>OX578135.1:45760934-46238434 GCA_951213105.1 Amaurobius ferox
TTTCTGAAGTGTTAAGGCCCGTGGCTGTGCCCTATGTTTGAGGCTTGTGTGACACCATCTTTCAACAAGATAATGCACGATCGCATGTTTCCCGTGCCGTCCATACCTTTTTCGATACAGAGGGTGTTCGACTGGTGCCCTGGCCAGCCCGTTCTCCATTGAGAACATCTGGACATAGGTTGCCGAGATACTGGCACGCCATCACTCTCCAGCCACTACGATTGATGAACTCTGGTATAGAGTTGAGCCGCATGGAATGACGTACCCGTATCTGTCATCCAAGCTCAATTATACTCGATGCCCAGCCGGATTACAACCATTGTTGCCACCAGAGGTGGCAGCTCTGTGTACTAAATTCTGCATGCTATGTACCCCAAACCACATGCAAATTTAATAATGTCTTCTTCCCATTATACTGTATATGTACAATAAATAAGATTCTGCTATTTGCTTTTTTTCCTGGTGTAGCAATTTTAATGACCAACATTATATATATATATATATATATATATATATATATATATATATATCGTGTTTCAGCGTAGTTGAACTCACTTTCCGAGATTTCGCGAAAAGTTTTAGACACGTATTTCCAACATGAAAGTTTTTAAAATTAAATGCGAATTTCTCATGTATTTTTATATTTTGCAGTGCGTGTAATTTCCTAAATATAGAAGGTCTAAATTTTTATACGCTCCCTTGACCAAAGAGTAGCTCAGTTAGAAGTTACGCTTTGTAGTAACAAATCAGAAGAAAAGAAACAACAGTACAATTATCTACAATATATTTGCTATTTAAAATAGAAATAATGAAAAAATCTACGAAAAGAAGCTATAATTTGAAAATTACAATATTGCCGAAACTGGCATCTTTTTTGCTTTAGACAAGCTTCTGTTCAGCACAACTTCTTCTAATTGAACATTTTTTACTCAAGAGACCGTATAAAACTCTGAAAAATACATATTTTTATGAAGGAGAAACATGTGAAAGAATTTCACATTTTATTTAAATAAAAATATTTTAAATGAAATGTATCTTTGTAAAATCAATTGTCGAGATCCGAAAAGCGAGGCAAACTATGCTAAAGCACCTGTTTAAAGTGGACTAAAATAAATTACTATAATAAATTCACTGAGGTCTATAATAAATCATGAAATTTATGTCACAGATAAATTTTTGGTTTGATAAATTTAAAATAAGTAAATTTATTTATTGTTTCAATCATTCAAAATTTTGACTAATACAACTGACAGTACAAATTCTGTAGCACAAATGTCTAAAATATGATAAATAGTGAAATTATAGATAATATTAATTCCTATTTTAATCAAGTCAACGCCGAACAATTTTTCTAACAAACCGGACAAATTTTCTAACCTTGTATGCAGTTGATACTAAAAGGATAAGTACTTTACGGTTTGTTACATCGATCAATGAATGTTTAAACCTTAGGAAAACATTTACTCATTACGATAGAAAATTCCTAATCTTATTAACTACTCAAATACCTCTACACGTCTGAACTAATTCAATATGTTCAAATTTCATTACTTTCTGTTAAAGGTAGTTGAATTTTACTGTAGTTGTTTTAGTGTGGAAGTTGTTTGTAACTTTTATGTACGTTATGACTTTTGTTTAAGGTAATAAATATGTTTCAAAATTCTTTGCATGTTTAAAGAATGTCTAAATTTGTAGAATTTTTAAGCTCTTTAATTTTTCAAAGAATAAATTAATTATTTAGAAGAAAAAATGATTTGCAAACGAAAACCTATAAGCATAAATGTTTTAAATAATCATTGGATATAGACATATTATAATTCAGAGTTACGAACTAATATGTTTTAAGATCGCATGAACACATTTTAAGCGAGTCTGAGATAAATATTAATCAGTGTGTATGTCTGAAAATGTAAGTTGATCACATGATAAAATTGATAAAATAATGTCAGAGAGTTTGTGATCTCACATAGCGTTTTATCCGAAAGCTACATAGTGTTTTAAATAAATGGATTATATTCCAGATAAAAGGTCGGCCACGCTCTACCACAGAGCATGAATATGTAGTTTGGGCTATAACAAAAAAACATAATCGATGCACAACGAAAGTCACCTTTAAGACTCGATTCCATTTAAGCAGAAGTACGTAGATGTTTTGATAAATTGGGGTAAAATGTCTTCTACAATTAGCTCTATACATCTGAAGAACTGAAGTCATCGATCTTTTAAAGAGTGACCACATGTTTTCAGTGATGCCATATCCATAAAAATTGGACAAGACATCAATAGGATAATGTATCTTCACAGATGAGCGTTGTTTTTAACTTTTCTCAAATTCCAGACGTCAGATGATTTGGGCCGAAAGTGGCACCGCTTGCCATCGCGAAAATGTTCTTGAAAACAACTTATACGGCAGTTATGGGGTCATGGTGTAGGAGGCCTTTTGTTTAATAGACGTTTCGTGCTACAAGTGCTTGAAAAAATGACTTCGACTGGGGAAAGATATTGTAACGACATTTTCAACGTCATGCCAGATTATTCCGTCGTACTGCAAGCAAATAATCTGATGTGGGCAGCACATGACTTTCCTTATATAATGCAATTAATGTATTTTTTTAACGGTGAAAAAGTGATGAAGAGATCCATGGCACAGTGTTTGTGATGTTAAATTGTACATTTAGCGCTTTTCCAAACGACAATATGTAAAACTATTTCGTACCCAACTAACTTATATTTTACGCAACTCTAAATTAACAATTATCAATATCGGTAGCATCCTCAATAAACTATATAGTCCATATATTTAAATATTTTAATAATAAATTCATCAATTAGGCGTCGTTTTCATTAACTTAGCGCCATTTTTGCAAGTTTGGTGACATTTTCGTCAATGTGGGGATAAATAATGCCAAGTTGGCGATATTTAAAATAGCATTTCTTATATAATAAAAGGTATACCCATCATGTGACAGAATTAAACATTTGCAAAATATTGTATAGCAACATTTTTTTCAATTTCATAATATTTTTATCAATTTGGCAACAGTTTCGTCAATTTTGAAACATTTAAAAAAGTCACAAAGTTGGCGATATGCCATCAAAATACGTCGCCAGAATTTCGCCAAGAGTTATAGATAGAAAAATAAGTTCTTCTTATAGTAGAGTCTTATATTCTTTCCAAAATATTGAATTTTCATTAATTAGTTGGAATTGTCATTGGTTTAGAGTCATTCTTATCAATTTGGAGACATTTTTATTAATTTAGCGACGTTTAAAATCTTGACAAGTTGTCGATAGTCCGCCAAATTCGTCGCCAAAATTTCGTCAAGCATTATGGTCGGAGTCATAGGTTATTTTTATAGTAGATAAACGACTAATGGCGTCCAAATACAGAATATTACCCAAAGTATCTTCTCTTATAGTAGATTCTTATATTCTTTCCAAGATATTGAATTTTCACCAGTCTTCTTTTCATTGATTTAGCGTCATTTTTATCAATTTGCTGACATTTTTATCAATTTGACGATATTTTCGTCAATTTGGTAACATTTAAAAACTCGCCACGTTGGCGATATTCCGCCAAATTCGTCGCCAAGGTTTCGCCAACCATTGAGGATGGAGAAATAGGAGTTTCTTATAGTAGATAAACGACTAATGCCGTTAAATTACAAAGCTATTACCCAAAGTGGCTTAGATGGAACGAGCTAGATCTACGAGAATGATATTATAAATTTATCGCATAATATTACATATGAAAAGTGAACGGATTTCACAATTGTTAATATACTTTTTTTAATGTCATTTTTTAATACATTTATTTGACAAACGTGCAATACCTCAGGAACGGTTCGTGTTAGCTTTCTAAAGTTTATGTCAGTCGTTTTTAATGAAAAATTACATATGAAATTATTATTTACGTAACTTTATGAAATGTTTTCATTTTTTGATGACTTTTTCAAAATTTTATTTCAAAATTTAGGGAAGTTCTGAACATTCGACTGCGTGTAAAAACAATAGGCTTCCAGTATTTACTGATTGTGAATTTTGTACCAAATTTTGTTCGAATCGCTTCATTCGTTCATGAGATATCGTCTCCACAGACTCACTGACACAAACACACACACACAGATATCATCCCAAAAAGTTTGATTCGTATTCAGGGATGATTGAAACGCGCTCTTTCGTCGAAAATTCAAATTCGAATTTTTGACCCCCGTCTCAATACCTTCCTTATACATTATACTATGTATATGAGGAAAGTAAAAAGAAAAACGTTGTTCCACATTCCATTCTACACTAGCAGTGGAGATACATATAAATACCGATGATATAAATCGAAATGATTGGAGAGCGTGTTCCCCAGATCAAGATCTAAATAATCTGGAATATGCTTATATGAGAAAGTCAAATGGGGCTTCATATTTCTATTACTTTTATGCTATATTATCAGCTAAAATTTTATCAACAGCTATATTTTGACAGCAATATTAACGACACATTGCATTAGTAAAAATTATATCCATATATATCAATGAAAATTTTTATACAGTTTTGCGTTTACAAATATTTCATTTATTAATCCTAGTTTTCATCCCGACCCAATATTTCACATCGGTAGTTGATTATTTTGCTCACTGAAAGCGGGAATAACTATAAAAATTACGACCCCATCTAAACTTCTCCGGAATGGGCGAACATCCAATAAAAGTGGGGAAAATATTTTCTCTCTAAAGTGTTATATATTCATGAGACGGTGTGATAGGTGTTGCTTGTGGGCACGAGCATACATTATCGATTTTTCGTTCCTGGATGAAATTATGGTTACTGAACCTGGAATCTATTTTAAGACGTTTCTCGTACTTGAAATGATATTTAAATATGTCTTACTTTGATTTAAGATTGAAGTTATTAAGTACACAGAATCGATATGTTATTTTAATCAAATATTGGGATTATTAAGAATATTTTAAGGCCCTCGTAGTGTTCGCATACACTATCTTCAAGTACTGTGCTTTTGAGAAATTTTATGAAGACACATTTGCATAAGCTGTTATCAGAAATATATGTCTTAGTGTAAGAAAGAACCACGGGTAGACGATATTTTATCTATTGAATCACTAATAATAATATATTGCCTTCTATTCTTGATATAGATCTTACATTCTTCTCCTTCATACTTTATAAAGAAATACAACTTTTGATAGGTGCCATCTCCCCATTCCTCCAGCTGTTATACATGATAGCTTCATCTTCATCGTGACGCTTAATAAATTGCCGACGCTATCATAATTTTGGATTCTTTAGAAAATCCTAATTGCATCATCAGTTAGACCACAGTCATCCACTGCATGTTCTGGTGGTAAAACCATTTGTTATTGTACTCAGTTACTTCCTACTCCTATGTAAATTATAGGATGACATTGTTTTGCTTACTGAAACCACATCTTTATTGCTGCTATCAATACTGAAAAGTAGATTTCATTAGTGGGGAAGGTTAGTAAATACACAAAATTTAATTAAATCAGCTTATCATTATCATTATTATATTTAATAAATTTATTAAAGTTTAGAAGGATTAATGCCATTAGAAATTGCAAAATTTATTACTTTAAACTACACATATAACCTCACTATAAGATACTAAGTGGATAAAGTATGTTACCCTTCTCCATCTTTTATCTCACATTCTGAAATCAAGCTATTCACGATGCATTCGCGTACTGCTGGCACTGGCTCTTTGTGTCCCTTTGCGCCTTTTGCAAAGTTTTAATGCCATTGCTCATTCTTACGCTTGGGCATCGTTTAAATTAAATGAAATATGGCTCAACTCGACATTCTCATACCTGAATTCATTTCTGAGTAGTTTGTTATTATTTGTAAATCTGTATTGTTGGTCCAAATGAATACAATTATAAATTATTATTATTCATTTTAAAGGTCTTGAAAAAATCTTTCGATTGATACCCATTTTTACAATGTATTTATTCCGTTCGTGGCTAACATATCACCTTAAGGGGACTAATAGCGTCACAAACACAAAAATTGTATCGAGGGTATTTTTTACCACAATGGCTGGGACTGTTAAGTTTCGTGACTATTGAGACATACATAACCTCTTTTATGCATAATTATGCTAAATTTTGTCTTATGCAGCCATGTACAAAGCCAAATATAATATTTCTGCGAAAATCCATTGATATAGGGATATTTATCGTGCACACGCGGAATCGACCACAAACAGACAGACGGACATCACTCTAAAAATAGTCTAAACGTTTTCAGGAGACCGTTAAACATATAGTGGCATCAAAATCTCAAAATTAAAGATTTTCGTGAAAACAGTACATTTTCTGTACTATATTTAACTTTTTGCTTACGGGTGGGACAGCGTCTCTCACAAACGAAGAACCTCTCAAAAAGACATGTATTTGACATACCCTATTGCAAACAGTTCGATAACCCTTTGCAGGCATTGGCGTCCATATCAAAGTCTGCCAGCTTTTGGGGAAATGGCCGACAGAAGCATTGCACCTGCTGCAGCAGGTGCAATGCTGTGTGGTACAGCAGGTGCGATGCTTCTGTCGGCGATTTGATATGGACGCCAATGCCTGCAAAAGGGTATCGAACTGTTTGGAATAGGGTATGTCAAATACATGTCTTTTTGAGAGGTCCTTCGTTTGGGATAGACGCTGTCCCACCTGTAAGCAAAAGATTAATAGTAGGATAAAGTAAAAATATCTCATTTTTGCTGGATCAGTGCATTCTTAAGTTTTTATGATTTTTGCAGAGCGGAAAAAAATTACCATTTCCTATTTCCGCCTCAATACTGCAGGGCACGCCTGGTCCCGTCCCTCTCCTTCTAGTTTTGCTGAAGGTTGTTCATACTTTCATTTGTGGTGATCCCTTGGCGATTTTACTTGGACATCTTACGTGGCTGTCCTCAAATTGTACTTGACATTGCCATAAATATGGATGCTGAAACTGTCTCTTCCTGGCGACAGAAGGGCGTTGCCATTATATTTTTATTCGGTACACCTCAGCTTACACAATGGCACATTCATAACTTTACAATGAATATATTTACACTGTGGCATCACACATGTGTAAACATAATCTCATGTGCTGACGTGCAGAATTTTGCCTGAACCAGAAATCAACCAACCGATTTTTATGTGACCAGACTACGCTTTATTCATTAGGCTACTGAAACGTTTATATTTTCTGCATTTGAAGTGAAATCTACACAATTGTTGCTGTTTTCGAGTAATGCTAAATTATATATAGACCACCGGGCATTCTGCACGTAAGTAATTTAAACAAGAAAGATCAATCATGCATAAAGCATTGATTATGAAACACTTTGCAACTTCAATGCAATTGTATTTAAACATCTCCAAAATGCGATACATTTCTCGGTAATATTTTTTAAAATTATTACAATACTTCATTAATTTAATATATTTGAAAACTTAAAACTTCATCGAAAAAAATGAATTTTATTCAAATGACGGCATTGAAATATAAATTGCCTGATTTAAACATCTCTAAAATGCGATACATTCCTCGGTAATATTTTCAAAATTATCATAATACTACAATAATTTATTATATTTGAAAACGTCATCGAAAACAAATGAGCTTTATTCAAATGATGTCATCGAAATATAAATCGCCTGGATCTCTCTGTAAAAGCAGCATTTCATTCATAAACTGTTTCTATTTCTTTCATTCATCACAATATTACAATAATTTAATTTATTTAAAAACTGAAAACCATGGAGGTACAAGTAATTTAACTCTATGCTTAAAACTTCATCGGAAAAATCGCCGTTCTCTATGTAAAATTAATGAAAGTTTCATTCATATCAGGATATTGCAGACTTCTTGAGCTAAATAATTTTGCGTGTAAGAAATGCAGAAATTCTTTTACAACTCATTTTACATTTTTTGGTGTTTACATTTTCCATAAGTGAAAATTAGGCTCGGTTATAAAAATAATCAAAATTTGATGATCATTTAAACTCAAATATATTGTAATTGAGTTGTTTCAGAATGTAGATGCACAAAATTTAAACAAAAATAAAGCGGTTTTAGGACGAATACAACACTAAATATGAATTAATAAGAACTTTAAAATTCACGTTTTTGATATAAGATGGATGCTATATTTTATTTTGAAGTTGGTCACGTGATCTCTTCATATAATTGTCACGTGATCTCTTCATATAAAAGTTGTAAATATTAATTAATTTTTTATTCAAAAAACTACTGAATATATTGTGCTAACATTTTTTTATATATTTTATGGGATAATTTGAATGTTTCCTAAAACTTTCGAAGTAATTTGTGAATTTTAAATTCGTTTAAAAAATGTTTGAAAAATTAGGTCTCATAGGGTTCAGTGTATTTCATTTTTTTTAAACCGGGATCAAGTCCCACAGACCGTCTGAACAACATAGTAAAATTTCATTTTGATAAAGTCATTTTTACGGCAGTTATCGTGCTAACGGACAGACAGACAGACTGACAGAATGAACAAAGTCATAAACACTTTTCAACTATGTTGTGAAGCGTTAAAAAACGGGCTTACTCTTGGGATACCTTATTGTAATAAAAGACAACATTCAATCACTCTCTGTGTAAACACAACACAATAGGAGATCAATTATTGTAAATAAATTATAATTGAATTCAATGTCCGGCTTCGTTTTCTGGATCTGATGCCGTACGCAACGTAAAGCTTCAGAATTCTCCATTGTTGTAAATAAGTTAAAAATGAGTCCAATATCCAGCTTCTTTTTCAGTACCTGATTTCATATGCAACGTAGAACGCCATAATACTGCCCTTTATATATAGATTACTGAATTAAATAAGGTAGACCGTTATAATTCTGCACTTTTTTATCCCCTGTAATAATGTTATTATGAATTCTATCTCATTCTCATTCACACATGATATATAATTCATTATCCTTACTTTTAATTTTATCAAATCTCACTATGTTTTGAAATTCAAAAGCAAGAACATTTATGCTTTGGTAAAATTTTATATAGTAAGTAATAGAGCATTATAACTAAGCGAATACGATATCCGATGGAGACTCATTCGAATCCATAGATTCGATTTTCCCCTGAATTATTGTCTCAAATTCATAATATTCGTTAGCCTCCTAAATTATTGACCCATTCATAATAGTCATTAGCCCCTCTAAATTATTGTCTCAAATTCATAATATTCATTAGCCCCGTGAATTATTGTCTTAAATTCACAATAGTCATTAGCCCCCTAAATTATTGTCTCAAATTCATAATATTCATTAGCCCCCTGAATTATTGTCTCAGATGATAGTAGCATTTTCTCAGTAGAGTTTTAACTCTTTACTTTTACCTCCATGAGCGGAGGTACTCTATAATTTTGGTATGTCACCTAATTAATCAATTCACTGCAGATCAATTAGCTTCCTTTTATATTATTTGGTATACTAACTTTCAGCTCTGGGACTTCTTATGTTGACTAAAGAATGACTTTCATATTGACTAGCGGATAAAGGACAAAACACAAGTCCGCAGATGTCATTATCTGCAATATAAGCGGGATCCTGATTTTCTTATATTTTCGCGGCTTAGAGAAAAATTCTTTCCATGTCAAAAATCAAACACGCTTGCAAGGAAATCATAGAAACAAAAACACATGGAATAGTAAGAAGAAATTCTCGGAATCGCGTGTGATAAAAGCGTCATTTTCTCTAAAATCATAAAAACAGATGGTCGTACCCTGCGTGTTGATCAGAGCACAACTGTGGGAGAACTGAAATAGGAATTCTTGGTGGGACTCTGACAGCTGTGTGATTGCATTTGGTTGTGACTCACGGTTTTCCTAGACCACAGTAATCTGTCATTCTCGAATTTTCCTTATAAATGATGTGGGGCTTCATTCAAGTATTTGCTCGCTCGCTTATAATTACAATTAAGAACCAAGATCGATTAAGTATTAATAGTTTTACTTCATTGTATTTTGCAATTATAAGTTCACTTTTGTTTAACGGAATTTAATATATAAAAGGAAAATTTCTAGTACAGCATTCTAATTGAATTATTTCCTGAACTTCGCGATGTGTTTTAAAGAATTATTTTTAAAGAATTAAGTCCGTGGAATAATCGAATGTGAGTTTTATCCCCCTGCAGCAATGTGCAGAATAACGATCATTAAATATGCATTTCTACCAGTAATTGCCGTTTATAAATAGAGAACTGCTCAACGGATTTACATACATTTTCACTGGTTTGTTAAACATTTTGGGCAGGTTTATACACAGGTTTATACAATATTTCTCATTTTGTACAGTCAGTCAAAAACAAAATCCGAACACCACTTATTATAACGGTTCTTAAGGTCTTTTGCCAAAAGTATCACTAGACTCCGAATAATGTCTAGTATGAATAAATATGAAACTAGTTTGCATAAGGATTTGTCCTTATGCTTAGTTATTCATTATTTCTGAAAATTCAAATGGTAACATCCATTTTTTTCTTGTCATCATAAGATTTCGTATGTCAACAATATGCTAAATATAAATCTGTGTGAGATTCTGACCTTAAATAAGATATATATACGTGGAAAACCCTTTGAGATACGTCTCTATATTTAAGGCGGTAAAATAAAGGTCAAGCATACTCTGCAGTAATACCTATGTCTATTTTTTTTTATGTGACACATTCTTTGCAAAAACATCTTATCAATAGGCTTGTAGGGTGCCGAACTTGTACATTGGTGAAGCGCAAATGACATTTTAAACCATAAATATGTTCATATTAAATCAGTGTTTTAAACTCACAAAATATAAATTCCTAGGAGCCACTAATATATTTTCTTCGCCAAGTTGGATAAAAATCATTGACATTTTATCCGAATCATCTAAACAAATAGTTTCAATTTCTACTTACACTGATTTAATTAGAAATTCTAAAATATTTCTTCGGCTTTTGGCTTTTACTTTTATAGCGCACAAATGCTTATCGCATCAAAACTTTAAGCGATATAATACATTTTTTTTTGCATCTTATATTTTCGTTTATGTCACAATTTATTTTAACTTATTGACTAAAAGACAAAACTTAAAATATTTATTAATTAATCTATATAATAAAAGGCAATGTCTGTGTGTGTGTGTGTCTTATACACTATACGTTTCGCGACCGCGCGTCGGAGAGTTACGAAATTTGGCAATCGGAAACCCTGGGGGGTGAGAAGGGGACACGTGAAAACCGATTTTCAAAATTCTAATTATTTTTTTATTTATTTAATGTTTTATGCGATTTCGACCTTTTTTTGCCCTTTTTTCTCCACGATCCAGACGTCGTAGAAAAAAACAACTCACACCATCGGAAAGAGCAGACAATTGCGAGTAAAAATATATCAATTTCAAATCTCCATTTCGATTTCTAATATTTTTTAAAGATTTTAAAACAAAAGTCACTTTTGGCTCAAAAAAACGATTTTTGGTTTTTAAATTCTCGCATAGTAAAAAGTACTCATAATTTCGACTAATAATTTACATTTTTAGAAAGCTGAAATATCTGGCATTCTTACAAGTCTAATCTGGTCCAGAAATAATGAAAATTGCCTTCAGGATCGCAATTTTAAAGACGTCATGATTTTATATTTCTCGGCGTTCCGCTCGGCGTACCGCTTCGTTTCTCCCCGCTGAAGCAGGGAAGGTGGTGGGTGGGGACGTCAAGGTGGAGGTGACGTCACGGTTCTGAATAGAGCGCCTTTGCTCTATATAAATTATTATATTTATATTTTAAATGATGGGACGATCTGGATTTTTTAAATGTATATTTTAACTTTTGGATATTTTAATTTTATGGATATTTTAAATGATGGAACAATGAAACAATGGAATGAGGATGATGGAATTAAGCATATGGTCATTTTAAATTGCAAATTAGCGCGCGGGAAGTTAGCGGTAGGCCCGGGTTCGATTCCCGCCACTGCCAAAACTGCCGCCGTGTTTACGTGGAATACGATCACGTTAAATATGTGGGTCCGTAAGTCCTTCCGAGAGGTTGGTGGTAGGGGAAGGAGGATACGGCCCCTGTGGATGCCTCCCCCACTGGGTTCCCGTCTAAATTGGGTGAATATGTAGAAAGTTATGGAGATTGTCGCGGAGGGCGCGGCAGCCCAGTGGTTAGCGCGCGGGAATTGCACTCAGTAGGCCCGGGTTCGATTCCCGCCACTGCCAAAACTTACGCCACGTTCACGCAGAGTACGATCACGTTAAACATGTGGGTTCGTGAGTCCTTCCGAGAGGTTGGTGGTAGGGGAAGGAGGGTACGGTCTAAATTGGGTGAATAAAAAGAAAGTTATGGAGATTGTCGCGGAGGGCGAAGTAGCCCAGTGGTTAGCGCGCGGGAATTGCACGCGGTAGGCCCGGGTTCGATTTCCGCCACTGACATGGAGTACGATCACGTTAAACATATGGGTCCGTATGTTTTTCCGAGAGGTTGGTGGTAGGGGAAGGAGAGTACGTTCCCTGTGGATGCCTCCCTCACTGGGTTCCGGTCTAAATTGGGTGGCACATCCTGGCCGTCCAACCAGTTACCAGGCCCGGGTTCGATTCCCAAAATTGCCGCCGTGTTTACGCGGAGTACGAGCACGTTAAACATGTGGGTCCGTGAGTCCTTCCGAGAAGTTGGTGGTAGGGGAAGGAGGGTACGGTCTAAATTGGATGAATAAAAAGAAAGTTATGGAGATTGTCGCGTAGGGCAAAGTAGCCCAATGGTTAGCGCGCGGAAATTGCACTCGGTAGGCCCGGGTTCGATTCCCAAAATTGCCGCCGTGTTTACTCGGAGTACGATCACGTTAAACATGTGGGTCTGTAAGTCCTTCCGAGAGGTTGGTGGTAGGGGAAGAAGGGTACGGTCCCTGTGGATGCTTCTCCCACTTGGTTCCGGTCTAAATTGGGTGAATAAAAAGAAAGTTATGAAGAATATCGCGGAGGGTGAAGTACCCCAGTGGTTAGTGCGCGGGATTTGCACTTGGTAGGCCCGGGTTCGATTCCCAAAATTGCCGAATAAAAATAAAGTTATGGAGATTGTCGCGGATGGCACGGTAGCCCAGTGGTTAGCGCGCGGGAATTTCACTCGGTAGGCCCGGGTTCGATTCCCGCCATTGCCAAAACTGCAGCCGTGTTCACGCGGAGTACGATCACGTTAAACGTGTGGGACTGCAAGTCCTTCCGAGAGGTTTGTGGTAGGGGAAGGAGGGTACGGTCTCTTTGGATGCCTCCCCCATTGGGTTCCGGTCTAAATTGTGTGGCACTTCCTGGCCTTCCAAGCAGTTACCTTACACCTTTCTGGTAGGTCGCGCCAACGAGTTTGCCACGGTCAGAATTTTCAAGGGTAGCAAACAGGCTGGTCGCCAAAGGCGGCTAGTATACTATAAAGAAAAGATCAATACTATTTAATGGGACGGTGGACGTTGAAATGAGCAATAATCGACTAAAAGTTTTAATATGTAATATTATTTTACACATTTAACATTTGCTTACGGGCAGGTGCTATGTTTCTGTCGGCGATTTCCATGGACACCAATGCCTGCAGAGGTGGTCGAACTATTTGGGATAGGGTATATCAAATACCTGTCTTTTTGGGAGGTTCTTCGTTTGGGATGGACGCTGCCCCAGCCGTAAGAAAAAGGTTGAATGCATTTTTTTCGAAACGGAATTTTCAAAGATTATACATTTTTAAAATGCTCCATGCGTCTTAATTTTTGTCTGAGAGGCATGATATTTGGCAAGAAGACACCTCTCATACTTTTTAATGAAACTGGGTATGCATTTCATAATTGGACTTTATTAAGGTAATTAAAAGTGAGTAAAGACCTAATTAAATGATGAAAATTAAGTTTTAATGCAGAAAAATATTTTTAAAAAATTAACTTTCTAAGGGATTTAAAAATGAATACCCAAATTTAGTCATAATATGGTTTTGAGTGATCATACTGTAAAATTAATCAAATATGTGAACAAATGGAACGCAAGGAGCATTTTCAAATTGTCGTTAAAAAATTAAATTAAAAAAAGAAATACAAAACTATAACAAAATTGAAAAAAAAACTTAATGGTATTGTATATAGTACTGTTAAGAGGAATATTTATACAAATTCTCACGTTTTAAGTCAATAAATAAATAAAAAAATTTCAACGTCCACCGTCCCCTTAATTTGCTACAACTTATTATAATCGGTAATATATATATGCGACATTACATCTGAATAAGACGTAAGGTGGCCGCTTCTGCCAATACTTATTTGACATGCCACGTCATAGAATCTACAGCAGTGCTCAAAAAGTTTTCACCAGGCCGAAAAATTCAATATTTTCAAAATAAATGTTTAATTCAGCGTACCAAATCCAAATATTGCATTGTATGCTTAGTGCAGTGCATCTTATATGAAAAATTTGAAGTTTCGTCGCCCTCTAGCCATCATTATGGGGCAGTAAATATTATACCATGTCATTTTCTATTATTAAGTATTTAATAAAATAAGAGTGTCACTTATTTCTCATTATTTCGAACTATTTCTTATGTGAACATTTCGAAGTAAATAATTTTTATGCATTATTGCATAACCTCCTCTTCAATGTATTCATCAGTATTAAACACTTTAAATATCACTTTAAATGTGTTACTCTTGTTTTTCTCCATCAAAGAAATATGTGGGTGTTGCAATTTTTTGAGAACCACTTCATCAATCTGCGGACAAGTCAATATCCTACGTTACACAATTCCTGTGTTTATAAAGTGATAATTACTACGTTACACGAAGTTATATCGAAAGTTAACTCCCATTGTGTTTTATAGAATAGCTTACATTCAAACATAGCTAAAAACATAAAATTTACATTAAAAATGTTCTTTGCAGTTATCATTATGCCAAGTAATTTGAAAGTAAATAAAAATTATATTCTTACTTCCATATTCAATGAGAATTTTCAACTGGCACGTTTCAACAGATACAAAACAAAGTTTCATAAAATATACTATATACGTAATACACTGCGAAAGAGCTCAGGCTATAATACAAGTACAACGCGTGACGTGTACAGGGTAGAGAGAGTGGGAACATTCCTCCCTCCCTCAACTCTCGGTTTCTTCGCTTTTTGCTTGGGGAAGGAAGTGCTTCACTTTTCGCCTCGGTCGAGCAAACTTACATTACCGCTATAAAATGAGTTTCACTTAAAAAATAAGAGTCCGTTATGCAAAATCCATACAGTTTCTAAGCGAAGGTTCACCAGTTGATGCTCAGTCTCGACCTTGTGCGTCTGACAGTCTGAAAGATCTTCATGGCATTCCTGAACTAGAGTGCATAGTTTTGATCAGGCGGCATGATACATTTCCCAGAAGTAGCACCGAACTTATGCAAATTCGGAAACGGCCGCCTGGAGAAAAAAACCTCAGTGCGGATTTTGGTAGAGCTTCGATAAAGATTCGGTGGTGCTTTAATAGAACTGCGTTGGGGATTTGTTGAAGGTTCAAACTAGAACTGAGAAAGGGTTTTGATTATGTTACACTCCGATTGATATACCCCTACACTTGAAGTTTCTAGACGAATGTGTTAACATCCACTTCTGCTACTCTATCCGTTCCTCTGCCCAGTAAATGTGTTATGTGCATTTCAGTAACTCCATTTGTTCCTCTGCTAGATTAATGCAATTTTGTGTACTTTACTCACTTTATCCCCTCTAAGACTGGCCAAAAGGGTTGTTCTTCACCGATCGGATTCCTAATATGTAATTTGCTCTCCTATTTATAATTGATGCTAGCTGTGTATGTTTGTATGTATTGGTCGCATTCCCCGATATGAAGCGGTTGCTCCTTTAAATGCATGTTTTGTTTCTCTTTACAAATGTGGTTGCCTATGACTTTTCATTGGGCCTCGCCTCACCAAAACTACCTACCCGACGTGTTGCAAATGTTCAATTTCATTAGCTGAGCAAGCCTTGTGCAACTAATTTGTTACCCGCACATTCCACTTTGATTTATTTTGGAATTGACAGGTGAGTAAATGATTCCGATTTGATTTTCATGAGTATTTTCCGAACTGAAAAAGTCAAAATATCTATCCTAATGGATATAGAAGTTTACTGATGTCGTAATTTTGAAAGCAGCGATAATTGGATATTTGGCATTCAGCAGCAATATTAATTAATTTTGTCAGGAACTGTGAAAGAAATAGTTACTCGTAAAAATTTTAAACTTACTGCAGTTCTTAAAATCTTTATTTAAATTCTTAATTTAAACTCCGCCAACCCTTCCTTATGTAATATGTTAACAATTTTAAAACAGTTTTAAAGATAAACAGTAATTAACGTTGCGAACGTATCCTCTAGAATTGTGGGTGTATACGCAGGATACAAGGACGAGTCCAAGTTTCAGGATAACTTACGTTTATTCACAAGCACAACGTAAACAGGAACAATATACAATTAAACAGCACTTAAATGCTTCACTAATTTCACAGAATAATAATATTCTCAAAATATTGATGAAAATAATTTCACAAAATAGCAGCTACTATTCTCAAAACATTGATATAAATCACAGTCCAATGCTGCTCGTGTCGCGTCAATTCGTAGCAAGTGATGACTCCTCTTTAGTGACTCTCCATAGAAACTTCTGGAAATCTCTATATCTCAATGAATAATCGTTCTATCGAGGGGCTTCTGGAAAACTCAGGAAGTCGCCAATTGTCGCCAAATTGGCAATTAATCCCCAAAGCTGGCAGCTCGTCTCCTACGTTCAAAATTATGGAAACCCGGCGTTGACGTCATACTCACGCTATGGCTTGCTTACGTCAACGTGCTTTCTCCTCCGGTCTTCGATGGAGACGAAAAGAACGGCGCCAGTGTGGGAAAATGACGAGTTCGCAGTATTAATCATTATTGTTCTGTAAAACAACACTCGTAATCTTTCTTACAATAAATAATATATATAAAGAGAAAATATATCGATTGGAGTAAAAAGTCTGACATTGATGCATTTTCAATGTTTCATTATCTTTTTGCTTCCCAAACAGATAGATCCTCCTTTGCAGACATTGGCGTCCCGTTTGGGATGGACGCTGCACGCCAATGTCTGCAAAGGGGGATCAAACTATTTGGGAAAGGGTATGTCAAATACCAGTCGTTTTAGGATGTTCTTCGTTTGGGATGGATGCTGTCCCACCCGTAAGCAGAAGGTAAAACCGATTTTTAGCAAATTATGTGTTTCGCCTTTGGTTAGAATAAATTGACTGGAATGCAGGACTGCTCAAAACCAGTATATTCGTCAATATCTAATTAGAGAGTTCCATTTTCCACTTATCGAAATAGTTTCCTTTCACATACATTACGCAATTCAGATAAAATAAAAATTCAATTGTCTTCTTCTTCTTCTTCTTAGACCCAGACCGTCCGATTTTCTCGAAGGTGTACGGTATCTGTTTGGACAGCCAGAAAGTGTCACCCAATTTAGACCGGATCTCATTAGGAGTATCATCCATAAGGACCGTATCCTCCTCCCCCTACCGCCAACCTCTCGGAAAGATTTATGGACACACATATTTAACATGCTCCTACTCCGCGTGAACAGGGGGGTAGTTTGGGTAGAAGCGGGAATCGAACTCGTGTCGTCTGAGTGCAATCCCAGCGTACTAACCACTGACCAGTCCCACCCAATCCAATTATCTGCTTGAATAAAAAAAAGTCAAAGTTAGAATACTTTCTTATATTAAAATAATTATACAGCTATTATAGTTTGTTTCTCACAGTTCTTGTGCTAAATTTTCCACGCATACATAATCATAGGCATAAAATGTATTTTATTCATCAAAATAGATATTTCTTAAATTTTTTGTATACTTTTCTTTTCTGAAAACCCATTTTATTTGCTCTTTAGAATTTCTGTTTCTACAGTTCCAAAAAAGTTCTTTAAATTGTGATTGTACTCGTAATTCATCATCTGGTTTTACGCAACAGAATTCCATATCATCAAGAGAGAATAATTAGTTTCTCAACATCATTATGCAAATTACAATCGAATTCTAAATCAATACCTCCGGTAATGAGTTTGAAGATAATTTGTATACCCCCATTTAATAGGGACAGCATACATTAAATTGGAATTATAATGCGTTGGGTAGTCTAACACGGAACGAAACAGGATTTTTTAAGGATTGTGTTGCATAATATTAAATTTCAAAATATGAAATTCCAAAAAAATATCAAAATGTATGGTAGAATAGGAAAATAATGTATAAACCAGCTGTAAAAATAAACAAGAAAGTTCAACCATGCATAAAGCATTGATTATGAAACACTTTCCAATTGAAATGCAAAATGCGAGACATTCAGCGGTGCGATACATTCATATATTTTTAATTATCACAGAATTACGATAACTTATTCTACTTGAAAATTTAAAATTTCATCGAAAAAAAATGAACTTTATTCAAATGACGTGATCGAAATATAAAGCTTCTGGTTCTCTATGTAAATGCAGTGAATATTTCATTCATACACTTTTATTCCAGACTCCAGAGTTAAATAATTTTGTGGGAAAAATATTCAGCAATTCTTATACAACTTATCTTTACAATCACTTGGTTACATTCTGCATCCATTAAAATTAAGCTTCGTTGCAGAAATAATCAAATATTGATGATCATTTAAACTCAGTATTTTAATTGCATTGGCGCAGAATATAGATGCACAAAAATTACGCAACAATAAAGCTGCTTTGGAACGGATACAACACAAAATATAAATTTAAAAGAACTTTAAAAATCACGATTTTGACACAAGATGGATGCCATATTTTATTTTGAAGTGGGTTACGTGATCTCTTCATATTATATGGATGTAATTATTATTTTAATTTTTATTTAAAAACTACCTAACATATTTTGCTGAAATGTTTTTATATATTTTATGGCATAATTTGAATATTTCTAAAACTTTCGAAGAAATTTGTGAATTTTATATTTGCTTAAAAAGTGTTTAAAAAATTAGGTCTCATACAGTTCAATGTATTTCATTTTTTCGATCCGGGTTCAATCCAAAACTAATTGGGTGATATTATTCATTTGCATGTGTTTCCTCATGTGGAACATAAGGAAATGTCCTTATGTTCCACATACCGTCTGAACAGCATACTAAAGTTTCATTTTAATACAGTCATTTTACGGCAGTTATAGTGTGAACGGATAGACAGACAGAACGGACAAAGTCATAAACACTTTTAAACTATGTTGTAAAGTGTTAATAAATAAGAAAAATAGGCAGAAAATATTTGAAAACGACGGCAAAACAACTGGAAAAAACAGGAACAAAAATGAAGAAAAACAACTATGAAGGAGCCAGTTGAATTTTACAGTTTGTTTAGACGTCTCATTTTCGTCTATTACCGTTTCTGTTGGTTTCAGTTTCTGTTTGCCTTTCTATTCATTCGCTTACCGATCATTTTCGGTTTTCTGCTATGATGCTCCGTGTTTCTTACTGTTCATTTGCAGTATCCTGCTTCTCGCTTTTCTGCCTACTTGGTTTTAGCTATTTCCTTTCACCTCGAGGCGATGGCTACTCTTCTTCTACATAGATGCTGAACTGGCTTGAATAAGTAAGGCTGCCTTTCTTGTTTGTCTTGAAGGAGGAGGCGCCCCACTCCCCCCCCCCCCTTCGGAACCGGTCGACTGCGAGAGTATATTGTAATTTAGTGTTAACAGCAGGTTTTGGAAGTCAATAGTGATTATATTTAATATTCTATTATTTGCACATTTTAGATTACAAAATAAATATATAAATTAAATTAAATAGATGGTGCAATATCTTGAGAATGACTCATGTTTACAACCTACAACGAATATGATTCGCTTTTAAACAACAAATTATGTATACAAGACCTATTTTCGAATTTTTTGGATAATGTTTTTTGTATTTTCGAAATTGAATGTTGGAAAAATTAAATACTTTTTATATGTTAGTTCACCCGGAAAGTAAAAAAGATCTATGACTACATTTATTGAAATAGTCATGCCAAATGTCATTTCGTGTGCGGAATTTCTTCTAAAGTAATGGCGCTTCGCGTAGAAAATATTTTTTTTTACATCTTGAGTACAACTCGTGATAACTTTTAAGCAATGTGCTTCATTAATACCTGGTTAAAAGCATTTACATTGAATTTACTTAATTGATAATAGTGTTGTGATACAACCAAAGACTTAATTAAAGAATAATATAATTAATTGAACGATCATATCCCAACACCTGATTGGGTCGGACACTCACATACAATTAAAAAGGGAAAATTAATTAATTAAAAGTTAGTTACTTAATGGAAGGGGATCGTATAGTAGGGAATAGAATTTTGAATATAAAGCATTGCGTTGTGTAATTAAATATTAAACCATACTTGTATGTGAGCGCCTTAAAATTACTTACTTGTAATTTGAATTCATTATTTTAAATTTTTTTTATGTTGCAATATGTTCCTGTATAATGATCAGACATCAAGTTGATTTAAAGTTCTTTTGTAAAATGTCTCATATTCAATATGAAAACTTCGACAAAGTATATGTGAAAAGTTACAGGTTACACAATGATGACTATCACATTTTAGGACACCTTTTCCACTACGCTCAAGTTCAAACGTGGTTCCAATGTATAATGAACTGTACACGAAAATACCAATATTGCACTTTGCAGTGTAATAAGTTTCACTGCGTAAAAATAAAAAAAATGACTAATATTTCAATCATCATGATGACTTGTTAACTCGTTTCCATTTTTTCTTTTTTTTTTTTTGCTGAGGACTTATCCCTTAGAATAATTCACCAAAAACAGTTGAAATATAGTTATTGACAGAAAGTAAAATTCACGAATTATATCCATAGATGCAAATGCTGCTGTAAGATTGATAAATGAATAAAATTCTCCAAATCCATAGATGCAAATGCTGCTGTAAAATTGATAAATGAATAAAATTCTCCAACTTGGCTCAATAATTTATAAAATATTAATCAATCAGATATTTGGTGTAGTAATCAATTCACAAAAAAAATCCACACAAAAGGAAAACTTCTGTCTTTACATTTTTGCAAAATATAATTTGCAAGGGAAATTTCTATAACTTGATTCACAATAACATTATCAAAGAATTAATCCATGAATAGATATCAACTGTAAAAATTTTACTTGAGAATAGCAAGTTCCTGTGTTCAAACTTTCCAAATATACATTCCACAGTAAATCAGACTTGGTTCTTAACAGATGCACAAAAACAAAATATAATTTGTATTTTTAGACATAGAAAAATAATTTTAATCTTCAGTGCTTAAAACTTACTGAATAAAAAGAAATGGCAAAGCAAAGGGCCAAGGCCCCTTTGCCTACGAAAATACGATACACCTTCACATGCAAGAAATTTCAGAGAGAAGAGAAAGGCTCAGCACTTATTGCACCGAGGAAGAATTTCCCGCCTAACTTGGCACGCTGTGATTGGCTGAAGCCACACACACCGTTGCCATGCCAAGAAAAGAAAAACTCCTGTTCAACCAGGGAGATTAAAAGGATCCATGTCTCACCTGAAACCGGATTTACCAATTGTCGAAAACGGGTGTCATTCTACCGCAGTATGAAAGTGGATGTCATACACCATACATGAGAATATGAATACTGCAGCACACTATAATTAAAATTAATAAAAGAAACAATTGGTCTATTAATGAAAATATAAAATAAAAGCAATTTTGAATAGAATAATTTGGAATAATAAATTAAGTAAAATAAAATATTTAATGATTTATAAAAAAAATGTTAATTTAGAATAATAAAATAAAGTGTTGTGACGTGTCACAACAAATAGTAATTACATTTGAAGTTTTCAAAATTCTTTAAATTTCATATTCAAATAAAAGTTGCAAAACTTTGTTAGTAATTCGTTCTTTGCAGTGGCTAAGAACGCATACTGTTCCACATGATCACTTGGCCTGAAGGAGGTGACTTACAATGCCTTCGAAACAATGTCGCCAACTATACTGACACATGCCTGCTTTCTTCAAGAAAGTTTTGCAAGCTGTTATCTTACAAGCAGAAGTTTGAAAGGGGTGCGACACTCCAGTGGTTAGCGCGTGAGAATTGCACTCGGACGTCCCGAGTTCGTTTTCCGGCTCTGCCCAAACTATCCTCGTGTTCACACCGAGTACTGGCACGTTAAATATGTGGGTCCGTAAGTCTTTCCGAGAGGTTGGTGGTATGGGAAAGAGGTTACGGTCCCTGTGGATGCCGCCCCCACTGGGTTTCGATCCAAATTACGGGGCACTTCCCGGCCGTCAAAACAAATACCTTACACTTCCAGGTATGCCGGACGGTCTGGGTCGAAACTGAAACAGCAGTTCGATTTATCATATTCATATTCAAAACTTGCTATATCTCGAAAACGGCGCCTGTTAGCGTACTATAAACAGTACATACCTATACAATTCGCCTTCAATCGAAAAATCACATACGAAGTAGCCATTTTCTTAGCATATGTCATAGTCATCATTTTTTAAATTGTTTTTCAATTTTTGAGAAAAATAGTATTTAAAAAATTGAGCGCCTTCCCTCATTTTGTTCTCCTTATAAATCAATAAACCTCTGACATTTATTGATTGAAATAATTGTACAACATATCCTCCAATTGCTCAATTTGTGAGTTATTATGCACCTAGATTCACTCACTGGCAGAATATAACACAGGCATCATTGAAAAAATGGTTGAATTGTACTCATGGATTCTCCAAACGTGTCAAGTCATCGAAATCCTCCAGTTAGATTGTTGACGTGACCATGATGTTTTCTTTGTATGAATACTATGTATTATCGGGAAAGTAAAAGTAATTCTAAGTGTGTGTATGTGTGTGTATGTGTGTGTGTGTGTGTGTGTATGTATCATCTGTAGCCGGATATTTAAGTGTCGGATAACAACGAAACTTGGAACAGAAGTGTCTAAGGGCCCGGGAAAATACGCCTTGGCGAATTTTCTTTTAAAATTCGAATTAGCCTTATAGTTATTTTATGTTTTTAAGCCACGCTCTCTGTCCAAGAGAAAGGATACCGTTTCGTTTATTTTAATTATTTATTTTTATTTCCACGGTTGCATAGTGCATGCATGGAAATTTGGTTGGAAACAAAAGGAGAAAATTATATGCCAGAAATGACGGTATAATAATTCTGTAAATGTATTATTTAAGTAGCGGGTGCTTATTTCGGTCCCGGGTAACGGCGGGTAATTCGTTTTAGTATCAAATAAATATATATGTTTATAATGAATTTTGTGTTTACAAAGGCTTATTGGGATTTCATAAATATTTATTAAACATTTGAGTTTGTTCGAAAACTGTTTGTTTAAGAAATATATCGTTTTCCTATTTTTACTGTCTTCCTCTATCAGACAATTTCTTCTTTCCAGTTTTGATAATCTGTTTATCAATTGTTCTTGGAGAGAGACGGTACTTCCTCCGGGGTTTCAGAAAAAGAAGCCGATGAAATATCGTCTGCTAGACCCTACTTTCAATTCCAACCCAGATTTTGCTAGGATAAATTTCTGTTGCGAATCGATTTCTTTTTGTTTCATTTATTAAGCGGCGAGAATTCCATTGGAAAATTCTGGCAATATGTTTATACTGAAGTGTATAAAAATTAAAGCGGATTACTTGGAGAAGGAATTATAAAGATTTCTTCGCTACGGTTAAAATTCATTGAACATTGTGCAGCTGAATATGTTTTTATTTTGCAAACGACAGCAGATATTAAAATTGCCAACTAAATGCAACCCTAAGTTAAAATTTACAAAATTTCAAAATACGGTTTTGAGAAAGTTAGATAAACAGATTTAATGATTACGTTAGGATAACAAAATTATAATTTCTCAGATTGCAATGGTGTAAATATGTACCGATGAACAGAGTTCAATTGGATCATCTGACGATATAAAGATGTTTATGTGTCTATAAGTCTGTCTGGTATGTCGTTTGGAGCGAAAAATCGAAGCTTCGGACAGCGGCGGAATTTGATAGAGATACTTCACGACCCAGATAATGCACCTCAACGGGACTAATTTAAAATTCGAATTATTTCAAATGTTACAAGTATTTATTCCAGGGGCGCGACAGCTCAGTGGTTAACGAGCGGGGATTGCACTCGGACAACCCAAGTTCAATTCCCGCCTCTGCCCAAACTGCCGCCGTGTTCATCTGGGGTACGATCCCATTAAACATGTGGGTCCGTAAGTCCTTCCGAGAGTTTGGTGATAACGGGAGGAGGGTACAGACCCTGTGGCTGAATTCAGGTCTAAATTGTGTGGTACTTCCAGGCCGTCCGAACACATCCGACCTACGATTCGACTACGTCCGATCCAGGCCGTCCGACCTACCCTAAAATGCCTCACGCCTTCGGGTAGGTCGCACTGTCTACGTTGAAGAAGAAGAAGCATTTATTCCAAACAGGCGATAAAAGATAAAATGGCGCAAGTGGTCTGTAAACGATATCTCAGAAGACGACTTTGATTGTGATTTTATTTGCTATTTTCTACATTCGTGAATTTAAAAAATAAAGTCTCATGTTTTGGAATATATATTTATTTTAGGGAATAGTTTTTCTCCAAAACAGACTATTTAGAAATTGAGTCGTGTTACGTATTATTTGTGTAGAAGACGATGATTTAGGACCCGGGAAACCACACTAATTCATTCTAATAGTAAATACTTATATCAAAAATATTTATTTTAATTTATAAAAAAACTATTCACACTCACAAAATCGCAGCCAACGGCCGTACCGTGCTGAAAACACCGGTTCTCGTTAGATCACCGAAGTCAGCCAGCATCGGGCGCGGTTAGTACTTGGGTGGGTGACCACCTGGGAACACTACGTGCTGTTGGCACATTTCGGGCGCTGTAGCTCGGTGGTTTGCGCGCTGGATTTGCACGCTGCCACAACTACCGCCGTGTTCATGCGGAGTACGATCACGTTAAACATGTGGGTCCGTAAGTCCTTCCGAAAGGTTGGTGGTAGGGGAAGGAGGGTACGGTCCCTCTGGATGCCTCACCCACTGGGTTCCGGTCTAAATTGGGTGGCACTTCCCGGCCGCCGAAACAGTTACCTTACACCTTTCTGGTAGGTCGAACGGTCTGGGTCTCAACAACAACACTCACAAAATCTATCTTTAAAGTGCGGTCTCAAAAATTAGAACGCACTACCATTACAGATAACAGCATCCATGGGCCTATTTCGCAATTATTAATCAATCGCTGACATGAAATAGTCGATATCTACAATGTGAGTAAGAAAATCTACCTGTGAATATGCCCAAGAAAATTCATGTTTTTATAAAATAGCATATCTATTTAGATCGAAAATATTCTGTATAAATTCTTTCAATTTCACTTCGCATATTCAGAAACATATTTCACCAAATACATCGCATTCTAAATGAAGTGCAGTAGATAACGGAAGTATAAATTTCTCATCGCACTATAGCACCGTGTTATATTATTACCGTCTTATCGCATTTAAGGAAATTTGTTGACTATGTTACAAAAAATTCAATTTACTAAAGAGCTTTTAAGACCATATTTTTATTTCTTTTCCTAGATTTAATGGTCTTCCGGGACCCGGAAAACATGGCGCAGGTTTCTTTAAACATCCTGCAAATTGCTGAGAAGTTTTGACGTGAATCTGTACAGGCAAGATTTCCTATTTAGGTAATTTTTACGTTTATATATTTCTCCACATGCTTTTACCATTGGATGATATTAAGTATAAAATTAACGTACAAAAAGGAACGAAAAATATAAAATGCATTTATTCTATGATATTGAACTTTGTTAAAATTCAATTTTTAAAAAAGGGATTTTTATTTTGCAATATATATACACTACGTGACAGTGAAATTGAGACACCAAGAAGGAGTGGGCAGAAAAATATGCAAATCGCAGGGTAGACGCAGCTCACCAAGTTATGTAAATGATGCGAAATGCGCAGCTGTCCCGCGCACGTTGAGTGAAATATAGGAGAAGGAACCTGCAAAATCGGAAATAGTCGCGCCGCTCTGTCTACCAGAGAAATCATTTTGCATTTTTTTATTTTAGAGGAAACGTGTAGTAGCATAGAATGCCAGGCCGTCGCCAACTGAGGCAATTCCAGTAGACACGATTTCACGAGGGGTATGGTGATCGGACTCAGAAGGGTAGTTTGGTCCATACGCCAAATCTTAGCGGACAGCCACCTACACACTTCCACGGTGCACCGGCTGTGGCGAAGATGGTTGGAACAAGGGAATGTGGCACATTTGAAAGGTGCCGGTTCTGACAGAACGACGTCTACACGCGTGGACCGACGCATCCGCTGGCAAGCGTTGGAGAACCCGCAAGCCACTTCCGTCGCTCTTTTGCAGCATGTAAAGGACACCCTTGATGCTCCCATATCGACCAGGACCATTATCCACCAATTGGTCACCGACGTCCTGCACTTACGGCGTCCGTTAAGAAGACTGCCAGTGACCCAACAGCAGAGACTCCGTTTGCAATAGTGTCGAGATAGAGCCACGTGGACGGCGGAATGGAACAGGGTCGTGTTCTCAGACGAGTCACGCTTCTGTTTTAACAATGACAGTCGCCGTGTACGAGTCTGGCGCTGAAGTGATGATAGGTCCAATCTGGCCGCACTTGGGGAACGTCACACCGCGCGACAACGCGGCATCATGGTTTGGGGCGCCATCGCCTACGATAGCAGGTCACCTTTGGTCCATATTGAGGGCACTATGACGTCCCATCGATACGTGGATGACGTTCTGCGGCCGGTGACACTACCCTTCTTTCAGGGGGTGCCCAATATAATTTACCAGCAGGATAACGCCCGACTACACACGGCACGCATCAGCCAACATGCCCTGAAAGATACCTAGGTGCTTACCTGGCCACCAGTCTCCCCTGATCTCTCACCAATCGAATACGTCTGGGACGTGATTGGACGTCGCTTACATGCGCTGCCACCGCCGCGTTTAGAAGACGAATTCTGGCAAAAGATTGACAAGGAATGGTCAGCCATCCCTCAGGACACCATCCGCAGGCCCATTGACTCTGTATCTAGACGTGTTGCTGCCTGTATCGCCGTCCGCGGTTGTCCTATAACCTACTGATCAGACGTTGTTATCACTCAGTGTATAGATGGATCATGTTGCAATAAACATCACGCACTGTTCGTTGCTGTCTCTCTCTGTTTGCTATTTTCAGCACTTTCTGCCCACTCCTTCTTGGTATCTCATTTTCACTGTCACGTAGTGTATATATATATATACATATATATATATACAAAAGTAACGCTTGGGCAGACGATAATTAGCTAAATATTTCAGAAATAAAGCTGGAATTTTCATGGACGCCTATAATTGTGGTTGTTCTTATCAATTTACCGAAATTATCAACAACGTAGCTGAAAGAAACGAGCAAAGGTTACAAAATATTTTACAACGTAATATGTTAAACTATTTTGACTGTCATTCTTTGTAACACATCTATAGTGCAAAAGCCAGTTACTTATCCCATCGAGTACAAAAGGTTTGAATATTATCTGTGGTAGACCTTTTTGGTATCCACAAAAATCCATGAGTTTGATAGTATCCCCACATGGCCTTTGACCTAAGCGTATATTTGAATGACTCTAAAGTTGACATATACATACTCAATCAAGAACATAGATGAAATGCATGTCAAACTTTTACGTCCGTTTTACGGATAATCAAGTTTGGCGGTCGTTTCAGGTAACAATTTGTATCCCAGAAAACTCAAAAGTCGAAATTTAAAAATTTTAAACATTTATGCTCCAAAACTTTCGTTTAGAATTCAACAAAATTTATTATATAGTGGTTTACAAATATGTAGATTAATATAATGTAATAAATTGATGTGTTACAATTCACTTATTTACAATCAAAAATTTTATTTCTTAAGAAAAGAAAATCGAGATACAAAACTTTTCATTACGATATTTATTTTGGATTATCTCGCCACATATTTTAAAGCACAAATAATATTTTAGTTGGTCAATATATTATTGAGATATAGCTGAAAATATCTCGGAACAAGTTAACATTGAAAAATTCAGACTTCTGCTGCAGCTGTTAAAGTTTTTATCGCAAATTTATGATATTTTTTCTAAGTGGTATTTAATGTAACAAACCGATTGATGCACAAAAATATTATTTTTATTCAGTTTGCATTTTTATCTCAGCCTACCCCCATCGACCCATCGACTACGTGGATGAAGTTCATGTCATTCGTTAGCTTTTTACAAGAAAACATTAATTTACAAGTTTTGCATTCATCCGAGAAAGTATATTAGATGCTAGACGGCAGAACGACAGACTTTTGCAATGTGCACTTAGTTCATTTTCTAGTATTCGTTTAAATTATATTCACCCCAAAATAATCAAAACTCATTTAAATTACTTTCTGATTTTCTGCGCAGACAAAGATGAAAAGAATTTTTGAGGTCCAAATGTGACGTTAAGGGGTGGTAAATGTTATTTAAAATTAACTTAAGTGTGGCTCCACTTGATTTTCTCCTACTAGAATTCATTTTTAGGTAGCTTGTTATATTTTACAAGAAGAAAAATTAAAGTAGTTGTATCGTTGGTCAAAATGTATAGCGTGTTACCCTTCATTTAAAAGGGCTTGAAAAAAAAATTCGATTCATGTGAAGTTTGACATGTACATATCCGGGTGGTAACTCCCTCACCCCACCCCCTCACCCCACCCCACCCAATAGGGACTAAAGACGTTAGGAATACAAAATTTATATCGCTGCTATTTTTCACTACAATGATTAAAACTGCTATGTTTCATGGTAATTAAGCCATAAATAAGTCCTTTTATGTATGATTATTTCAAATTTGCCTCATGCTGCCTTGTTTGGAAAATATAAAATTACGAATAAATTTAGCAGTTTTAGCTCGAATTTAAAAAAAAAATTCTATCTAGTTCTAGATTTTTGTTAACAGAGCTGGATTTAAGATTTTGTAAAAATCCATTAATATTTGTCGCAGGTGCATACAAGAAATTGACCATAGACAGACAGACCGACAGACAGACGGACATCATTCAAAAAATAGTCAAAACGTGTTCTGGAGGGCCTAAAACATTATATTGGCATCAAAATCTCGTAATAGAAAATTTTCGTAAAAACAATACTCTTTCTATAATACGTATGAGATAGTAAAAACAGTATAAGTAAATACTAAATTTCACCTCCAAGTTTGAACATGGAGTAAAATATGTCGTTTAAAGAAATGATGGTGAAATTGAAAATTGTAAGGTAAGTAAGTGTTAAGACACTTAGCACACGGTTACGTTTATGGTATATGCACATTGATTTTCCATTGTATACTCTACAAAACATTTTTCTTTTGATGCAGTTCGAATAAAATGTCCAATATTATAGAAAATAGTGGATCTATATAGACATAGTATAGACAGTAATGGATCTAGACGAATTAATTCCTTATTTTCCACTTTCCAGGGAAAATATCCTTTCGCTGAATAGTAATTGAATACATAGATTGGTAAATGCTAGCTTATGTCATTTTTTTGCTGCCCTATTTGATCGCGATTCGGCATCAGTTTCGAGCTGTGAATGTTCGATTTTATTGACAAAAATTATTTCAGTCATTCCAGCAACATCTTGTAAAGAAGGTTAATTTGTCTATGTTTAGATTCACTTTCTTGTGTTCTGAAACGTCATCAATATTTTGCCCATCGCTGTTAGTTGGTTATCACTGTTAGCTCACTGTTTATTTATCTATTTATCACCGTTAGTTTTCTAAAAATCCGAGTCATATTCTAAGAGTTAACATGAATCGAATTACACAACGTTGCCAGAGAACTAAATAAGCGCCCACTTTTTGAGTTTACCATAGCAGTTAGTTTCCAAATCGCCAAATCAGTTTCGATTCAAATCACCACAAAATGCGAAATCTTTAGTTTAAGCGCAAAGAGCACCGCTCCAAAATCGTTGAAAGACACAATAAAATAAAATAAAGGATTCTTTGAAAGGATCCCCCCTTCTGTAGGCATAGCTTAAATCTTGTTATAGGGTAGGTATGCGCAATAGGCAGGTCAAAAAAGATGAGAAATATTTTATCTGAATAATATACTCTTATATAAAATGTACGAAATATGTTTACAGAAAATATTTTGTCAAGTATATATTTTTCAAGCTTTTTTAGTCGCGGAACCCTTTTGAAATTCAATTTGATGGCTGAATCCAGAAATAAGGAATGTCCATTGTCTTCCAAATTATGTCTTCAAAGTTTTTTTATTTTTATAAACAGTTACACGAAACTATCAAGTCGCGGAACACACAAGATGGAATTAACGATTTTGGTGATATTTTGGCATTAGTCGTAGTAAGTATGTAGCGTTCGCTTGCAATTGGGTTGTCAATCTTTGTAGCAACAATTTCTGTTCGTAGTTTTACGGAGGCTGTAATTTTTGTCGCATAAATTTCGCTCTAACGTATATGTGTTTTAGGATAACATTCTGTAGTTCTAATTGGTTAATCTATCGCATATACAAAAATACAATACTTTTATCAATGCTTCATTAACTGGAACGGTGTTCAATAAATAAAATACACTTTGTCCGAAGGATAAGCAAAAATTTGAGCCCTGAAAGTAGAATTAGTACTACATTATTGTGTGGCCCTGTAATAAATTTTCCACGTTCTTCTTTCTATTCCTTTTGGGCTATTGTGCGCCATTTTAACCTAGCCTTGTTGGATCTCATTTATTCTTGTTCAAAGTTGATTTGCCCTGTTGGGATATTCCTGTTGTGTTTTGGCACACGCCAATCTTGTGTGTTTCTTCTCGTTTCGGATTGACTGGACTTCATGCTGCTTCCTGATTGGCACTCTTTTAATCTAAGTCTTGGGTATATAATTCTTCATGCATCTTCCTTTCACGTCTATTTCTCTTTTGGACTTCGGGTTTGCTGGTTCTCTTGCACTGACGAAAGGGATCCAACGTATCCTCGAAACAGCTGTATGCTGCATTATTGTGTTATTTGTACGTATTTACGTTGCTTTAATTTTCTTGGAACGGTATTGTTATATATTTCACAAATCGACAACTGTGTTTTGAGAAACACATTTTAAATAAATCTTCTTCCTGAAGGACGATTAAGAAGCCATCCCGTACTAGTATGGTCATGTAAGCCATATTGTGCACGGTGACTGTTCTTTTGCTCACGAAATTTTATCATGTCTCATTTACTATCTAAACAGTCTTGTCCATGACTTTCAAGCGAATCGCACTTCCTCTCTCAATATTACGTTTTCTATTTCACTGTGTGTACATACACTCTACTGCTAACGACCGTCCAAACAGTTGTTTATATCCAAGGACGAATCGAACGACCTGGGTCTTCCACACTCTACTGCTACAGGATAAAGGAAATACATATTTTCTCTACAAATATCACCGTAAACTAAACATCACTTAAATATAGTTTCATTTCAAAAAAGCTTTGCTTACATAGTTTCGCTTCAGTGAGTAGTATATAATATTATTTCTAACAAGCATTAAAAACTAAAATAAAACCGGTGAGCAGCACTGTTTAAATAATGCAGACGATTTTACATTTAAAACACTTTATTGCATAAGACATATAAGAAATTCTAATTAACGGTTCACCTTTCGAAAAGGGAGAATAAGAAATTATATAACTATTCGTTAAGCGTCACAGTTTTAATGTTTCGGCCGTACTGTGCTGAAAACACCGGTTCTCGTTAGATCACCGAAATCAAGCAGCATCGGGCGCGGTTAGTACTTGGGTGGGTGACCACCTGGGAACGCCGAGTGCTGTTGGCACATTTCGGCCGCGGTAGCCCGGTGGTTTGCGCGCTATATTTGCACGCTGCCACAACTGCCGCAGTGTTCATGCGGAGTACGATCACGTTAAACATGTAGGTCCATAAGTCCTTCCGAGAGGTTGGTGGTAGGGGAAGGAGGGTACGGTCCCTGTGGATGCCTCTCCCCCTGGGTTCCGGTCTAAATTGGGCGGCACTTCCCGGCCGTCCAAACAGTTACCTTACACCTTTCTGGTAGGTCGGACGATATGGGTCTCAACAACAACAACAGTTTTAATGTTTAGACGCACGAAGTTGCTATCGGAATGCCATAACAGGTTTCTAAATATATTTAACGAAGAAATTAGACGGTGGGTGTTGTAGTAAACGAAAATTATATTTTTCAGCAGATATGGAATATAATAGATGCAGTTATTAATATATGCTCGGCATAAAGTAATAAATATAAACTTTGAAATTTCAAAGCCCCCTATAAAATTTAAAACTTATGTGAATATCATTTATCGTTATACATAGAACATGGAATAAAAAAAGCATGTAAATAATCACTTGAGAGAACAAACAGGTTTACCTAACAACCAGTCTGTTTGATTTCATTATAAACCGAATTTACAAACTAAAAAGTTTCAATTTAATTGAAAACAAATCTGATGTAACCTTATGTGATCTTATGCGTGAATTTGTATTGGGAGAAAAAGAAAAGATGTAAGAAGCAGGCAGGGGCGTGCTGGGTCCCCCAAGAGGGCGGTAGATAGACCGGTACGGGGGCGCCAACTACCGGGAGGGTCTGGGAGTGCTTAAAACATCATTTTGTCTTACTTAACATTAAGTAATAGAACCTAAAATTATGTATTTGAAAAAAATAGCTTTAAATAAAAATAAAGGTAAACAAAATAATTGAGAGCAAGATTACCGTTGATATAATATATATTATAATATGCATATTTATTTAATATTGCCTGAAATAAACATGATTCATTTGATGTACTGAACATATATCAGCTACTTGTCAGAATTTAACAAATGGTAAATATAAAAGTAAAGGATACCTATATCATACTAAGTGGTTAAACACTGAGCAATCGCCTCATTTCAGAGATCAATTGACACAACTTATCAATTATAGTATCACTGTCTATAATGTTCAATAAGTCTGATTCAGATTGCATTAATAATGATGTCTCCAAGTTGTCACTGCTTAAGGTAGATCTCAATCTTGTTTTAATAATCTCCAACTTGGAAAAAACCCTTTCACATGTTACTTGAGTCATCGGGATTGTCAAGAGCAGCTTATATACTTTGAACAGTTCATTATACTGACGAGAGTGCATGCTATAGTTAAGAAGCACTTCGTAAGCACACTTTAAGCAAGAATTTCACATATTGTAATTGCAAGGTTGAAATGTTGAGTTCTCTTCTTCGTCAAAGTCATCAGCAGACAAATCACGTTCTGTGGGATCTTCTTCTTGATACTCTTCACTGATTGTCTTTTGCTTATTTGGGGCCATACATCAGCAAATGAAGTAAGTTCTTCAACAAGCTTTCCATTATCAAGTCTTGGGAGAATCTCTACTATTCTGTCCAGGACTTTGGGAGGTAAGGGCTCTTTATTGCCAAACCGCTTAGGATCAAACCAGGCTAGATCTAGGTACAAGTTTTTGTGTTGGAGAAGTCTGTTTTCTATAGTATTGATGAGAGTATCTATGACACTGTAAAATGTTGAAATTTTAAAACCATCTACTTCTGAGGTATGACCAGCATCTTCTCCGTGAAGCTTTTTCCCCTTTCTCTTTCAATTCAGTTTCAATGCAAATACTGTCCAAAAGCTCATCTTTTTTTACTCTTTCATCTAAACTGCGAGTCATTATCTATACGAATGTTCTTGCAGCTTGTAAAGTTTCATCAAACTTTTGACGTAATTCTTTAAGCTTTAAGTGAGAAGTTTCGAGATGAGTTTCCATGCTTGAACGAAATCGAGACTCTTAGTCTGTAAGTAATCAGACAAAGGAGTGATTATCTTAAAAATTTTCATAAACAACATAGGTACCAATATTGTATCAAAACTTGTAAACTTTATGAGAAGACCTTCAGCTTTAGAGTTAAACTCTGGAGAACTAGATATCTTAAACAAGGCACTGAGCAATTATAAGTAGATGACCTTGGTAGGGTGAGATTTTTCAATATCGTATCTTGACCGTAGCATTACTGCGGCTCCGCCACCTGGTCATGCCAATAGCTTTCACCTTAAAAGAAGGGTTTAATCTTTAAAGTGACTCCTTCATAAACACTTGAGCTTCTTCTTGCAGTACGTTAAAAAATGATATAGTTACAATGAGACATTGGACAGTGTCAGTGAGAACTAGGTTCAGTAAGATGGGCATAGTACCAAGTGTGAATGTAGTGTTGAGACCCAGACCGTCCGACCTACCAGAATGGTGTAAGGTAACTGAATGGACGGCCGGGAAGTGCCACCCAATTTAGACCGGAACCCAGTGGGGGAGGCATCCACAGGGACCGTACCCTCCTTCCCCTACCACCAACCTCTCGGAAGGACTTACGGACCCACATGTTTAACGTGATCGTACTCCGCATGAACACGGCGGCATTTGTGGTAGCCTGCAAATCTAGCGCGCAAACCACGGGGATACCGCACCCGAGATGGCCAACAGCACGCGGTGTTCCGAGGTGGTCACCCACCAAGTACTAACCGCGCCCGATGCTGCTTGACTTCGGTGATCTAACGAGAACCGGTGTTATCAGCACGGTACGGCCGTTGGCCCTGTGAATGTAGTGTGGAATTACTTCAGATAACCTTGCTGTCAATCCTTTAAAATGACCATTCATGTTAGAAGCTCCATCAAAAGCGTTAGTAACGCAGTTCTTGATCGGTATGTCGGCATCTTCCAAAACTGCTCTGAGTGACTGAAACAGATCGTCGCCTGTGGTGTAAACCACACATTTTATAGATAGCAGTCTTTCTACGACTTCAGAATCCTTAACGTACCATAAGACATATGCACATTGGTCGTAACTTGAAACATCTACTGTAATATCCATTAGGATGAAAAATTCCCTGCCAATTTCACTTCTTCATATATTTTCTTTTTATTTCTGCGTTCATGTATTGTAAGATGTTCACAATCATGCTGTTTCTTAAAAATGTAACTTGATCTCCTCTTTCTACTGACATCTTCTTCCTTTTTTTAATTTCGTCGGGTTTTCTGTTCTAGAGGAGGTTGGTTTTACTTTTTGAAATTACACTGCTCACATGCTTCTCTAGAATCACATTATATTTTCTTAGCATGAGAATCATCTGTAAAAAACTTCCATGGTTCACTGAGTCGTCATCCAAAGTATGAGCAGATTCTACTTTTCCCCGAAAAAGAAAACCTTGTTTACCTATCAGTTTCAAAACATCGACTACTGTTTCTACTATATGTCTTCTTTCTTTTACTTCCTGTTTCCTGTTGGCCATTTGGTTCCCAAACAGAAGATCGAGCAAACTTTTCTTATCTTTCATTAGCATGAAACAATTCACAGATTGTGTGTGAGTTTTCGAGTTTTCATGCTATTATAGTCTCTAATGGACATGCTTCCAATCGCTGAATCTAGAGCAAAATACTGAAGTGGATTTGCTAAATGCAACACAAATGAAACAGAACAGTTGTTGTGTTTTTCCGTTATAGGATAGGCGCTGCCTTCGGAAAATTTGGTTACCACTGTTACTTTCTTCGATTTTAAATATTGATTTTCTATCTGTAAAAGGCACTTCTTTTTCATCAGGCTGAGCTGGTTGGAACGTCAAGTATAATTGCAAGTCATTTTCTCCCAGTTTCTTAAAGTAATCAATATCTACTGTTGGTGCATTAAATGAAGTTCTTTGGCTTGAGTGCGGTTTTGTATTTGACGTTGATAGTCCTGGAACTAAACTACTTTCCCAAAGAATGGAAGGAAGCGATAATCATAACAATCCCTAAGCCAAGTGAGGATGCCACAATTCCAGCCAACTACAGACCAATTAGCTTGCTACCGACACTTAGTAAAATTACTGAGAAAATAATTCTTAAGAGACTGAACATGCACCTTTGTGAGAATGACATTATCATTTCGGAGCAGTTTGGATTTCGGCCAAAGCACTCCACCACTCATCAATTGCTGAGAGTGGTAGAGTACATATCTTCTGGTCTCAACAACAAGACACCCACAGCTGCGATTTTTCTGGACATACAAAAAGCCTTTGATAAAGTATGGCACTGTTGACTAGCGTACAAATTGATCATTTTAAAAGTCCCTGACGCTCTTGTCAAACTTTTAATCTCATACTTAAATAACAGACACTTTCAATTCTGAGTAGGAGGTAACTTATCTACACCCAAGCTCATTAAAAGAAGTGTACCGCAAGGTTCTATCCTGGGCCCGACAGTCTTTAACATATACCTGAACGACATCTCCAGGACTCCAAACACAGAGCTGGCACTCTATGCAGACGACAGTGCGATACTTGCAAAACACCCCTATGTCTCAGTAATGCACAGACAGCTACAACAACACTTAGACATACTCCAAACTTGGCTGGAAAAATGCCAAATACAATTAAACCCCAATAAATGTCATTGGATTTATTTCTCGAGGAAACAGAAACCTCCGCCGCCACTGTACATAAACAACCATGCCCTACGCGCGGAAAAATCCTCTAAATACCTAGGTGTAACGATAGATTCCCACCTAACCTGGAAGCAGCACGTAACGAACTTAATCAAAACAGCGTATATAACTACAGGAGTCTTATACTCAATGATAGGAAACGGAAATCTCAGTCATCAAAACAAACTGCTAATTTATGAATCGGTCATCCGCCCGGGAATGCTGTATGCAGCACCCGTATGGGGATATGCCTTTAAAACTACAATAGACCTCCTAGAGACAAAACAAAACAAAATCCTACGGATTACCGGGAAAGTTCCCAGGTACTTAAGAAATTCGGTAATTAGGAATGACTTCAAAATAAAAACTGTTAGAGCCCAAATTAAAAAGCTAGCGCTTAAATTTCACAAAAATTTACCATCCGCTCCAAATGAACTGTTATTCAATTTGCATGACTATGATCATCGCAAAGCCAAATCTCGTAAGAGACCCCGCGCTGTTCTAAACATCGACAATCGGAATTAAAAATCCAACCTCAAACATCTGGTATCAAATAAAACTCGCGACTAATGTTCAAAACTCTAAGCTGCCAAAATGCTAGGTAACCCTCCGATCTGCATCAACCCCCCAAACTGCTTAAACTCTAAATGTGCAACAAACTGCCACACTAGGAGCTAGGACAAATGATAAAATGTAGTAAATAAAAACCTCGAACCTCCAATTAGGGTCACTGAATTAATGTCACAGTTTGACGATAAGAACCACATATTGAAACCGGAGATTAAAGGCGCTTCGCGCCTGGTGCTCTGTCCTGTACGACACTCGACTTTTTTGTAATTGTTCGTGTGTTGTTTCTACATTGTCTGAATTCGAGAACGTTCCAGGGAATTCTTTTACAAGACTTTGTTCATCAACAGAATCGTTCAATTGCGTTCCTTGGCTCGATACTTCATTTTCTAAGAGTAATGGTGTTGTTCACAATCTGAGGATTTTGATAAAAAAGCTGTTACTTTAGGGCATGTTTTAGCAGATTCATGCAACATTTTATTTCTTTTATCTTTCTTACATTCATGACCGCTTTTCTTTCTTTTTTTTCTCTTCCATTTCATTACTGTTGGAATTCTGAAAACAATGATTTAATAAGTAATTAAAAATAAAAAAAATAAGTAAGCAGAAGGAAACAGCAAGGCAAAATGACCTTCAAATAAAAAAAACTGACATTTAAAAAACAAAATTTTGGTGCATACTGATTGTTAATAAGTATCCTTTAATCTTAGGCATTAAAATAAATATAGTTGAAATGTAACCTAGTCTCACCAGGGCCGAATTAGCATGTCGGTGAATCTGGGAGCCTCGCTTTAGAGGCGGCCTCATCTTGAAAAAAAAATAAGCGTGAAAAAAAGCAAATTTACTCATTTTCTGTTGAAATATAATTCCGAAAAACAATTAGTGATGTTATCTTTTACATGTGGGTATCAAAATTTGCTATAAACAGAGTAATAAAACTAAATATAACACATTTATAAAACACAAACTTACCATACGCATCAATGCTACGGCTGCAGGACGTGAATGAAACGAGAGGGACGGCCTAAGGGTGATTTCTTCCTTTCCAGGGCGTCTCCTTGTCTTTCAATTTCTTTGAATAAACCAAAATTACAATAAAACACTTCATAATACGCCGCGGAGTTAGAACTTAGCACAAGCTCATTCCTTCGTTTCGCGTTTCAACAGCGGCATCGGGCAGAGCTGTTAGTCGCAGAATCACCACCTCCGCAATACAAAAGGCAGTGAGTACTGGTACAGCCTTCTGCGCCAAATTTCTCGGAGCAATCAGTCTCGCACTGACGTATTATTTAGATACATTTTGGGTTTTTTTTTTACATAAGCAATTCGAACGAACATTTTACATCCAGGGAGGCGAGAGGCGCCGTGAGAAGAGGGCGCACCGGGACATGTCCCGGTGGGCCAGCACGCCCCTGGAAGCAGGGCTGAAACTTGAGACCATCAGGGACGTACAGCATAACTATGAATTTTAGTCCCTTAAGCACAAAATATATAAAAGAGCTCCCAAAATTTTAGTTTTACCCAAACTGAAATTTTGAGGGTCCGAAGATTTGGTTTCTCTAAAATAAAAAATTATTTTGAGAGGACATTTTCATAAGTGAAAAAAATTTGAAATTTGGTGCATATTAATTTCTTTTTAATTTCTCTTCGTTTTCTATTGCTCTTCTTCTTTTTGAAGTTTCACTAGTTTACTAAAAATTTTCCAGTCATGGGAAACTGAACAAAACTATTTTCAAGTATGTTAAAATAATTTGAAATTTGGTGTATATCAATTTCTTTTTAATTTCTCTTCGTTTTCTATTGCTCTTCTTCTTGTTGAAGTTCCACTAGTTTACGAAAAATTTTCCAGTCATGGGAAACTGAACAAAAACTATTTTCAAGTATGTTAAAATAATTTGAAGTTTGGTGTATATTAATTTTTTTTTTAATTTTTGCTCGTTTTCTACTGCTCTTCTTCTTTTTGAAGTTCCACTAGTTTACTAAAAATTTTCCAGTCATGGGAAATTGAACAAAAACTATTTCAAGTATGTTAAAATAATTTGAAATTTGGTGTATATTAATTTATTTATAATTTCTCCTCGTTTTCTATTGCTCTTTTTCTTTTTGAAGTTCCACTAGTTTACAAAAATTTTTCCAGTCATGGGAAATTGAGCAAAAACTATTTTCAAGTATATTAAAATAATTTGAAATTTGTTGTATATTAATTTCTTTTTAATTTCTCTTCGTTTTCTATTACTCTTTTTCTTTTCGAAGTTCCACTAGTTTACAAAAATTTTTCCAGTCATGGGAAATTGAACAAAAACTATTTTCAAGTGTGTTAAAATAATTTGAAATTTGGTGTATATTAATTTCTTTTTAATTTCTCTTCGTTTTCTATTGCTCTCCTTCTTTTTGAAGTTCCACTAGTTTGCTAAAAATTTTCCAGTCATAGGAAATTGAACAAAAACTATTTTCAATTATGTTAAAATAATTTGAGAAATTATTCACTGTTAACTTATATCAATAAACTGTTGGAACTTTTATTTATACGCTGTGATGAAGTGATGCCAATTGCAGCGAAGGATATTTTGTGAAACACTGTTTTCGTTTTCACCATAAAAACCAATTTAATTAGTTGTAAATAACTTGATGCGTATAATTGTTACAATAACAATAAAATTGGATGTGAATGTTAGAGAATTTTACTCTGGACTCCGCAAATATTCTAGTTCACCTGTGTTTATTGGGTCCTTAAAAGTCTCTTAATCGCCGCGCTTACTACAAGTTGCGCCTCTGCCACAGCTTCACCAGCAAGAAACGGACTCGAATTTTGCAATGGAAGGAATAATTTTTCATTAGCAACACTCGCGGTTTTAACTACGACCAAATAAATAAATATAGAGAAATAAATATATACGGACATTCGCTAGATTTAAGTCTCCCAACCGAGCCCAATCTAAAGTGATCTGAAAAAAAAGGATGGTACTGTGTGGTTGAAATTGGATGCTCGATCTAGTTTCAGCTTTAAATTCCTCTTGTCTCTTTGTACTCTCCGCAAATTTAAAACTAACTCTAATATCACTAAAACCAACTGATACATTTCAGACAATAATTTCTGACATATGGCTGCTTTATGCAGGGAAGTTGTGCTAGTTCTTGAAAATACAATGTACTAGCTCCCTGTGCTGCAAATGCAAGCAGTGCTTTTACACTCCCAACAATGTCTATGCAATTCCTTTTAAATTATGTATATATTATTATATTAACTGTAATATAGGTTCTGTTTGAGAGACATAAGAGTCAGATTTAGTATATTTCCTCACATATAATAATAAATAGTTTACCTTAGTTCTTTTACACGTGGTGGATTTTGCGACATAACTAGTGTACTAGTTTTCGGCCACAACAAATAAGCAAATTAATTTACGCCAGAATATCTAATTAATGAAATTAGATGAACACATTTCTTATTGTTTCGTGTTTTTATCTAAATAATTATAAATATAAATTTTAACAATATCAAAGAGAATTAATAATATTAAAAAAAATTACCGATAATCATGATGTGTTCTATGTGTCCTGTGTTTAACTTGTTGCTTTCTTTTTCCGATTCCTAAGTCCAGTCATCTGAGGCTACAAAGATAGGTCCTTTCCTGATCAAAGATTTTACTACACGGTTCCGTCACACCTCAAAATCCAAATTGCTAAAATTCGAATCAAATTAACTAAACAAGCTATGATGCTTTAATAAAGACATCACATCTAAAAAAATCCAAAAAAGTCCATTCCAGGAAATAATTTCAACTTTTAATTCCTTCATTCTTACTTTGCATCCATGAAAATTTCACTAACGCATTGAAGAAAATTCTATTTGAAAAAGAACCTTTAATGTCACATTCTTATTTTCTTTCTCAGGCTTATTACTCCCTTCGGTATTGAGAAAAAATAAGAAAGAAAACGAAATGCAGATATCTTGTACCGTCTTTTAATACTTTGGGAATTTTCTCCATAAACCTAAATAGTCAAAAGAGCACATTCAATGCATTTTTACATTTATACCAGACACTGAATACATGTGGCGAGCGATAATCTTGAGAATTTTCCATTAAAAGTATTAAACATTTTGCTTTTTAGAGGCGAAGTGAGAGATAATAATTTGTATCCGAAAAATATTTAATTCCTTTCAGCGCAGTTTTGCATTATTGTTTGCAGTCTTAAATAAACTTATTTTTAACTGAAACGAGTTTTATTTTCACTTTCTTCAATAAAATTTTTAACTCTCAATGACTTGCGCTGATATGTTTTGTATACCACTTCAGTTTTTTTTGTACACTACTTCAGTTTTTTTGTACAACACCACTTCAGTTTTTTTGTGCACCGCTTCAGGTTTTTTTTTTTTTTTTTTTTTTTTTTTTTACACCACTTCATGTTTTGTACATCACTTTGTTTTTTTCCTGCCATTTCAGTTTCCTTTTGTCAAGTATTGTTATAACTTTTAGGATACATCACCATTACCGATAACTCCATGAATAGAACGGTTACACGTTTATTATGCGCTTGACAGCATGGAAAAGACGATATATGCAATGGCGGAAATAAAACTTATATGTCACAATTTTACCAACCTTTTACATCATCGTACATCACTTCGTTTTTTTCCTGCCATTTCAGTTTCCTTTTGTCAACTATTGTTATAACTTTTAGAATACATCGCCATTACCGATCACTCCATGAATAGAACGGTTACGCGTTTATTATGCGCTCGACAGCATGGAAAAGACGATATATGCAATGGCGGAAATAAAACTTATATGTCACAATTTTACCAACCTTTTACATCATCGTACATCACTTCGTTTTTTTCCTGCCATTTCAGTTTCCTTTTGTCAACTATTGTTATAACTTTTAGAATACATCGCCATTACCGATAACTCCATGAATAGAACGGTTACGCGTTTATTATGCGCTCGACAGCATGGAAAAGACGATATATGCAATGGCGGAAATAAAACTTATATGTCACAATTTTACCAACCTTTTACATCATCGTACATCACTTCGTTTTTTTCTGCCATTTCAGTTTCCTTTTGTCAACTATTGTTATAACTTTTAGAATACATCGCCATTACCGATAACTCCATGAATAGAACGGTTACACGTTTATTATGCGCTTGACAGCATGGAAAAGACGATATATGCAATGGCGGAAATAAAACTTATATGTCACAATTTTACCAACCTTTTACATCATCGTACATCACTTCGTTTTTTTCCTGCCATTTCAGTTTCCTTTTGTCAACTATTGTTATAACTTTTAGAATACATCGCCATTGCCGATAACTCCATGAATAGAACGGTTACGGGTTTATTATGCGCTTGACAGCATGGAAAAGACGATATATGCAATGGCGGAAATAAAACTTATTATATGTCACAATTTTACCAACCTTTTACAATTTTTAGAAACGCCACTACAGTTGGGCTTTGTGAATATTTTACTATCGTTTCATATTACACCTTCCTACTTCATGTTTGTTATGACTAGAGCAGAACATATATCACAGACATGTATATGTGGTGAAAATGATGAAATAATTAATAAGAAGTTATTTTAAACTAATCACTCTTTATTTAAATATTTAGGTTTATAAAACAATATTTATTTTGAAGATTTCTTTTATGTATGCGTTCGTATAGTAAAACTCCGTGCATCGCATGTGTTTGCAATAACCCACCATTTGTGCAATCCGGCGTGAACCTGTAAATGTAACTACTTATTAATCAGCTGATTACATACATATTTATTTCAATACACATATACTTTTGACTAACATTTCAATTATTAATTTCACAATTGCATTCATTTTTATAATTTTATAATTTATCATTCTCGCTTAAATTTTGAGTCGAGTGTGATGACGAAGTAAGTATATAAAGAAAACTTACTTTTGTTACTCTGAATTCCTCATGGGGAATAAAGGAGTACCTGTATTGGATGTCATTTTCGTTGTACGACTTGTTGGTCGCATCACCGTAGTGATGGTCATCATTGGGGATTGTTGTCACCCCGAATCTTGAGACTTATACCATTTGGTCCACTACTTTTTACCGAGTCATTTTTAAAACTGCAAGCCACTGCTCATCTTTAACTAGCGTTTAAGTCCTATTATCTTATTTCTCTCATTTCATGTACTAAAACACTCGATTGATCTTTCCTTCATACATCTATGCAAAAATAGATAAAATGATGAAATTTGGCTTGCATTTAAATAAATGACGAAGTTAAATTAAAAATCGTTACTTTAGAAGAGCAAATATAAACAAAAATATTTTATTTCGTATTAGCACAATGCTTCTTTACACACGCTTCTTTATAATGCTGCTTTATATTTTATATTTCCTCAATCATTATTTTCTCTACGAGGATAGAAATTGTTGAGGATATTCCGCTGCGACCTGTAAATTCGCACCTTTAAATTTTGGGGTAATTTTAATAGATAGTAATGGAAATGAGTTGATTTACAATGCTTTAAATAAAATACAATGAAAAATGCAGCAATTATACAATGCTGTGATGATGGATGCTTTATGATTCAGGACAATATCTTTCCTATTGTAAAGGCACTTAGATAAATTCATCTATTAACTCCCATGTGTCACTCAGTGACAGGTGAAGTTAGAGTAACGAACAGAAAGTAAAGGAATAATCAACAAGAGTCCAGCTGTTTGCTCTCTAGCTCTTCAATAGCTTGTATAAACATCTTCTCCCGATAATGCCCAATTTTCTAATAGATGATCACTGTCTATATCAATCATCCTTCAGCACAGGACACATTCTGGACTAGTATAGATGTCAATATGATGTAGGTGTTTGGCTAGGCAATCATGACATGTCAATAATCTGAAAGCCGCCACAGCTATATAACGAGGCCGACAGGGATGTCTTAAATGAACTAACTCCCCTCATTTTTTATGCTTTGTATTTTTAGCCATTTGGCATCTATATATACCTTTTATATTATTTTTGATTATTCTAAAAGTAGATCTAATAGATAATATCATGTTAACAGGTTTGGAGAATACGTGTTCCCCTTTTTGGACAGTTTGTCCGCCCTTTCATTTCTGTAAATACCGCAGTGGGAGGAGATCCATTGCAAAACAACTTCAAACTCCCGAGACTCCAGATGACTCTGATATCTTGAAATGGTCGCATATACTGGAGTCCCAAATGTGGAAATAGCCTGTAATAATAGGACAATATATACATGTCAAAGTATTTATGATATAAAAAGGATTAAACAAACTTAACCACAGGTCCATCACAAGCACATATATTTCAGCAACAGAAAATATAGCATAAATATGACGTATAAAAACACAAAAGCATAATAAAAAAATCTGATGTGGGCAACACATGACTTTCCTTATATAATGTAATGAATTTACTACTTTTACAGTAAAAAAAATAGGTTTTTCTTATAGTAGATACTAATATTCTTTCCAAGATATTGAATTTTTGACACTTAGTCGTCATTTTCATTGATTTAGCGTCATTTTTATCCATTTGGCGAGATTTTCGTTAATTTGGCAACATTTCAAAAAGTCGCCAAGTTGGCGACATTCTGCCAAATTCGTCGCCAAAATCTCGCCAAGCGTTATGGATGAAGAAATAAGCTATTCTTACAGCAGATATACGACTATTGCCGTTCAAGTACATAAGTATTACTTAAAGTATCTTTTTTCATGAATGGAACGAGCTAGATCCACGAGAATGATGTCACCCAATTTATCGCATGGTATTACATATGAAAAGTGAACATGTTTCTCAATACGAAATATTTTTATTTTATGACTTTTTGATAATTTTTTTGAAAAATTGTACAATATCTCGAGAACGGTTTATGTTAGCGTTCTAAAATTTATGTCAATCGTTTTCTAATGAAAAAATACATAAGAAATGTCTATTTGCTTAACTTTATTAGTGGTTTTGATTTTTTGACGATTTTTTCAATATTTCATTCGAAAATTTAGGAGGGTTTTGAACATTCGATTGCGTATAAAAACAATAGGCTTCCAGTGTTTATGGATTGTGATATTTGTTCCAAATTTTGTTCCAATCGGTCCATTCGTTCGTCAGTTATCGTCTCCACAGACTCACTGACACACACACACACACACACACACACACATACTTTCACACACACACAGACATCACTCCAAAAATGTTTGATTCGTGATCAGGGATTCTTGAAACGTGCTCTTCCGTCGAAAACTCGAATTCGAATTTTCGACCCCGTCACAATACTTTCCTTATACATTATGTATATAAGGAAAGTAATAAAGCCATGTAACATTGCTTACCTCCTGCAGATAGTGAGAAAATAGCGTGATGTTAACTGCACTAGCCAATGACGAAGTGCAGTCTCAATGTGATAGCAGATCTTTGTTTTCTCGTGCAGAAATTTATATGATTTTGATCACGTGAAATATAGGAATTGACTTTAAATCCTGCTTAGAGATGCAAATTGAAATATATAATAAAAATGACTGGAATAGGCCTTAGCAACCGAAGAAATTACACTTAAATTTAAGTGAAAATGCACTTTTAATCGAGCATGGTGCATTTTATAAGTGTGTGCAGATCAACAGTGCTGATAACTAGCAGAAAGAGAATGTCGGAAATAACTATCTATTAGCATGGAAGTATTGTACTCTTTAAATCCTGATATTAATGGTATTACTTAATATTATGATATATCCTTTCAATTATCAAAATAATAAGAAAATTATGCTCTTAATACCTCAAATTAAAAAAAGAATGTTTGGATATTGATTCTTTATATGCTAAAAGATGTCATATTACATTTGTTGTAAATTAAGAATAAATATTTATATGCTACAGAAAAATTCAACGTTGCCATAACAAAACTTAACCGATTTGTATAGAATTTTGAACATAGCCTGAATTAATCATATTTTAGGACATGATGAAGCCCGTATTTATAAAATGTTCTCTAAATACCGAGATATATGAGGTTTAAGGTCAGGTAATGTTAAGTCTGTGAAAATAAATTGATTTAAAAGTATTTGCGCGCCAAACATGTTTTTCTATTTGTTTACAAATTCTCAGCATCAACATTGTTTTTATATTTAAATGTACCTGTAACTTAATATTCTGAGTTTTGCTACTTTCATGAAATAAATGTCTCAGTTATTAAACATGTAGTAAACTAGATATAATGCTACACTTCAGTTTCAGGTAACGAGAAATATTCTAGTACACCTGGTGTTTTATTAAAGACTTTCTCTTTCTTATAGTTCCTCCACAAGTGGGTTTTGAAGGGTATACTACCCTTAGCTGTACGATCTTGTGTTTCTTGGTGATATCGTTCGTGCTCAGACCATTTTGCGGATAATTTATTATTGAATATTGCATTACAAAGTTATCAAAATAAACATAATATTAATAAATGTCTGTACATTGGATGTTAAACATAATTGTGCATTCAGTTTATATGTAACGAAACGGGGTGGGATTAATTGACTTGAAGACGATATCTTTTAGAGTCTAGACCCTCAACTGAAAATATTAATAATTATATTGCTGAACCAAAAACCTTACATCTTATAGTTTGTAGCTTAATGCAATGATTGCATGATTGAAAGTGGTGTAACTAGTAGCAATTTTGTGTGAAATCAGGAGGTCAGAGTTCAATCCACTATTCCAGCTGAGTGATTGTTTCATTTCATACAGTCGCCACAATTAGATCGTCACAAATCACTCTAATCCTTGGCAGCAAGGCAAATAAGAAATGTAAGTCTCGTCGTTCTGATCTCGCAGGAGCTTAGCCCTACTCAAAACGGAAAATAGAGCAGTGACAGAGGTAATCTCGCGTGCGTTCCAATATCGTTTCAGCGCAATGCCTCAATCTCGCTAGGGAATGAAGGTAAACGCAACCCAGAAACTGGACTTATGCAAATATATGTAAATTTCTTATTCCGGCTTCTTATTTGCTATTCTCGCATATAATATCACGAGAATAGCAAATTGTTCTCGGGATCTCTGAAGAGGCCGAGAATCTCTTTGGACTTTCTTACTGAGGAAGGTGTTAACAGTACAATTAAAACTCTCAGCACAGGTTGTTCACGTTTAGATATTGCCATTTCAAAATTATCAAAATAATGAGAAAACGTGCTGTATTTTGGCAACAAATCTCCTAGTCTGTGGAGTCATGAATGACGACATGCTAATCTCTCTGGTTAGCAATTTTTTGATTGGTGGCCTGGCTCATAGCCCAACTTTATGTTAAAGAACCTTGAATCGGGAGCAGTCCTGGGTAGCTCCCCTGGAGAGAGCATTAGCTGGTGAGAAGGTCTGGGCTTGTGGTGTAGGGAGTACGAGTGGAATTCAGAAGTGTGCTACCATGTTTTGAACTGTTGTATAAAGCTACTGGTTCCACTGCGCACTTCCAGTGACGCCTGTCATAACTTCCAGTCTAGGAATCAAGACACGTAGCCGATGTACTCTGCCATTTTACCTTTTGCTCAACATTGTCTATTTATTGTGTTACCCTGTGCGAGCGTCGGCAATTGAACCTGCCATAACCTACAGCCGCCATCATGGCTCTCTTATCTATTTGTTTTCTAATTGTCCCATGGGGTCAATAGACTTTTACCACGAACGAGTAAAGGCATATATGTATATTCAGAGAGGACCAAACTAAAAATGCAGTAAATAACATATATTTTAACTCGCAATTGGTTGTGGCCATCTGCGTCTACATTTCACTTTATCAACTCTAATAAAATCCATGCCGTCTACGACTTTGGAGTTTGCCATGCACCTTTCTGCAGTTCAGATTACCTTCCAGAAAACTTCCTGACTTATGATGAATCTAAAAGGTGAATGCTGTTTTACTTTTTACATACAGCTACTTTAAACTTGTATTGATTTAGTTTTGTCTTTATACAGTTTTGTTTTAATATGTTTTTTCGATACATGTTCTTTCATTAGGCTTCGTCTCGAAGGAGATTAAAATTTACCGGAACGTCGCAGACTATATTGATGTTTACTAATAAAATATCGCATTTGTACATATACCATCCAGTCAACCGAAAGCATGGAACAACAGATGGTAAAAAAGACACCGATAAGGTCCAAAATATGTGAAATATTACAGGTATTAAAAAGATTACTGCTATAAAGATTCACATTTGTTGTGAATTTTCAAACACATTCAAAATCTCTATGCTGCACCAAGGGTAAACAGACTTTTACAGCGAGCGAGTTCTAGTATATCATATGTATATTCCGAGAGCACTGACTTAAAAATACAATAAATAATATATATTTTTACTTGCAAGCAAAGTTGTAGCCATCTGCGTCTACATTTCACTTTATTAACTCTAATAACATTGATACCTCTTATGACCTTTAAGTTTGTCAAGAACCTCTCGAAATCACGGCCTTACATAGATAATTACACGCTAATCTGTTTGATCAACATCTATACAACGCCCACACAATCTTTTCTAGAATAAATTTTTACGGACTAATGGATATGCTGAAATTTCTAACTCTCTTAATTCAGTTATTTTGAAAAGTATCTAAAAGCACGCATTCCTTCTTTATCAAACTACATGGCCATGAATATAATGTAGAGAAATGTATTGATTGACGCCCACATGTAAATTTCTGACTCTCGGGAGCAAGCATTAGACTATATGATGCGGAAATAAATGTTAATATGTGCGTCATTAGGAATTTATGGAAAACGCAAGATGCCCTAAAAATTATATTTAAAGAAGGAATTTTAATTATTGAAAATTAATCGGATTATAAAGCAAATTAAATATTTCAAATCTGATCAAAAAACGAAGTAATTTGTTTTTCTTAAGTTGACATAATGACGCCATACTGTTGCTCGTATTTCTTGCGACGAATATAAACAAGTTATTTTTGTAAGATATTGTGCAATATTAACACAACTTTATAACTACATTAAATATGTATACATTTTAGTTCGCATAACTGTATATTTTACAACTGTCCATTCCACACATGCTTTGCGCATTCTCAATGGCTAGTGGCCACTAAATGGGACACCTAAATGCTTAATAAATATTCTGAATATCAAAAACCGTTTCGAATTTTGTCGGAAAAATGGTATGACGCACATTTTTAGAGTTAAAGTGGTGTAAGTTTTCTGAAAATCACTTTCTATCGTTACCACTGATTCAAATTTCCGCGAATTTTCGATTTTTTTTCGAACTGGAAAGTTGAGGCGAATCGATTGAGATCAGAACCGAGATTCTAGCTCGAATATGTATGTGTTCGATCATCTTAAAAAGAAGTTTTGAATTTTTTTTAATTATTTTCTTGAATCATCATCCCTAATTGGAATAACGTTAGTAGTATCTTTACGAACGTATGAGCGCACCTATATTTTTAATACTAAAAACTATATTTTATAGCTTATTTTTTATCTTTTTTATATATAAAAAAAGGTATCGATCCATTTTAATATTAAAAACATGATTTTATAGCTAAATAAGGCCTTTTTTACATTTAGACCAAATTTTTAACTTTTTTTAGATAAATGTGTGAAAAAAGAGAACTTTCAAATGAATGGAAGTCCTCTAAATAAACTTTAAAAGAGATCTCAAAATAGGATACCTATGTTTGATAAAAAAATATTACAAATTCCTATACATTTTCAAAGATTCAGGACAACCTCTGAGCATGCATAAAATCATTAAAAAATAGGTATTTTTTTAAAAATCAAGAGAGTTTTAAGACTCTAAAATTTCATGTTTTTTAACTTAAAAAATGAGTTATATGAATATTATTGAGACCAAATCTTAGATCAAAATTAATATCTATAGACATCAAAGATAGTCAGCTTTATTATGGGGCATCTTGATATTTATGAGGGGACCGTTAGTCCCCCATACATAGGTAAATTACAGTGAAAGTCGTGAAAAAAGAGGACTTCTAAATGAATCCTCTAAATATATTAAAGATCTTTTAGTTAAAAACATATTAAAATACCCTATTTTTAATAGAAAATGTTTAACTAAACAAAATTAAAAAAATACGTCAAAAGACGATCCGTCTCAGAAAATGATAAAGAATAAAAAAAGTGATTAAACTTCCTCTAATTCATATTCATCATCACTCAAATACTTAAATATATATCTTCCTTTATTGATTTCATTTATTGATTCATCAGAAAGTTTTACATGTTTTCTCGCAAGGATATACTCTTTTTCTTCAGCTTCCACATATAATTTTACGATTACATTAATTTTCCCAGCGTTTAAATTTTTTCTCAATGATATCAGATCATATTTCCCAGGATTTAAATTATTTATATTAACTATTAAGGGATAACTCAGGTCATTGAACTCTTCCATTTATTAGTAAACATTTTTTTATAAATTCTTCATAATCTGTAAAACCTCAGACTCTCTAAATATTCTTAATGAGTTTTTTAAGACTTAAAAATACTATCCCATATTGCGATATGGTCTTCCAAATAAGAGTTATTATATACCTTATTACTAAATCTTCTTAACATCAGGGGTAAATTTATATTATCTTCATCATACCATATTTCATTTATTCTAGGTAAAAATATTAATTCAGTTAGAGATGTAATATCGTTTTCTCTACAATATAATTTATTTAAATTAGTGAAATTTTTTATACCTTCAAGAGATGTAATATCGTTTTCAGTACAATCTAATACTTTTAAATTTATTAATTTTTTTATTCCTTCAAGTGAAGTTAATCTATTATCTTCACAATATAATTCTTTTAAATTAGTTAAATTATCTGTTCCATCAAGTGAAGTTAATATATTATATCCATAAGATAGTATTTCTAAATTAGTTAAATTTTCTATTCCTTCAAGTGATATTAATATATTTCTATCACAATATAATTCTTTTAAATTAGTTAAATTTTCTATTCCTTCAAGTGACATTAATTTATTTCCTTCACAATATATTTTTTTTAAATTATTTAAATTTTCTATTCCTCCAAGTGAATTTAATCTATTATCTTCACAACATAATTCTTTTAAATTAGTTAAATTTTTTATACCTTCAAGAGATTTTAATTTATTACCCCTACAATTTAATGTTTCTAAATTAGTTAAATTTTCTATTCCTTCAAGTGAATTTAATCTATTATCTTCACAATATAATTTTAAATTAGTTAAATTTTCTATTCCTTCAAGAGATTTTAATTTATTTCTCACACAATATAATTCTTTTAAATTTATTAATTTTTCTATTCCTTCAAGAGATCCTATACAATTAAATAAAGAAATAGATTTCACTTCAGTAGGATTCTCTATATTTAAGAAAGACACAGTTTTTTTTTCCATACCATTATTATATGTAACATCCATTTATATAGAAACATTTTTATTAAATATTTATTTATCATTAGTTAATTGTCTCAAAAGATAAACACACTCTCTCAAGATTGATTTAGCTTCATATATCTCTTCAATAATTTTCTCTCGGTAAGGTTCTATTTCATGATGACCAAACTTTTTATTTAATTCACTCATCTGTATAGCTTGTACTTTTTTCCAATAAACATTAAAAAAGTGATCAGGTAATAGCTCAAATTTATATTTAATCAAATAACAAAAATCTAATTTATGCATAAATTCTTCTATAAAATTTTCACTAAATGTTTGATATCTAGTTATATACAGCCAATTTAAATCATCTTTTAATTCTCTCATAGTATCTTCTGTAAGATTTTGAAATATTGATACTTTATATAAATCTAAATTATCAGAAAATTTTACGATAAATTCGTTACTTAAAGTTTGATATTGAGATATGTTTACCCAATCTACTTTATCTTTACATTTTTCTATAAAATCTTCTGATAATTTTTGATATCTAGAAATTTTAGACCAATCATCAAGTTGAGCAAATTCTTCAATAAAAGATTCAGACAGTGTTGAATATTGTAAAACTAAATCCCAATTTACATGATCTTTAAGATTTCTAATTACATCTTCAGATAAATTATTTCTAGAAAATTCATTCCAATCAATATCCATTTATTAGAAAGAAATTTTTTCAATATGCATATAAGGTTTTAAAGCATTACCATCACATTTTATCTTTAATGTGATGATATCATCACGTTTACCATAAGCAAAACAGGTTACTACATCTCTATTAACATTTAAAATTTCCTTACCATTGATTTCTAGAGATATCAGTGGACTTTTATCATATATATATTTACTTTCTATTGTATCATATATATCTATATATATGGAAATTTTCATATACATATCTGTAGATAATCGCATCTCTTGATCTAGTAATTTTGAGCTCATCATGTTGAAATTTACTTTTTTATAATCCCCATCTGTATGAAAATCATCTAGTATAGTAACCCAGATATCTCTATTATCTAAATATATTTTATTGACAGCATCGTTATCATTTTCAGGTTCAGAAACATTCGTAATTATTTTATTTTTTGCATCAAATTTATCATTCTGTAATATTAACGAATTTTTTTCAAAATATCTTTTATTCACAACATTTTTTTCATCTTTAGGATCTGCAACATTTCCTATTCTTTTACCTTTTGCATCAAAAGCTTTTCCTTCTAAAGAATGTAAAGTTGTATCATTTAATTCTTTTATTCTCTTACCTGTTTCTTCAGTAAAGGTTAAAAAACCCTCATCATATTTAGTTTTTATAAGATCTCTCAATTCATGATGATTATTCTCTATTTTATTCAAAACAAAACTTTTAGTGGTTAAATCTAAATCATCTATAGGATTTTCATAATTTTTTAAAATTCTATTTTCCATATCATAATTTCCATCAACCATTAATTTAAAACCTATACCTGGAGGTCCAATAGGTCCTTCTTTCATTTGATCATCATAAGGTGGATAATAAGCACTCATTTATTATAGTTTTAAATCATAAAAATTAATTTTATGATTTTAAACTCTTAACCATTGTTATAGTTTTATTTTTCAAATTTATAAAACATCTCTTTCTTTCTTTAAAAATAAAATGAAACTTATATTCCTTTTGACTATTCGTTATCCAATTAAATTCAATATCTAAATTATTTAAATCGGTATAGTTTTCATGAATTGATGAGTCAAAAGGAAAAATAGGATACAGGTTACCAAAATTCTCCTTATTTATCAAAAATCCTGTTTCTGTATTAATATTGTTTAATCCTACATATAAAAGAGCTTCATACACTCTATTATAATCTTTATTGGTAAAATTTGTTTTATAACGCATAAGAGGAACTTGTTTATTATTAATCATCAACCAGCATTCTCTCATATCTATATTATCAAATATCATATTATTTTTTTCATAATTACTATCTCTTTCAACATATTGAGGAATAACATAGACACCTAAAACTTCATCTGACGCTGTAGTTGCTGTCACAGATCCACTATCGCTTCTATAAGGGCCTACCATCTTAAATCTATATCGATCCCAATTTTCCTCTATATCTTTATCAGATAGATATGATTCCAGAAACAAGCTTTCTGCAGAATCTTTTAATTCTATATAAGGTAAATGCAAGGTTAAACCTTCAACTACTACCTTATAATTTTCGTTTCTTATATTAGTATATATCATATTTTTATTTTCATTTCTTTGAATTTCTATTTTCACTTCAAAACCTGAAATTATCTTTTCATATTCTCTAAAGAAATCGATTATATCTTTTAAAGGTGTCCATATTTTAACGACATTGCTATCTTTCGTTAGTTCCCATCTCTTTACGAATCCTTCGTTATAATCTTTATTCATTTTCAAATTATTAAAAAACTCAGTTATTTTAGTAGTATCTTCTAAAGTACCATCATATTTGAACTCATTACGGTCAGCTGAATCAGATGTATCTAGATAAAAAAATTCATTTTGAGCTTGTGATGTTACATAATCAGGAGTATAATGAATTAATCTTAAAACATGATTCATGATTGAAAAATTTGACTGTGTATTTGATTCAATTTCGGTATCTCCTATATATACTTTTAAAGTTTTGATAAAACCTCCGCCATTTACCAGACTCACATTTTCGTTTCCAATGGATGATTTATCATTTTTTGTAATTTTTAATTTTTGTTCAAGATATCCTCTAGAATATAAAATTTTTGCTTTAGTATGATTAATATGAAAAACATAGGTAGCATTCTCATCTGAACTATGTTCTTTTGGATGAATTTCTCTTAATTCATAACTTTTAATGTGATCATTATAATAATAACGAGTATCACTTAAATCATAAATCATTTATTTAGGAAGAATTTTTAAACCACCTCCTTTCTTTTTCATAGAAAATATTTCATTTAATTTATTCTTAGGTTTCAATAAAACCTTTAAAAATCCTTGTATTTTTTTACTTTTTCTATATAATCTATGTTTATTCATTTATTTAAGAAGAAATAAAATTAAATTCTACAGCTCCTTTATTTAAATCTATTAATTCACCTTTTTGATTAGTAATCCTCATTTTTATTCTTTCAACAGGATCCACTTTAACAGGAAAAAATATCCAATTATTAAATTCTTTTGAAATTATACTACCTGGAGGGTTTTTATTAGTGAAAGAATATATAACTTCTGAATTATATTGATTTATTATAGATCCTTTTACAACGTCACAGTACGGTCACGTTAGGAGTACGATCACGTTAAACATGTGGGTCCGTAAGTCCTTCCGAGAGGTTGGTGGTAGGGGAAGGAGGGTACGGTCCCTGTGGATGCCTCCCCCACTGGGTTCCGGTCTAAATTGGGTGGCACTTCCCGACCGTCCAAACAGTTACCTTACACCTTTCTGGTAGGTCGGACGGTCTGGGTCTCAACAACAACAACATCACAGTGAATATAAATATTATCATTTCCATTGGATATATCAGAAATATGTTCACCTTCAATCTCTGTTTCTTCATCATAACTTCCATATGTCGGTTTTAAAAAGCCTATAATTTTATGAAAGTTACTTTCTGTAAAGTCAATTACCCAATTTTTTTTCAGTTTAATAGATATTCTTTGTCTTGCTTCAATAATACCAAATTTCACAGGTGGATCCTTACCAAATATTTTCATCATATACTCATTTAAACCTCTTACAGTATAATTACCATTTGAGATAATAATTGTTATATCTGTGTCTAATGTATACATTCTAAATTTGTTATTTCCATAATTCTTACTTATATTAAACCAGGAAACTTCCATAGAGAATGAGTGTAAAGCTAATTTTTTTATTTTAAGAGGTGTAATAAAATTTACAGTAAATTCCTCTGATCTCTCATGACCTTCTGATTTTAATATTATCATTTATACATAACAAAATTTTCATTATAGTCACTAGGTTTTTGTGTAGGAAATGATTTGAGAACATTTTTAGGTGATATACCTTTATTCCTTTCTCTTATATATTTCATACAAAATATACCACATTTCACAGATGAAGGTTTCTGTAAAAAACTATCATTATAACCTATTTTTTTATTGGATGTAACAAGAAATGATTTAATATTTTTAGGAATATAGTCCTTCTTCATATTGTCATATTCACCAAACGGATCAAAATATTCCACATATTTATATTTAGGATCATTATAATAACAAACCCAATGAGTTCCGGGGCCTGTTGATACATCTAAATTAATGATTCCATTTTCAAATTTTCCTATTGTTTTAGGTAATAAATCGGAGGTAAACACACCTTTAAATCCTTTTTCATTTTTCATATTTTCTATAATCATTTTGTCGCTAATTCCCACTGTTGATATATTCCCTTTCCAAGTTTTTTTTTCCCAGATCCCTTTTTTTGTATAGCTGAACTAGCTAATCCAGATAAAGTACCTGATGCTAATGCTGGAACTGCAATTTTAGCAGCGGTTATTAAAGAGGGTAAGTGCCGCTAGAAATGGTAAAAATCCTCCATTTTTATCTAATTGAGTTTTACTGATTGTAATTCTTTTTTTATCATTAATATGATTAATTTGAGTTTTAGTTAAATACATCTCATGATTAGGAGTTTTAGATTTATCTATTTGTAATGTTACTTCTACTTTATTTCTAAAAGCTGATTTAAGTTTATTTTTCTGACCTTCACTCAAATAAACTTTATTTTTTATCATTTATTAACAGAGAAATTGTTTATGATATCGTTGTACATCATTATAAGTCATTTCTTTATTTTTTAATAACATATCTAACAATAAAACTACTTGATTATATAATTTCTTTGATTTACTACCATTACATATTTTTTCTGTTAAATTTGATAATACATTCAATCCTTTACCTACCTTCATTTCTTTACTACTTCGAATCATATTTAATCTATGCATATAATTTTGCAACATATTTTCTTTATTTTTAATTTCTTTTATATCATTCTTTTTCTGGTTTAATTCCTCCTCTGAAAAATTTTTAGCTCTAGAAATTGTATTTTTTAAGTTGCCTCTTTTCTTAGATAATCCTTCTTTTAACTGTTTAGCTCTTCCATACATCTCCTCTAATTTTTCTTGATCGTTTAAAAATACTGACGGTCTGTATAATTTTTCCTCTTTTAAATATTTTAAATTTAAATTTTGATCGATATCATAAGTATAAGATACTAATTCTTTCACAGCTTCAATAGGCTCTTCTATAGATGGAAATGAAATATTTTCTACAACATTTTGAATACTTTTTACAACCTCTTTATTTGATTTTTCATATTTTTCAATTTCTTGAGTGACTGGTTTATGAAATTCCTCTAAGGTTTTTTGAATACCTATTTTTTCTTTTAGTTGATCTTCATTATTCTTTCTTATTTCTTTTTCTATTTTTACTAATTTAATTGAATCTTTTATTTGCTTTATAAACTTGTGTTTCCGTTCTTTTTCTAAGTTCATTTATATAATATTAATTTTTTACTGCAGCTAATTTTATTTTTACTGCAGCAAATTTTATTTTTACTGCTAGTAAATTATGATAAAAATTAAAGATTACACGGAACCTGAAGAATTACCTGATCCTAAACAACATCCTTTGTTACCTAAACATCCATTTAGATTGCTTATAGTAGGATCTTCAGGTTCAGGTAAAACAAATTTACTGTTAAATTTGATTTATGATTTATTATTTTTTGATGCATTATATATATGTGCAAAAGATTTATACGAACCTAAATATTCTAAATTACAAGAAAAATATACATTGTTTGAAGATATAGAAAGAGAAGATATTTTGAAATGTAAGAAGAATAAGAAAAGATTATTAAAATTATATGATAAATACAAAAAAAAAAGTATTATTTTCTTCAGATCAAAATTTTATTACTGTAGATGATTTAAATCCTACATTAAAGAATTTAGTTATTTTTGATGATTGTGTGATTGAGAAAGATCAAAAAAACATTCGAGAATTATTTATCAGAGGTAGAAAGAAAAACGCAGCCCTTATTTATTTATCTCAGTCATATTTTTTAACACCTATCGATATAAGAAAGAACTGTAATTACTTTATATTTTTCAATCTACAACCAAAAGAAATTCAACAGATTATAAGAGAGATAGATGGTATATTAAGTACTGAAGAATTCAAACAAATGTATAATAAAAGTGTTCAAGAAAAATACGATTTTTTTATGTTAGATTTAGTAAATCCAGAAATGAGATATAGGAAAAAATTTAATCCTATATAAATGGATGTATATTTAGAAAAAAGATTGTATGTTTACAGAAAGAGTAGAAATTTGTATCAAAAGATAAGTATTTCATTATCAGTAAGTAAGGTTATTCTAAGTTGAACAGGTTTATCAGCAATAGCCTTTCTACCACTTGCTTTTTTAAGTTTATCAGTTGGTATAGTAGAAGCTATTGATCTTACATTAAAAATTGCAGAAAGAAAGGAAGAATATAGACATTGTTATAATTTTTATAAAGAACTCATTAATTCATTTAAAGCTAAGGATATGACAGAAGAAGAAATTTATATGTGTGAAAAGGATTTCATAAAAAGTTTAAAATTTATTCCAGTTGAAAAATACGTAAAACAAATGCAATTGAATGGATATAAATTTCTAAATAAATAAATGGTGTGTAAAAAAATATTCATATTTTTAAAGAAATAAAAGGTGGAGGTTATGTAGGTTTAATTAGAGGTGGTGATATTATAGGATGGTTACAAGATAAAATAAATCCTCCAGAAATGCATTTACCAGGATATCAATATTGTGGTCCATTTACAAAATTAGAAAAAAGATTAAAAAGAGGTGATCCTGGAATAAATAGAGTTGATAAGTTATGTAAAAAACATGATATTGAATACAATAAAACAAAAGATACAAAACTGAGACATGTTGCTGATCAAGAATTAATAGATGATTTAAATGCTATACAAGATCCAACATTTCAAGAAAGATTAGCTAGAGGAATTATTAAACCTATTATTAAAGCTAAAAAAACTTTTGGATTAGGTCTTTCTATATATTGTGTCAAGTGTAAAGATAAAACCCCAACTAAAAATTATCATGAAACTAAAAATAATATGGGTAAAGGTATCTGTACTATTTGTGGAAGTAAAAAGAATACTTTTTTAGGAATTTAAAAGAGGTCTATTATAATCCAGAAACAGGTTATTGTGGTATTCAAGAATTGAAAAGAAAAACAAGGTTACCTAATGTTGAAGAATTTTTACATGAACAAGATGTATATACTAGATATAAACCTGTCATTCGTAAATTTAAAAGAAGAAGAGTTTATGTTCCAAACAGTAATAATCAATTTGACGCTGATTTGTTATTTATAAAAAATTATAGCAAATATAATGATGGAACTAATTATTTGTTAACGGTTATAGATGCTTTTAATAAATATGCTTGGGCTTTTCCTATAAAAAGAAAAACATCTGAAGAAGTAGTACAAGGTTTTAAACAAGTTTTTAAAGAAAGAATACCAAAATTCATTTTAACAGATGAAGGTACTGAATTTACAGGAAAACAGACACAAAAATTATTTAAAAATAATAATATACATTGGTTTACAACTAAAAATAAAGAAATAAAATCTGCAATAGCTGAGAGATTTAATCGAAGTATAAGAGAAAAAATTATAAAATATATGCATGCTAACAATACTAAAAGATATATTGATGTACTACCTAAATTACTTGTTAATTATAACAATTCATATCATAGATCTATAAAAATGACACCTGTTGAAGCCAGTAAGGATGATAACGAATCTCAAGTTTATAAAAATTTATATAAAGAAAAAATAATTAGAAAACCGAAATTTAAGATAGGGGATAGTGTTAGAATATCTACAATTAAGAAAACATTCAGGAAAGTAGAGGATTCTACATTTACTGAAGAGATTTTTATAGTTTCTGAAGTATTAAAAACAGATCCTATTACTTATCGATTAAAAGATTTAAACAGTAAAGAAATTGAAGGAACTTTTTATGAAAATGAAATGGTAAAATATAATAAAAAAGATGATGTATATAAAATTGAAAAAATCATAAAAAAGAAAGGAAATAAGTATTTTGTAAAATGGCTAGGATATCCAGATGAATTTAATAGTTGGACATCTGAATTAGTTCATATATAAATGAACTTTTTTAATAAGATGAAATTAATCTATGATTCAAAAGAAGAAGAATATTTTTATGTTATTGATTACGAAAGTTTAAAACAAAGATATAATAGTAGAGTTTGTTATTTTAATCGATTAAGAAGGGAATATAATATTTCTCAAGAAGTTGAGGATATGTTTTTTAAATTTTTAGATTTTATGTATTATGAGAAATCAATTAACTATTACTATTTTATGAAAAAGATTTGTGATATTTTTAATATTGAAAATAATATAAAAGTCCAAAAAGTTAAAAAGAAATATGAAAAAATATGGAATGATTTCTTACAAAGTATTTCAAGAAATGTTTCCTAATAAATGGAGGTTACAAAAAAGTGCATACACTGTTTGACTATGAAATCAGTAAATGAGTTTTACATATATCATAGAAATGGAAAAATTAATTTCCAAAGTCGTTGCAAATGTTGTGAATCCATAATTAAATAAAAAAAAAATATATGTGAATGTGGAAAGCAATATACATATACACACAAAAAGAGACATTTGAAAAGTAATTATCATAGTAAGCATCTTCCAGGAAAAAGTATTACAAAAAATGTTTCCTAATAAATGGAGTTTACATTAAAGTCAAAGACTATTAATGAACTTAGAAAAGTAGTAAAGCAATTGAATATTAAACAACCTAAAGGTTGTAAGAAGGTTGATTTAATTAAATTATTAACTAAATATATCAGAAAAACAGGTGAATATAAACCTGTTTTAGTAGATTTATTAAATTTAGATTTGTCAGCATACTTGGAAAAAAAGAAAAAAATATTTATTGATAAACCTAAAAAACGTAAAAAAATTAAAAAGATTTTTGATTCTTTTAGTTTAAGATTTGATAAAAATGATTTTAAATCTGTCTTTCCTGAAGAAAATGTATTTACAGTAGAAGAAAATCTTGAAAAGTTATTTACAGAAGATAGAAAATGTCGTATATGTGGTAAATATTATGAAGATGAAGAAGAACATATAAAGAAAGACTTAATGATTAAAAGATCAATACAAAAAAGAAAATGTATTATTTGCGGTATATATTATAAACATTTAGAAAATCACATATCAAGTCGAAAACATAAAAAAGCATTATTAAATGATGACGGTAATGTAGAAATTAAGGAATATGAAACTGCTTATAAATCTAGATTAAGATCATACAGAATTAATAATTGTAATAATATTAAAATCCCTCTAGAATTTTTAGAAGAGAAAAGAAAGGTTGTAATAGAAAAAATAAAGCAAATTATGAAAGAATTTAATGGAATAAAGGTAAATTTTAAATTGTTTTGTTTGTATAAATTAAATGAAGAAATTCAAGAATTTACATTCAAAACTGAGAATCAAATTATATTAAAATCTAATGATTTACATACTTTTTATGATTATGTTATTGACAACTTAATAAATGAATCTGATGATTTTATATCAAAAGGATCTGGTTGGAGTCTTGAAGAAATTAAATTTTTAGAATTGAGAATAAATAAGTATCAACCCTTGAGAGGATCAAGTTATATTGATTTACCTGAAAAAATTAAATATAAACAAGCCATAATAAATGTAAAAAATAAAGATAATAAATGTTTTATGTGGTCAATATTATCAGCAATTCATCCTGTAAAAAAAGATCCTCAAAGAGTGTCAAAATATGAACAATATAAAGATGAATTAAATTTTAAAGGAATTGATTTTCCTGTTTCATTAGACAATATTAAGAAATTTGAAAAACTAAATAATATATCTGCAAATATTTATAGTTATGATGGTTCAATTTATCCACTTAGAATAACTAACAATAAATTAGAAAAACATGTAAACTTGTTTTATATGAAAGATCATTATTGTTGGATTAAAAATATGAATAGTTTGATCAGATCACAAATTACTAATAATCATCGTATATTTTTATGTGATAGATGTTTAAATTATTTTTATTCTGAGGAAAGATTAAAGATACATGTGGAATACTGTAAAGATGCTGTCACAATTAATATGCCTAAAAAAGATGAAGTTATTCAATTTAAAAATCATGAAAGAAAAATGAGAGTACCATATACTATATATGCTGATTTTGAATCTCTCTTACCTAAAATTGATACATGTGAGCAAGATCAAACTAAATCATACACTGTGAAATATCAAAAACATGTAGCAGATGCATTTTGCTATTATATCAAATATGAAAATGAATACTTTAAACCTCCTGTTGTTTATAGAGGACCAGATACAATCAAAAAGTTTGTATCTATGTTAAAAGAGGATACTCTTAAAATTGAAAAAATTATAGAAGACAAAACTAAAAAATATGAAAGTATCAAATCAATGATAGAGTTCGATGAAAATCATTATAAAAGAACTAATATTTGTCATATATGTGAAAATCAAATCTTAAATGATGAAAAAGTAATTGATCATTGTCATATAACTGGAAAATATAGAGGTCCTGCTCATAATGTTTGTAATTTAAATTATCAAATTCCAAAATTTATTCCAGTAAAAATTCATAATTTAACAGGTTATGATTCTCATTTGTTTATAAAAGAACTTGGATTTGATCAATCAAAAATAGATGTTATACCTAATACTGAAGAAAAATATATATCTTTCAGCAAAAAAATAGGAGGTATGAAATTGAGATTTATTGATTCATTTAAATTTATGTCTTGTAGTTTAGATAATTTATCAAAAAACTTGAGACCAGAGAATGAAATAAATAGATATCCTCCAAAAATACGAAAAATGAAATATATTAAATACTTAAAATCGAAATTTAGAGAGACATCATTACATTTTCCTGATGATAAATTAGATCTCATTACAAGAAAAGGTGTATATCCTTATGATTATATGGATTCTAGAGATAAATACAAAGAAACAGAATTACCTTCAAAAGATAAATTTTATAATAAATTGAATGAATGTAATATAACTGATGAAGAATATAAGCATGCTCAACGTGTTTGGAAAGAATTTAATATAAAAAATTTAGGTGAATATACAGATTTATATGTTAAAACAGATGTATTAATTTTAACAGATGTATTTGAAAATTTTAGAGATGTTTGTTTAAAAACTTATAAATTAGATCCAGATTGGTATTTTACAGCTCCTGGTTTATCTTGGGATGCAATGTTAAAAATAACAAATGTTAAATTAGATTTATTAAATGATTATGATATGATTCTCATGATAGAAAAAGGTTTAAGAGGAGGTGTTTCACAATGTTGTAATAGATATGGAAAAGCTAATAATAAATATATGAAAAATTATGATATAAAGAATCCAATTATTTAATGTATTTAGATGCTAATAATTTATATGGATGGGCTATGAGTCAATATTTACCATATGGAGAATTTAAATGGTGTGATGAAATAAATTATGTTGAATACAATAAAATAAAAGATGATTCAGAGATTGGATATATATTTGAAATTAGTTTAAGATATCCAAAAGAGTTACATGATTATCATTCAGATTTACCATTATGTCCTGAAAATAGAATTCCCGAAAATTCGAAACAAGGTAAGTTATTAACAAATTTATACGATAAGCCAGGCTCCTTTTCAACACAGCCAGGAACTCCAGTTTTCTATCTCCATTATTTCTATGACTGAAATAGACAAGGCAATTAATATACTATATATAGACTAATACTAATTAAATCTAATTAATTCTAATAAATAACGTGCGGATCATATATTCACAGTGCACATGGAGATTTGAACCAGGATCTTTCTGATGGTAGACTAGGGCTTTATCCATTCGACCACCCCGGGGCAATAACACATCTAATTTTTAAAAATATAAACATGACATAATAATTTTTAGTCGAAAAAAGTTAACATCTAAGACCTAATAATAATTCAGTCTAATTTTTTTACGTTTTTTAGGTTTATCATTAAATATTTTTTTCTTTTTTTCCAAGTATGCTGACAAATCTAAATTTAATAAATCTACTAAAACAGGCTTATATTCGCCTGTTTTTCTGATATATTTATTTAATAATTTAATTAAATCAACCTTCTTACAACCTTTAGGTTGTTTAATATTCAATTGCTTTACTACTTTTCTAAGTTCATTAATAGTCTTTGACTTTAATGTAAACTCCATTTATTAGGAAACATTTTTTGTAATACTTTTTCCTGGAAGATGCTTACTATGATAATTACTTTTCAAATGTCTCTTTTTGTGTGTATATGTATATTGCTTTCCACATTCACATATATTTTTTTATATTTAATTATGGATTCACAACATTTGCAACGACTTTGGAAATTAATTTTTCCATTTCTATGATATATGTAAAACTCATTTACTGATTTCATAGTCAAACAGTGTATGCACTTTTTTGTAACCTCCATTTATTAGGAAACATTTCTTGAAATACTTTGTAAGAAATCATTCCATATTTTTTCATATTTCTTTTTAACTTTTTGGACTTTTATATTATTTTCAATATTAAAAATATCACAAATCTTTTTCATAAAATAGTAATAGTTAATTGATTTCTCATAATACATAAAATCTAAAAATTTAAAAAACATATCCTCAACTTCTTGAGAAATATTATATTCCCTTCTTAATCGATTAAAATAACAAACTCTACTATTATATCTTTGTTTTAAACTTTCGTAATCAATAACATAAAAATATTCTTCTTCTTCTGAATCATAGATTAATTTTATCTTATTAAAAAAGTTCATTTATATATGAACTAATTCAAATGTCCAACTATTAAATTCATCTGGATATCCTAGCCATTTTACAAAATACTTATTTCCTTTCTTTTTTATGATTTTTTCAATTTTATATACATCATCTTTTTTATTATATTTTACCATTTCATTTTCATAAAAAGTTCCTCGAATTTCTTTACTGTTTAAATCTTTTAATCGATAAGTAATAGGATCTGTTTTTAATACTTCAGAAACTATAAAAATCTCTTCAGTAAATGTAGAATCATCTACTTTCCTGAATGTTTTCTTAATTGTAGATATTCTAACACTATCCCCTATCTTAAATTTCGGTTTTCTAATTATTTTTTCTTTATATAAATTTTTATAAACTTGAGATTCGTTATCATCCTTACTGGCTTCAACAGGTGTCATTTTTATAGATCTATGATATGAATTGTTATAATTAACAAGTAATTTAGGTAGTACATCAATATATCTTTTAGTATTGTTAGCATGCATATATTTTATAATTTTTTCTCTTATACTTCGATTAAATCTCTCAGCTATTGCAGATTTTATTTCTTTATTTTTAGTTGTAAACCAATGTATATTATTATCTTTAAATAATTTTTGTGTCTGTTTTCCTGTAAATTCAGTACCTTCATCTGTTAAAATGAATTTTGGTATTCTTTCTTTAAAAACTTGTTTAAAACCTTGTACTACTTCTTCAGATGTTTTTTTTTTATAGGAAAAGCCCAAGCATATTTATTAAAAGCATCTATAACCGTTAACAAATAATTAGTTCCATCATTATATTTGCTATAATTTTTTATAAATAACAAATCAGCGTCAAATTGATTATTACTGTTTGGAACATAAACTCTTCTTCTTTTAAATTTACGAATGACAGGTTTATATCTAGTATATACATCTTGTTCATGTAAAAATTCTTCAACATTAGGTAACCCTGTTTTTCTTTTCAATTCTTGAATACCACAATAACCTGTTTCTGGATTATAATAGACCTCTTTTAAATTCCTAAAAAAGTATTCTTTTTACTTCCACAAATAGTACAGATACCTTTACCCATATTATTTTTAGTTTCATGATAATTTTTAGTTGGGGTTTTATCTTTACACTTGACACAATATATAGAAAGACCTAATCCAAAAGTTTTTTTAGCTTTAATAATAGGTTTAATAATTCCTCTAGCTAATCTTTCTTGAAATGTTGGATCTTGTATAGCATTTAAATCATCTATTAATTCTTGATCAGCAACATGTCTCAGTTTTGTATCTTTTGTTTTATTGTATTCAATATCATGTTTTTTACATAACTTATCAACTCTATTTATTCCAGGATCACCTCTTTTTAATCTTTTTTCTAATTTTGTAAATGGACCACAATATTGATATCCTGGTAAATGCATTTCTGGAGGATTTATTTTATCTTGTAACCATCCTATAATATCACCACCTCTAATTAAACCTACATAACCTCCACCTTTTATTTCTTTAAAAATATGAATATTTTTTTACACACCATTTATTTATTTAGAAATTTATATCCATTCAATTGCATTTGTTTTACGTATTTTTCAACTGGAATAAATTTTAAACTTTTTATGAAATCCTTTTCACACATATAAATTTCTTCTTCTGTCATATCCTTAGCTTTAAATGAATTAATGAGTTCTTTATAAAAATTATAACAATGTCTATATTCTTTCTTTCTTTCTGCAATTTTTAATGTAAGATCAATAGCTTCTACTATACCAACTGATAAACTTAAAAAAGCAAGTGGTAGAAAGGCTATTGCTGATAAACCTGTTCCACTTAGAATAACCTTACTTACTGATAATGAAATACTTATCTTTTGATACAAATTTCTACTCTTTCTGTAAACATACAATCTTTTTTCTAAATATACATCCATTTATATAGGATTAAATTTTTTCCTATATCTCATTTCTGGATTCACTAAATCTAACATAAAAAAATCGTATTTTTCTTGAACACTTTTATTATACATTTGTTTGAATTCTTCAGTACTTAATATACCATCTATCTCTCTTATAATCTGTTGAATTTCTTTTGGTTGTAGATTGAAAAATATAAAGTAATTACAGTTCTTTCTTATATCGATAGGTGTTAAAAAATATGACTGAGATAAATAAATAAGGGATGCGTTTTTCTTTCTACCTCTGATAAATAATTCTCGAATGTTTTTTTGATCTTTCTCAATCACACAATCATCAAAAATAACTAAATTCTTTAATGTAGGATTTAAATCATCTACAGTAATAAAATTTTGATCTGAAGAAAATAATACTTTTTTTTTGTATTTATCATATAATTTTAATAATCTTTTCTTATTCTTCTTACATTTCAAAATATCTTCTCTTTCTATATCTTCAAACAATGTATATTTTTCTTGTAATTTAGAATATTTAGGTTCGTATAAATCTTTTGCACATATATATAATGCATCAAAAAATAATAAATCATAAATCAAATTTAACAGTAAATTTGTTTTACCTGAACCTGAAGATCCTACTATAAGCAATCTAAATGGATGTTTAGGTAACAAAGGATGTTGTTTAGGATCAGGTAATTCTTCAGGTTCCGTGTAATCTTTAATTTTTATCATAATTTACTAGCAGTAAAAATAAAATTTGCTGCAGTAAAAATAAAATTGGCTTCAGTAAAAAATTAATATTATAAAAATGAACTTAGAAAAAGAACGGAAACACAAGTTTATAAAGCAAATAAAAGATTCAATTAAATTAGTAAAAATAGAAAAAGAAATAAGAAAGAATAATGAAGATCAACTAAAAGAAAAAATAGGTATTCAAAAAACCTTAGAGGAATTTCATAAACCAGTCACTCAAGAAATTGAAAAATGTGAAAAATCAAATAAAGAGGTTGTAAAAAGTATTCAAAATGTTGTAGAAAATATTTCATTTCCATCTATAGAAGAGCCTATTGAAGCTGTGAAAGAATTAGTATCTTATATTTATGATATCGATCAAAATTTAAATTTAAAATATTTGAAAGAGGAAAAATTATACAGACCGTCAGTATTTTTAAACGATCAAGAAAAATTAGAGGAGATGTATGGAAGAGCTAAACAGTTAAAAGAAGGATTATCTAAGAAAAGAGGCAACTTAAAAAATACAATTTCTAGAGCTAAAAATTTTTCAGAGGAGGAATTAAACCAGAAAAAGAATGATATAAAAGAAATTAAAAATAAAGAAAATATGTTGCAAAATTATATGCATAGATTAAATATGATTCGAAGTAGTAAAGAAATGAAGGTAGGTAAAGGATTGAATGTATTATCAAATTTAACAGAAAAAATATGTAATGGTAGTAAATCAAAGAAATTATATAATCAAGTAGTTTTATTGTTAGATATGTTATTAAAAAATAAAGAAATGACTTATAATGATGTACAACGATATCATAAACAATTTCTCTGTTAATAAATGATAAAAAATAAAGTTTATTTGAGTGAAGGTCAGAAAAATAAACTTAAATCAGCTTTTAGAAATAAAGTAGAAGTAACATTACAAATAGATAAATCTAAAACTCCTAATCATGAGATGTATTTAACTAAAACTCAAATTAATCATATTAATGATAAAAAAAGAATTACAATCAGTAAAACTCAATTAGATAAAAATGGAGGATTTTTACCATTTCTAGCGGCACTTATACCCTCTTTAATAACCGCTGCTAAAATTGCAGTTCCAGCATTAGCATCAGGTACTTTATCTGGATTAGCTAGTTCAGCTATACAAAAAAAGGGATCTGGGAAAAAAAAAACTTGGAAAGGGAATATATCAACAGTGGGAATTAGCGACAAAATGATTATAGAAAATATGAAAAATGAAAAAGGATTTAAAGGTGTGTTTACCTCCGATTTATTACCTAAAACAATAGGAAAATTTGAAAATGGAATCATTAATTTAGATGTATCAACAGGCCCCGGAACTCATTGGGTTTGTTATTATAATGATCCTAAATATAAATATGTGGAATATTTTGATCCGTTTGGTGAATATGACAATATGAAGAAGGACTATATTCCTAAAAATATTAAATCATTTCTTGTTACATCCAATAAAAAAATAGGTTATAATGATAGTTTTTTACAGAAACCTTCATCTGTGAAATGTGGTATATTTTGTATGAAATATATAAGAGAAAGGAATAAAGGTATATCACCTAAAAATGTTCTCAAATCATTTCCTACACAAAAACCTAGTGACTATAATGAAAATTTTGTTATGTATAAATGATAATATTAAAATCAGAAGGTCATGAGAGATCAGAGGAATTTACTGTAAATTTTATTACACCTCTTAAAATAAAAAAATTAGCTTTACACTCATTCTCTATGGAAGTTTCCTGGTTTAATATAAGTAAGAATTATGGAAATAACAAATTTAGAATGTATACATTAGACACAGATATAACAATTATTATCTCAAATGGTAATTATACTGTAAGAGGTTTAAATGAGTATATGATGAAAATATTTGGTAAGGATCCACCTGTGAAATTTGGTATTATTGAAGCAAGACAAAGAATATCTATTAAACTGAAAAAAAAATTGGGTAATTGACTTTACAGAAAGTAACTTTCATAAAATTATAGGCTTTTTAAAACCGACATATGGAAGTTATGATGAAGAAACAGAGATTGAAGGTGAACATATTGCTAATATATCCAATGGAAATGATAATATTTATATTCACTGTGATGTTGTAAAAGGATCTATAATAAATCAATATAATTCAGAAGTTATATATTCTTTCACTAATAAAAACCCTCCAGGTAGTATAATTTCAAAAGAATTTAATAATTGGATATTTTTTCCTGTTAAAGTGGATCCTGTTGAAAGAATAAAAATGAGGATTACTAATCAAAAAGGTGAATTAATAGATTTAAATAAAGGAGCTGTAGAATTTAATTTTATTTCTTCTTAAATAAATGAATAAACATAGATTATATAGAAAAAGTAAAAAAATACAAGGATTTTTAAAGGTTTTATTGAAACCTAAGAATAAATTAAATGAAATATTTTCTATGAAAAAGAAAGGAAGTGGTTTAAAAATTCTTCCTAAATAAATGATTTATGATTTAAGTGATACTAGTTATTATTATAATGATCACATTAAAAGTTATGAATTAAGAGAAATTCATCCAAAAGAACATAGTTCAGATGAGAATGCTACCTATGTTTTTCATATTAATGATACTAAAGCAAAAATTTTATATTCTAGAGGATATCTTGAACAAAAATTAAAAATTACAAAAAATGATAAATCATCCATTGGAAACGAAAATGTGAGTCTGGTAAATGGCGGAGGTTTTATCAAAACTTTAAAAGTATATATAGGAGATACCGAAATTGAATCAAATACACAGTCAAATTTTTCAATCATGAATCATGTTTTAAGATTAATTCATTATACTCCTGATTATGTAACATCACAAGCTCAAAATGAATTTTTTTATCTAGATACATCTGATTCAGCTGACCGTAATGAGTTCAAATATGATGGTACTTTAGAAGATACTATTAAAATAACTGAGTTTTTTAATAATTTGAAAATGAATAAAGATTATAACGAAGGATTCGTAAAGAGATGGGAACTAACGAAAGATAGCAATGTCGTTAAAATATGGACACCTTTAAAAGATATAATCGATTTCTTTAGAGAATATGAAAAGATAATTTCAGGTTTTGAAGTGAAAATAGAAATTCAAAGAAATGAAAATAAAAATATGATATATACTAATATAAGAAACGAAAATTATAAGGTAGTAGTTGAAGGTTTAACCTTGCGTTTACCTTATATAGAATTAAAAAATTCTGCAGAAAGCTTGTTTCTGGAATCATATCTATCTGATAAAGATATAGAGGAAAATTGGGATCGATATAGATTTAAGATGGTAGGCCCTTATAGAAGCGATAGTGGATCTGTGACAGCAACTACAGCGTCAGATGAAGTTTTAGGTGTCTATGTTATTCCTCAATATGTTGAAAGAGATAGTAATTATGAAAAAAATAATATGATATTTGATAATATAGATATGAGAGAATGCTGGTTGATGATTAATAATAAACAAGTTCCTCTTATGCGTTATAAAACAAATTTTACCAATAAAGATTATAATAGAGTGTATGAAGCTCTTTTATATGTAGGATTAAACAATATTAATACAGAAACAGGATTTTTGATAAATAAGGAGAATTTTGGTAACCTGTATCCTATTTTTCCTTTTGACTCATCAATTCATGAAAACTATACCGATTTAAATAATTTAGATATTGAATTTAATTGGATAACGAATAGTCAAAAGGAATATAAGTTTTATTTTATTTTTAAAGAAAGAAAGAGATGTTTTATAAATTTGAAAAATAAAACTATAACAATGGTTAAGAGTTTAAAATCATAAACTTAATTTTTATGATTTAAAACTATAATACATGAGTGCTTATTATCCACCTTATGATGATCAAATGAAAGAAGGACCTATTGGACCTCCAGGTATAGGTTTTAAATTAATGGTTGATGGAAATTATGATATGGAAAATAGAATTTTAAAAAATTGTGAAAATCCTATAGATGATTTAGATTTAACCACTAAAAGTTTTGTTTTGAATAAAATAGAGAATAATCATCATGAATTGAGAGATCTTATAAAAACTAAATATGATGAGGGTTTTTTAACCTTTACTGAAGAAACAGGTAAGAGAATAAAAGAATTAAATGATACAACTTTACATTCTTTAGAAGGAAAAGCTTTTGATGCAAAAGGTAAAAGAATAGGAAATGTTGCAGATCCTAAAGATGAAAAAAATGTTGTGAATAAAAGATATTTTGAAAAAAATTCGTTAATATTACAGAATGATAAATTTGATGCAAAAAATAAAATAATTACGAATGTTTCTGAACCTGAAAATGATAACGATGCTGTCAATAAAATATATTTAGATAATAGAGATATCTGGGTTACTATACTAGATGATTTTCATACAGATGGGGATTATAAAAAAGTAAATTTCAACATGATGAGCTCAAAATTACTAGATCAAGAGATGCGATTATCTACAGATATGTATATGAAAATTTCCATATATATAGATATATATGATACAATAGAAAGTAAATATATATATGATAAAAGTCCACTGATATCTCTAGAAATCAATGGTAAGAAAATTTTAAATGTTAATAGAGATGTAGTAACCTGTTTTGCTTATGGTAAACGTGATGATATCATCACATTAAAGATAAAATGTGATGGTAACGCTTTAAAACCTTATATGCATATTGAAAAAATTTCTTTCTAATAAATGGATATTGATTGGAATGAATTTTCTAGAAATAATTTATCTGAAGATGTAATTAGAAATCTTAAAGATCATGTAAATTGGGATTTAGTTTTACAATATTCAACACTGTCTGAATCTTTTATTGAAGAATTTGCTCAACTTGATGATTGGTCTAAAATTTCTAGATATCAAAAATTATCAGAAGATTTTATAGAAAAATGTAAAGATAAAGTAGATTGGGTAAACATATCTCAATATCAAACTTTAAGTAACGAATTTATCGTAAAATTTTCTGATAATTTAGATTTATATAAAGTATCAATATTTCAAAATCTTACAGAAGATACTATGAGAGAATTAAAAGATGATTTAAATTGGCTGTATATAACTAGATATCAAACATTTAGTGAAAATTTTATAGAAGAATTTATGCATAAATTAGATTTTTGTTATTTGATTAAATATAAATTTGAGCTATTACCTGATCACTTTTTTAATGTTTATTGGAAAAAAGTACAAGCTATACAGATGAGTGAATTAAATAAAAAGTTTGGTCATCATGAAATAGAACCTTACCGAGAGAAAATTATTGAAGAGATATATGAAGCTAAATCAATCTTGAGAGAGTGTGTTTATCTTTTGAGACAATTAACTAATGATAAATAAATATTTAATAAAAATGTTTCTATATAAATGGATGTTACATATAATAATGGTATGGAAAAAAAAACTATGTCTTTCTTAAATATAGAGAATCCTACTGAAGTGAAATCTATTTCTTTATTTAATTGTATAGGATCTCTTGAAGGAATAGAAAAATTAATAAATTTAAAAGAATTATATTGTGTGAGAAATAAATTAAAATCTCTTGAAGGAATAGAAAATTTAACTAATTTAAAAAAATTATATTGTGAAGATAATAGATGAAATTCACTTGAAGGAATAGAAAATTTAACTAATTTAGAAACATTAAATTGTAGGGGTAATAAATTAAAATCTCTTGAAGGTATAAAAAATTTAACTAATTTAAAAGAATTATGTTGTGAAGATAATAGATTAAATTCACTTGGAGGAATAGAAAATTTAAATAATTTAAAAAAAATATATTGTGAAGGAAATAAATTAATGTCACTTGAAGGAATAGAAAATTTAACTAATTTAAAAGAATTATATTGTGATAGAAATATATTAATATCACTTGAAGGAATAGAAAATTTAACTAATTTAGAAATACTACCTTGTGGATATAATATATTAACTTCACTTGATGGAACAGATAATTTAACTAATTTAAAAGAATTATATTGTGAAGATAATAGATTAACTTCAGTTGAAGGAATAAAAAATTTAATAAATTTAAAAGTATTAGATTGTACTGAAAACGATATTACATCTCTTGAAGGTATAAAAAATTTCACTAATTTAAATAAATTATATTGTAGAGAAAACGATATTACATCTCTAACTGAATTAATATTTTTACCTAGAATAAATGAAATATGGTATGATGAAGATAATATAAATTTACCCCTGATGTTAAGAAGATTTAGTAATAAGGTATATAATAACTCTTATTTGGAAGACCATATCGCAATATGGGATAGTATTTTTAAGTCTTAAAAAACTCAGTAAGAATATTTAGAGAGTCTGAGGTTTTACAGATTATGAAGAATTTATAAAAAAATGTTTACTAATAAATGGAAGAGTTCAATGACCTGAGTTATCCCTTAATAGTTAATATAAATAATTTAAATCCTGGGAAATATGATCTGATATCATTGAGAAAAAATTTAAACGCTGGGAAAATTAATGTAATCGTAAAATTATATGTGGAAGCTGAAGAAAAAGAGTATATCCTTGCGAGAAAACATGTAAAACTTTCTGATGAATCAATAAATGAAATCAATAAAGGAAGATATATATTTAAGTATTTGAGTGATGATGAATATGAATTAGAGTAAGTTTAATCACTTTTTTTATTCTTTATCATTTTCTGAGACGGATCGTCTTTTGACGTATTTTTTTAATTTTGTTTAGTTAAACATTTTCTATTAAAAATAGGGTATTTTAATATGTTTTTAACTAAAAGATCTTTAATATATTTAGAGGATTCATTTAGAAGTCCTCTTTTTTCACGACTTTCACTGTAATTTACCTATGTATGGGGGGACTAACGGTCCCCTCATAAATATCAAGATGCCCCATAATAAGGCTGACTATCTTTGATGTCTATAGATATTAATTTTGATCTAAGATTTGGTCTCAATAATATTCATATAACTCATTTTTTAAGTTAAAAAACATGAAATTTTAGAGTCTTAAAACTCTCTTGATTTTTAAAAAAATACCTATTTTTTAATGATTTTATGCATGCTCAGAGGTTATCCTGAATCTTTGAAAATGTATAGGAATTTGTAATATTTTTTTATCAAACATAGGTATCCTATTTTGAGATCTCTTTTAAAGTTTATTTAGAGGACTTCCATTCATTTGAAAGTTCTCTTTTTTCACACATTTATCTAAAAAAAGTTAAAAATTTGGTCTAAATGTAAAAAAGGCCTTATTTAGCTATAAAATCATGTTTTTAATATTAAAATGGATCGATACCTTTTTTTATATATAAAAAAGATAAAAAATAAGCTATAAAATATAGTTTTTAGTATTAAAAATATAGGTGCGCTCATACGTTCGTAAAGATACTACTAACGTTGTACTTAGAATATTCGATTACTGGTGACACGAAATTGTGTCACACAGCCAGTGTTCTTGCTTTCACTGTGATGAGCGCCAAATAAGCGTCCATTGTGATAAGCGCAGAATAAACGTCCATTGTGATAAGCGCAGAATAAGCGTCCATTATGATAAGCACAGTATAAGCATGCAACCGCTTCATCGATACTGTTATCTGAAATTGAAGTTTGTTCATTATACACGAAATAATGTTTTCGTGTCTACTTTTCACATTAAATTGAGTAGACTGAATAAGTGTGCGAGTGTTTTTGGTGAGTATGGTGGCTATGATGTATGACCACTTAAGTGACTATTAGGTATGACCACGTGGTTGACTCAGGTATGAACATTGATGGATCGCTGCGATGTAATTTTACTCATTTATACTTTTGGCTATATCCTATTGCCATATAATCTACAATAATAAAAGAGGACCTTTTTCTGTTTGTCTTTGGTGGCATAGTGTAAAATCTAAGAGACACACACTACGAAATTCAGTGCAGCGATTGTTCAGGTTAGATCGTAAAATAACGCAGAGCTATTTTTTTCAAATCCGAATTCGTTTCTACGAGTTGTTATTTAATGTTGAAGAGCAATTTTGAGCAAATTTTATTGAAATTGGTTCTTTAACTAAAAAAATATTACCACACAGTTTTCATTTTTACGCCATCAAAAAAATCAAAGACCATTTTTTTCAACGCGCTTTGAACGCAATAAAATTTTAAAAATATTGAAAAACGTTCATTTTAAAAGTATTGAAAAAACGTTATTCGGCAAATTTCTTTTAAAAGTTGTCTATACACGCATTGAAGATTCATACGATTCATTTTTTTTTTGGGGGGGGGGATATGAAGTGATATCTTCTCATTCAAATATTTTTTTATTTAATTTTTTAGGAAATTTTAAGTGAGACTTGATTATTCAATTGGCAAGAAAAAATGGAATTTTTTTTCTCCGGAAATGTGACGTCACAAAAATAGTCACTTGAGCTTCTATAATTTAAGCTATTGCTGCCCAATTACCGAAAGGAAAAAAATACGTTTTCATTTATCTAAGCTGCTATTGATCCGCTTAATATGCAATTTTTACTGGTTTACTCTGTTTTCTTTTCTTCACCTTTTAACTGTCCCTAATCAAACGTTAATCACTCATGATTTCTGATCTATAATCCTTCTAAACCCCCAATCAGCAGGCAAATACATCTTTAAGCATTTATTGAGGGCGTAATATGCCCGTGAAGCGGGCGTCTACGCCGTTATCTACTGCAAGAAAGCTATTGTAAATTCAGAGCTTCTTAAAAAAGCGACCGGTCTAGCCGCTAAAGTCTACTATTCTTATGTAGACTGGTAAAATTGGTCGTGCAAATTCGAAACTCTCCTATTAGGGAAAATATAGTTGGCGAATTATATCTGATTCCCCCCAAAAAATTGATCAAGGCCATTTTTGGGTAATTTTGAAATGTTTCGTCCCATTGGCGCTAATGGAAAATTATTTTTGGCTCCTTATAACTGACGTAAAAGAACCAGTTTTGATACGTAGTTAAAGAAGTTTTATAGATTTTGATCTTCTTTTTTCAAATGTAGACCGTGCTGGAAAAATTCGATTTCGCGAAATAATGGTTGAAATTACTTTTTCGAAACGATCTCCGCCAGATGGCGCTCGCTCGTATATGACATCAATGAGCGAGTATTAAAACGTAGAGTATATTGTAAGAGTGCGCATGCCAATGAATCTCAGTATAAAATACATTGTCATGGACTCTAACCTTTAAATTTATTTTATTTATATTTTTATTTTTCATAAACAAAAGTTAGCGCGTATCATGATTATTGATAGCGCTCTCTTATGTAACATATTTATTGCACAAGTTAAGATGTAATTTTTTGTTATTATTAGAACGTGCTGTCATGGATTCTATTGTTTATAATTTTTAATTTTATAAATAAATGCACAATTATATTTTATTATCACCTAAACAATCAGATCAAAACTGTATCATCTCCAGTTGGATGATATCTGAAAACAAAACTCCGATTCTATTGTAACGATTATACGGGATATATCTCATAAACATACCTGTCTTTGAAATTACTTATAGGGCAGAATAATCCCGTGTTTTACTAGTATAATTTAAACAAATAAATGGAATGTATGTTTTACCCTTACGGTTAAGATTATGTCAAATAAAACTCACGGAATATGACGCAGAGGCTCTGAGTCTAATGTGTAACATTTTATGTAAATTACAATTCTAACTACTTCCATATGTCCTACAACTTTGAATCGGCATTTCTATGAAGCTAAAGATTTAAGGTACTTTTCGAATTAGAACGTAAATGTGAAAGTTCTAACTTAACTCGGTAACCTAGTCGCCTTAAAATCCTCCACAAAATATATCTTTACATATCGGTTGCTTCATCAAATAGAAAAAGCTATACCCAGAATTGATGAAGATAAAATGGGATTATATTTGTGGCGAATTGCACATACTTTCTATTCTAAACATTTTCTGTACTCAGCATCAAAGTAAACATTGCTAGTCTAATATTGTAAAGATTTGGCTGTTTAAACGCTCTGGACGATCGTGAATATAGATGCTTATTTAAAAGGACCACATGCATTGCAAATATTTGAAATCGATGAAAACTATACAAACATGTCCGTTTATTGAGAAATTGAAAGGTCAAACGGTGCTGAGTAAAGTAATTGAATAGCAAGAAAGCGAAGAAAGTAAAGAATGCGATTGGAATCTAAATTATTTTAACGTCTTAAGAAAAATTTTTAAATTCGGAAAAACTAAGTTTCATGTTTATAAAAAGAACAAAAGAACGTCGAAATAATCAAATCTAGACCAAACCAAGCATAATCCAAATAATTATTTTTGTTACTTTCATTGTGTATTAAGAAAACTTCCTACATCCTACCTGACCTTATAAACCTTTTATATTATTAAATTTTAAACCTATTATAAAATATTACTTTCCTGTCGTGCTAGCGTTATGATTATATCTAAATACTTATTTTATTCTCTAAATTTGGCATGGAAATTATTCTATAACACAACAGGTTTATAAAATGTGTATACTCTCAGTTTTGGATCAGGTATTGGGCGAACATGCAACTTCCGTTATATAGATTTCATAATTTGTTTCTTAGCTTCTTACACGTTTTTAATGTTAACAAAAATAAAGATATATTTTGATTAAATATAAAATGTTTAGTTACGAATCAGGACTTAATTATTCAAGCTGCAAAATTCAATGTCGATTGGTGTGACGTGTTCAAAAGTTAGGGACCGTATAATCGAGTCAACCGGTTCAATTGGTGAGTGGTAGTCGCATATTTTACATGTTTGTAAATACCGTCAATGAATCATTGTTAATGAATCAGTATCAATGAATCAATATTTGTAAATACCGTCGAATTTATTTGAAATGAGACTACTTACGTTAGCCTCATTTATCCATCCTATCCATAAAAAAAAGTTTGAGACGATCAAAACATTAAAGTTGTAAATAGAAATAAAGTAAATCATGGAGAAAAATGCCCTCCAAATGTCTGTTTGTCCTAAAGAAGGGGCTGTTGTGGCTTTTAGATTGGCAAAGGAGCAAGATTGTTTTGCCATTCATCTGAACAGAATTGAAATTGTAAACAATCCCGGGTGCCCCTTCTACACTAATGGTGAAGTGATAAATATCGATCATCTTCTTGTCTGCCCAGCCATATTTGGAGGGACTATTTATATCAGGTACTATAAAATATACCCAGCGTCGCCCGGAAGATAAAGCAGGGTAATAATATAAAATGATAAAATAAAAATCTATGCACATTGGCTCAATGGGCGTGAAATGATCCTTCATATAAATACTTGAAATCGTCAAAAAGTTCCTTTAAACACGAAATGTGTTACTATCTCAGCGAATTTCATCGAAGTTCAGTCAAATTTTAGCATAATACTCATAATGATAATATGATGCCGAATAAAAAATAATAGGACAGCATCTTTTAAATTCACAAAATTAGAAAACCTCGGGAAAACTCACTATAATGCCAATAGATGGCGTTAGTAGTCAACAGTGAAAGGGTCCGTAAATAAGTGTAGACCCAATATAAAGACTGCAGAAATCAAAGACTGCATAGTTGGCTTAAAGCATTTATAATTAATCAACGGATGGGTTTATCAAATTATTTTTTTCCAGAGTAGTCTGATATATTTAGGAGGGAGGTGCTGAAGAATAATGAACATTGGATGACACATCAACTTTTGTATATCATAATATAAAAATCGAAAAGGTTTTAACCACACGAAAAGTACTTTATTCTTTTGAAAAATCATAAAAAATCGTCTATTCGTCGTATGGACTGCCTTCAATGTTTGTTTGAAAAAGGAGTTTCCGATCTCTCCAAGTGGTGTCAAGATAGAAACTTTGAGGTAGTATTTTAGGTCATTAAGAAATCGATTTGTGTAAATATCGACCTAAAGTGTGTTAAAACATTAAATAACTAAAAATCTAATTCGAAATTTAAAAAAAAAATGCCAAGGTGCACCTACTCGGGTGCTGGAAAGTCTGTTTAACTAAATTTCATGGTCGTACGACGCTTAGTTTTACAGACTGCATACTCACACAGAGACATCTTCCTTTATTATGTAAGATTGGGAGGCTAGAGATTTAATATATGTTTTACCTATTTTTATTCTGTGTTTACTGTGTTTTCGTTGTATATTTTAGCTAAAGATGTATGTCCATGTGCCTGCCGCATTGAAAAAATATACCGTCAAAATTATTATAAATATTTGAACACGTTAACTTTAAATGATGCATACTAATATATGAATCACAAAATGTCTACAAATTAACCAAAAATATGATCGACACGTTGACCTGAAACACAAGAAGAAACAACCAAGACAACTAGAATGAACTTTAATATCATCTTGAAACATACATATACTCTTTTAATAACAAAGTAAGTTTCCAAAAATTTAAAAAACATAACTTTATTCATTCCTTTTTAACATATGGATGAGAAACATGATAACATCACATACGTTCCTATTTACATGTTTATGGCAAAAGACTTGGACATTGTTTTCCATTAGCTGCCTGAGGAACAGCAAAATAGAATATTCGGTGGCAGCATTCAGTTACGCGTTCCAGTCGGAGAAATGCTAAGGGCAACATTGAAAGCTCACAAAATACTCCAGGCTCATTTCTACAAGACGAGTTCTACCGGACTCCAATTCCGGTAGAAAGCAGACAACGTTGTTTACTGTACACAAACACACTGTACAAAAGCAACAGAACATACAGTATGGCTTCGGAAAGTGTATTGTCGACTTGACATTCAGGCTTGTAGACTTAAATTGTTAAAATTTTATATCGAAACCTTTATATACAGATTTTAACAACATTATTACTTGTATTTCTCAAAATGTTTTTCTGTGTTCTGTTTCAATATTATTTTCTTTAATTATTTTAACCAACGTTGTGTTTCTATTTTTCGTTTTTACTTTCATCGTTTTTTCTTTTTTAATTTCTTATTTAATTTAACTATCTTTTTTTTCTTTTTTTTACTTCAACCCTCGCTTTCCTCTATTATGTTTCGATCTTAATATTTTTTATTTATTTTCTTTCAAACATCCTTATTTTTATAAACACTTTACAACATAGTTGGAAAATGTTTACGACTTTGTTCCTTCTGCTCGTCCGTCTGCCTGTCCATTCGCACGATAACTGCAGCAAAAATGACTCAAAATGAAATTTTAGTATGTTGTTGAGACGGTCTGTGGAACATATGGGAATGTAAATTTATCACCCAATTAGTTTTGGATTGAACCTGGGTTGAAAAAATGAAGGACCTAATTTTTCAAGCATTTTGAAACAAATATAAAATTCACAAATTGCTTCGAAAATGTAAAGAAATATTCAAATTATCCCATAAAATGTGTAAAAGAATTTTCAGTGAAATGCGTTTGGTAGTTTTATAATAAAAAATTAACATATTAATTACACTTATAAAATATGAAGAGATCACGTGACCTACTTCAAAATAAAATATGGCATCCATCTTTTTCCCCAGAGTAAAAATCGTGATTTTTAAAGTTCTTTTAAATTCATTTTTATTGTTGCGTCCGTTCTAAAACCGCTTTATTTTTGCTTATTTTCTGTGCATCTACATTCTGCCCCAACGCAATTACAATATTTTTTAATTTAAATGATCATCCAACTTTGATTATTTCTGCAACGAAGCCTAATTTTAGTGGATGCAGAATGTAAACAAGTGATTGTAAGATGAGTTGTAAAAGAATTGCTGAATTTCTTTCGCGCAAAATTATGTAACTCTGGAGTCTGGAATAAAAATGTATATGAATGAAATATTCATTTTTTTTCGATGAAGTTCTAAGTTTTCAAGTAAAATAAATTGTCGTAGTTCTGTGATAATTAAAATAGATATCGCAGCTGAATGTATCTCATTTTAGAGATGTTTAAATAAAATTGCATTTCGGTAGGAAAGCGTTTCGTAATTAATGCTTTATGCATGATTGATCTTTCTTGTTTATTTTATTTCGATTTTCTTTATCCTCTATATTATTTCAATCTTGAATTTTCTTGATTTTGTTTTAAGCGTGGAAAGCGCAGACATGAAAGTTTCTTTTCGTGTCCAAGTAGAGGCAATTGTACAATTCCTGCGGATATTTGTTCTCTGGTTTTCATTCATAATATTTTAATATTTTGAAGTAAAAATTTTATTAGATTAAATACTTTAACTTAATGTGATTAAGTGATAAGTAAATTAAAAAATAAATAGTAATTTAATAGTGAAGTAAATCATAAGTTTTATATGAAACCGGAATATCATTTAGATAATACACTTTTACCACAATGAAGCATAAGCAAACTTAGCTTTAAAATCTCCTATCAACAAATACACAAATATCTTACATATATTATTGATTACAGTACGCACGTTTTTATTTCAAACTTACAGCAAATATAACATTTTATCTGTTATTAATCATCAATGAAAAATATCCTGTTAGAATCTTCATAATAATTTAATACACTTTAAATAAATTGAAGAAATCTTCAAAACAAGTGAGCCTTCATATCGAATTGTCATGCGAGTGTCTTGTTATAAAATTTTGTGCAAATATCTCTATCTAGGTGTTATTAAAGTTTCTCTTTTTCCATAAAAATACTAATTTGGTATAAAGGTAGGCTTAAGGGTAAAGTCTGATAAATGGCAAGATCCACAAAAATAAATTGGCAAATCCTTATGTAAGCTCATGTGATCAATCGACGAGATTCGAAGTAGAAGCTTCTACTTTGTATACATTTATAAATATTATGGGGTTTATGCAAGAATTACGGTATACTTCTAAAGGAATAACAAGAAAACCCGTCATGGGTATAGGTATATAAAACAGTAAAGTGCAAAGTAAATTGTATGAGGACACGTGCATCTTTATTATTGTACTATTGCGTGTAAATTAATAAAATTTGTTCAACGCACATACCGCAGTATTAAATCCGCTTTAGGTTGAAATATTTTTGCGTTTATATTGGAAAGTTGACATTTTATTAATATTTGGCAACTATTGGGCTAATAAATGTAGTGTGTCTTTATTAAGGGATTTATTTTTAAAATATATTGTATAAAATGCAGCCGATCATTCTGACTGATTTTTGTCTCACTACCATGCAGTTAAGGTATATGGTAATGCAGTTAAGGTATATGGTAATAACGTTTTATAAGGGGAATATCATAATTACGATCTGTACTCGCCTTTATTAAGTAAATACGAATCGTTAAGTAATTACTTTTTGTAAATGAGATATCGTAATTACGACCCATTAACACTTTTGTTAAGGAGTCGTTTCAGCAATTAAGTTTTGTTAGAGATATGTCATAATTAGGACCCATTCTCTCCTTTGTTAAGGGCTTGTTAAGTAATTAGAGGGAGATATCGTAATTATAACCCATTCTCACTTTTGTTAAAGGGTCGTTAAATAATTACGTTTTGTATGAGGGATATCGTTACTACAACCCACTCTCACTTTTGTTAATGGTCGTTAAGTAAGTTTTGTAAGAGGAATATCCCAATTACGACCCATTCTCACTTTTGTGAAAGGGTCATATAAAATTGTATTTTGTAACAATGCTATTAATGGTAATTAATACTATATATAAATTTCTGGGTACGTGATTTACGTATTTTCGTGAAATTTATAAACCTCAGAATTGCAAGCGGGTGCACAGCAAAGAGTTTTTGAAAAACATTTTTTTTACTTAATTGTTTCCCTCTCACTTCACGATATTAATATTCATTTTTTAGTTTAAGTGCATGTTACATCATACATAATTCAGTGCCTTGTCTTATATACAGTTAACTTAATATTCTCGATTCAAAATATAAAAAAAATCACGGTTTTTATGACAGTTAGCTGTTTCAGACCAGATTACAACGCCTAGTTTGGTTTAGTTAGCCAATATTGAATATTTTCGGGGTTAATACCGGATTAAGATATTTATTCAATAGCTACCATTCAGCTACCGATAATGAACCTTTACTATATAAATGTCTTAATATAAATATTTCTAATCTCAAGACAATACCAGCGCTATTTTATATATTGATCTAATATTAAGACGACACTAATAATGTTGCTAAATAATTGGATTTACCAAGATTACTGCCGTAATATGCCCCATTATTGGATTTCTACTATAGTCAATCCAATCTGTCCAATTATATATAAAGTTGTAATTGTGCTTGACGTAAATACGTGCAATTAGACTACGAAAAATAATTGATGAATAATTTTAACTATAAATTCATGTAACACTAAAACGGGATAATTAAGTATCTCGAACAGTAAAAAAAAATTATTCTTAACATCAAATTATAGATAATAATATTTCATTTGTTATAGGAAGTATAGTATTCAGAAACGTTCAAATACAACCATGTTAAATTCAAATATATTAATAATTTAAGATAGCAGAAAACTTTTATAATTTGGATAAAATTTGTCGCATGAAATCTGTAGTTTTTATTTCTTATTGTATTAAAAATCAATTTAAATGCAAACATTCCTTGGCCTGACGCAATATTTCTTATGAAGTCGAAAGTCCTGAAAAACTTTCTAGCTGAGCACATCTCCGACTGATTAGTCTAAAAGTTTAAAATTTCTTTTAAATCTGTCACTCACACCAAAGATTCATATACTGATATCAGAAATATTTATATATTACACTGTATAAAAGAATGGCGATAGAATGAAATGGAAAGAATTACTGAAAGTCATCGGGTTTCATCGAGTCTTTCAGGATTGCAATTACAGAACTTGGCGATTGAATGAAAGGGAAAGAATTACTGAAAGTCATCAGATTTCATAGTCTTTCAGGATTGCAATTACAGAACTTGGCGATTAAATGAAATGGGAAGAATTCCTGAAAGTCATCAGATTTCATCGAGCCTTCCAGGATTGCAATTACAATTACTTGAATCCCAGTCCGTAAATTATAGCGTTTATGAAGGTCATTTTCAGTTGTTAGAATTATGCTGTCGAGAACTAGGGGATAGGGAGTTTTCTTACTGTAGTTGGTAAATACATTCACAGAAACCGTCTAAACAGAGCATTCGCAAAAGGAGGATCGCGTTCTCATTGCAGATAACAGTATCCAATGACCTGTTTCACTCTTATTATGGACCCGGCCATCCAAATGGCTTCTCTAAGTCCTCGGACGAGACGGATGGTCTGGGCTTTCGACGTTCGACTCTTATTATGGAATCTTAATTACGGAATTGACAAACCTGCAATGGCAGCAAGAAAACATACTATTTTCCTAAATCTGGAAAACTTCTATGAAGACAAACTCATTCAGTCTTACCATTTAGTTCTTCAGTACTTCAGTTGTATCCTGATGCAGGTTGTAACTGCATGGTAGAACATAATCTGTCGGAATAATGGGTCGCAAAATTTTGGCAAATAACCTTTTTCCTGCTGCCACTTACTTCACTTTTGCACAGTTACTTTATGATGTAGAAGGCACAAAAAACGCACAAATTTTTCAAGGATGTTATTAACTGCGAAGTGAAGTAATCTTAACTGGAACGCAACAGGGTTTTAATTGGAATTCGCTTTAAGACTCAGATAAACGCGTATGGGCGATTTTAGCATGTCACTGGGAATATATCTCAACTTTTCTCATTTAAGCTGATTATTTTTATTGTATATTTTTTAATATATTCAATACGTTTATCTGATTAAGTGAATAAAAGTTATTGTTATGCATTTTTAACCATAAATTTAGAAGGAAAATGAGCACCGATTTTGTTAAATAAAGTCCACGCAAATTATTTACATTTATACCAATATGTTACACATACTTACAAATTCATATGATGGGTATAATTAAATATCCATAAAATATCATAGTTCCCGACTACATAATTTTTTAATCTCCTGTATTGTTCGTTTCAATTTTTAGGACCTTATTAGATATTATTTTTGAAAATATTTGACCATTATTGAAATTATTAATGGGAGGCTATATTCTTTTATGAATAGTTCAGAAAATGCACATTTTGGATGTTTTTCAAAATGCACCGAACAGTTTTAATCTAACGTAAATTTGTCGTTAAATCTTCCTCATTTATCAACTATGTGACTTTATTATATCACAATTTGCCTTTCAGAAAAATATTTGTAAGTGAAAAATAAATTGCTTGTTTATTTTTTAATCAATTAACTTCAAGTACTGGCATACTAGAAATATTGAATCATACCTAGAAATATTGCACGACGGTTATGACCTTTTAATTGCTAATTAGTAATTTCTAGACTTTTATGACATTGGTATTGTTTTGCATTTTTGTAGTATGTTTTTCTTTTAGAACTTTTAAGACATTTTTAGGGATTAAGGGAGTCTTTTTGTGAATTATGAAGTTTTTGATCTTTTTTAAATTTTTTGCAATTTTTAAATTTTTCTCATTTCTTCAGTCTTTTAGAATAATTAAATTTACATGAGGATCGTGCTTTCAAAATTTATTGTATATTTTTAACACTTTACAACAAAGTTGAAAAGTGTTTATGACTTTGTTCATTCATTCTGTCTGTCTGTCTGTCCGTTCGTTAGCACGATAACTGCCGTAAAAATGACTTAATCAAAATGAAATTTTTATCTGTTATTCAGACGGTCTGTAGGACCTATGGGAATATAAATGAATAATATCACCCAATTAGTTTTGGATTAAACCCGGGTTGAAAAAATGAAATGCATTGAGCCCTATGGGAGCTAATTTTTCAAACATTTTTTAAGCGGATTTAAAATTCACAAATTCCTTCGAAAATTTTAGGTAATATTCAAATTGTTCCATAAAATATATAAAAAAAAATCAGCGAAATATATTCAGTAGTTTTTTAAATAAAAATTAAAATAATAATTACACCTCTTATATGAAACGATTACGTGACCATGATATGAAAAGATCACATGACCCACTTCAAAATGATATATGGCATCCATCTTGTTTCAAAATCGTGAGTTTTTAAGTTCTTTTTAATTCATATTGAGTGTTGTATCCGTCCTAAAACAACTTTATTTTTGCTTAAATTCTGTACATCTACATACTGAAACAATGCAAATACAATATATGAGTTTAAATGATTATCCGAATTTGATTATTTCTACAACGAAGCCCATTTCTCACTTATGTAAAATGTAAACAGCAAAATATGTAGAATGAGTTGTATTAGAATTGCTGTATTTCTTTAACACAAAATAATTTAGGCCATGGAGTCTGCATGGCTGATATGAATGAAATATTAATTGATTTTATAAAGAGAAGGACGATTTTTTCGATGAAGTTTTAAGCATAGAGTTTAATTACTTGTAGCTCCATGGTCTTAATTTTTAAATAAAATAAATTATTATAGTATTGTGATGAATGAAATGAATTTGAGAAAGTTATGAATGAAATGCTGTTTTTACAGAGAGATCCAGGCGTGTTATTTTTTTCTATGACGTCATTTGAATTCATTTCTGTTGTTTTCGATGAAGTTTTCAAATACAATAAATTATCGCAGTATTATGTTAGTTTTAAAAATATTACCTTGGAATGTATCACATTTTAGAGGTATTTAAACCAGGCAATTTATATTTCAATGCCGTCATTTGAATGAAGTTCAATTTTTTTCAATGAAGGTTTTAGTTTTCAAATATAATAAATTAATGTAGTATTGTGATAAGTTTTAAAATATTACCGAGGAATGTATTGCATTTTAGACTTTTTTAAATAAAATTACATTGAAGTTGGAAAGTGTTTCATAATCAATGTTTAAGCATGATTGACCTTTCTTGCTTAAAAATATATTTTTGGATATGCAGGACCAGGGTTGCCAGTTGAACCGAAAAAAAAGAAGCTTCAAAAGTGGCCTAATTTGCGAAAAATCGTTCAATCTGACAACTCTGCTCCAGACACTATTTTGTTTAAAATATTTAAAATCTAAAATTTCGATAAAATATTGATATATCATTGTGATGATAAACGTACAAAAAATTAAAATTCATATGTAACACATATATAACTGCTTCTCTCTTTTCTGAAGTTATACCGTTCATTTGCTGCAACAATGACATAACATTTGGAGTTCTGGAGTTTTGGGTGAAAGTACGGTTCTTACTTGTACTTTCTCTTCAAATTCCTTTTCTAGCTTGTTGAATTACGTCGTTGTTGCAATAAATTGAGCGAATGCATGTTATTTACATTTTTTAATGTAAATAAAAATCTAAAAACATGCAAAAATCTAGACTTTTTCAAAAATCAGTAGATCATCAAAATTCGGGCGTTATTCATCACAATATTACAGCTTAGGATCATTTATTTATTCGTACTTTAGTTTTGAAAAATAGAGTTTTTCTCTGAGATATGTTAAATTCGTACTACATGTTAATAACTGCTACGAAATTTCAACATGCATACTAAAAGGGTATAATAAGGTCGTTTTCCAAGCTTCTACTTTCGAATCTCTGTAAGACACCACAACTGATGATCATATTGAGTTTCTAATTTTCAGGAGAGGCCTCCATGTAATAATGATATGTTTAGTATATCACACGGTAAGCTTTCTACAGCATGTAAACAGCAGTACCATATATAGTTATGAGAACCTGTAAAACTTATAGTGCTTCATACTGCTTTAAGAAATATTTATAAATAGTGAATAATATAAAATCCATTCCTGTGTTTATAGTTCCTTTGAATCGGAAGCAGATTTCGAATAGAATATTTTTACTATTATATATAGTCCTCTATCTATAGGTTTCTTGGAAAGTACTTAAGTACCCCAACAACTTCGGAATAAAAGGTTTCTAGGCATACACGTTAGTTCTTTGTATAATGAAATAGCAATGCCTGATTGAATAAAAGTGTTTGCAAGAGGAGAATTGAAGAAGTTAGTAACCATAACTCGCCAAAAATCGAAATAGGGAAAATGCCAATTACAAAGTTGTAGTGCATTGCCTAATTGGTAATAATCGACATTAGTAATTCACAAAACATATATATAGAAATCAATAAATACATGTCATCTTCATCTGTTGCTACAGTCAGTTACTTTAGAATCGTCAGCTCAAAGTCTCGCCTTTCTCTTTTTATCCTGAACCGTCATGATAGCAGCGCTTGCCTCGAAAGAGTATGTACACTTTCTTTCTCCGCTTCAGTTGATGACAGCTATTGATGTAATTATGTTTGCGTTGCTTGCTTGCTTTATATAGGGAAATTTTCTTCGATTTTTGTTATCATGATTAGGCCTGATATGAAATAGTAATTAATCAACTAAAATAAGATGCGCAGTCATTTGTTATTGATAGATGCACAGCCAGTAATTATATGTAAACTAGCTGACTTTGCCCGCTAGCGATCACTAAATGTATTACGACCAGTTTTTGTAGCAAGCAGTTATTTCATAAAGTTTTGCCGACTCTGCCCCTTCGCAAAATCCCCCGCATCCCTTCTTGTGCTGGCTCAAAAGTCGCGAAGTAGAAAAATTGTGTACAGAGTCAGCGTGAGTAGGTCGAGTGGGTCCATTGCAAACTCGAAAATATAACGTAAAAATTACATTGAAATTGAAGCAAGCGTCGCCCTTCGGCAGGTGACCAAAAACTGACTCTCCATCAAAAGATGTTATTTTCCCACTCACCCATACTTCCGAGTAAGTGGTGTTAGGTGACTTTCACTCTTCTTTACAGAGAGGAAATAAATTCGAGCAAAAAGACACAGCGATGAATGATGAATTTAACTGTAAAAAAATAACAAATAAAGTTACAACAAAAGGATTTAATGTTTTGCAGCGCTAAGTTTTGACACTTCACGATGACAAAATTTGAAGACCCTACTTCCAGGAGTTATGTATTGACATAATTTTAATTCTATGCATTACGTTGCTTTAAAATTAGAAGTATTTTATTTTTTTTAAATAACACATAAAGTTACGACGGAAATAATAGAAGTTCTCTAGAGGCAAGACTTTTATTTTTAATTTTAATTTTGAGCAATACGTAGAAAAAGTTTACAACACAAGGTTTTCATCGGAACACCATAATTTTGTCATGGAATACTTATAATAACGTTAGAATCTCATATTTAAAATATCAAATTCCGATCTGTAAAACTGAAGATTTTAGAAATGTGTATCTTAATTACCTGGTTTAGGTGGTAGCGTCTGTCTGACTTTGCAACTCCAACAGCTCTCAGAATCGATAAACAAAACGTTAAATCGTCTTTAGTTCCGAATGAGTTTTTTCGCATTTTGGAATATATATAAAAATCTGTATAAAAAATTATCTATCGACTTTATCGAAAATATGGGCTCTAGAAGTCATTTGAAATTTATCTGTCATTCGTTCAAAAATAAAATCGAGGCTCTAACTTCATGCTTGAATGAGAAGATAGATTTTCCGCACATCTTTCTTTTCATCTCTCAAAAATGAGGCTTTTTCAAATATTTAAAAATATACAAAATTTTTCGAATTTTCGAAAATCTTAAAACCAGTCTTTGAAGTCATTGGTTCGATACTTATGTTTAAAAAAACGCACTTCTAGGCCGACTGGGGGCTTCGGACTTATGTTCACATACATACATAAGCGATCACGTTTAAATGTATAGATATAGTGCAATATACACTATATTCCTGAGCATGTACTCGCTGTTTATTATCTGATTTCTGAATATAACAGCAATGTATCTATAATGTGTCAAATAAATTCTTCCTGTAATCAATTTAATGGCGATTCCTAAGTGTTAGAAAATTCTGAAGTTAGAAAATGTCCTATAAATTTTGTAATTGACATTTTCCTTCTTGTATCTCGCTTAGTTACCGAATTTGTGTTCCTTCCGTCTTCAGTTCTCCACTAAGCGCGCTGCAATCATTTTTATTTGATGGAGTATGGTCACTTACTGGTGATAGACATTACGTGCATACTTAGGGACATTTTATTCCAAAGTTGTTGATGTTTAGTTGTTGAGGTTTTCCTGTACATTCAAGATCTTTCACGACTTTGAAATCCGCGACTTTGGAATGTAAATCAGCTATTACATTAATGGGTGCAGTCTCAATATAATACCACATGCGACATAATATATTTATTTCAGTTTTTCGGATTTCTTTGGTTTTGAAACAGAATGAAGGAAAACTCAAATATCGCCCAATACTTTTCACATGCATATAATATTCATATGTTCTTTTCACCAATCCTTATATTACTGGCTTAATTGCTGCTGGAGGTTTATAGGCTTCTGATTGGTATATACTTCGAATTAGTTATATATTGATATGCAGATGGAGTTACTTGCATTGCCAATATTTTTCAACAAACACCGACAACTGGTTTACATCAACATATCCCTTTTCATTTCTGCGAGTAATCTAAACAGTAAACCAGACCTATAAACCTCTCACTTTTAATTTTATTCTCTCTTTATTATACATTACAGCAACTTTCCTTATTCAGAAACCAGAAGTTAACATCTATAGAATTTACGGATGGAAATAAAGAGAAGTTTTTTTCTGGGAGACAAGGTTTTTTGTAAGCAGTATGAAGTTCTATAATCATTAAAGGCCACCGCATGTTCGGCAGTAAGGATAGAAAAGGTTGTATAGGTTTAAAAGCGCGCAAAAGGCTAAAAAATAATTCTGCATGAGGAATGGCACGGTGCGGATGATATATCCTGGAACGGTAACTGAATGCTTTGAATGCCAGTATTAATCCATATAGTAGAGACAGTAATTAAAGCACCATTCTCAATGACAAACCTTTGAGGAAGAGACTTCCACTTTTCATTCCACACTCGTCAAACAGCTGACGGAGGAAATTGTTAAATACCAGAAAAAAAAGTAATATTACAGCCGAAAAGGGTTATGTATTGTAGCTATACATTTTGAACTAAAGTTGCAGTCAATATTACGTTGATTTTAAAAGAACAATATTAGTTTAGTTAGTTAAGTCTAAAATTTATCTGTGTTAATACTTATTTGATAAAACCAACTATGAATTGAAGTGTGACATATATAATGAAACCTTCCTAGGACAGCATTCCTTGCTCTGAAATAATAATGCTGTTTCATAAGTATCCTAGAGAGTAATATATCCAGGAGAGTTTCATAAGTATTTCATAAGAGGTCCATGGTAAGAACTTCTAGGATAAGAGATGGAACCATGGTAATTGTATCAACTCATGGTGAATGTTACCAACGCATGGTAATGATGTCAGACTCCGGTAATGGTATCCGTTGATAGCATAGTAATAGATTTCTCAATCTTAGATCTTAAAGATCAGTAGGGGTGAGGAGTCTGATAATTATATGTCTGACTTTTCTACGTCCACAAACCCAGTTTTCAAATCTTAAGTAGGGAGGAGGGTTATATTACATTAATATAACATATATATAATTTATATATCTAAAATGGCATAAATTCTTCAAAATAACACTTTCAATACTTTCTTAAAGAAAACAGGCATATGGAAAATAGGTGACAACTGTTTTGAAGGATTTTTGATCTCTATTCATCAGGTCAAAACGGTATCTTTTCTTAACAACAGCTAAGTAAGAACAATAAGGTGGCAGATCAAGAAACAGTGGAATATATATATTCCGAAATAAAATACAAATTGGAGGCAAATGCCGATGTTAATCTATATCCCAGCATTAAGAAACATCACAAACATAAAACTGCTGATTGTGAGAAAAATACTTTCAATACTTCCTTAATCATATATTAATTCCACTATTTCTTCATAGTATGTCACCTTACAGTTCTTACTTGGTAGTTGTTAAGAAAAGACACTGTTTTGACCTGATAAAGAGAGATCAAAACTCCCTCGAAACAATTGTCACTTAATTTTTATATGCTTTCTTTATGGAAATACTAAATCTGTTATTCTCACAAGCAGCAAAGCTTATTTTTGTGATTCTTCAAGAAGTTATAAGGGGGATAAAGAAATGCTGTTACATAGTTAATTTTTAAGGATTTCGTAGATTTCATTTATGTCTCATGTACTTTTTCCCTCATTTCGTTGGTTTGAATCCCATACAGGACACTTCACCATGTTTCTACTATATGTTTTACATTTCACTTCAAGTCCCTTCCTTCAGCTGTTTGCTTAACAATTCCTCATGACAATAAACATATAATTTTTAAGTAGTCGTACTTCATGCTGTGACAACAAATACACACATCAAAAACAACCAGAGATGGACAAAATTATGGAGACACAATGAAACATTCAAGTATTCATACCACAAAACCATTCACAATGACAGAATATCACTTATTTCTCGAAAATTGACATAAGGAACGATTAAACATCTAAAGGCATTCTGCAAACATTTTTGAAAGTGACACACAAATCTATTGATATTCACACATTTGGCAATTAAAGATCATCCTTCTTTATAATACATTGCGTTAAATAATATACCACAGTGATCGATATTTTTATGTAATACAGAACTTACATTTTCTTCCCATCTTATACACAACTGAAAATATGTAATTCGTCATATTTTTTATGCTTCACAATTAAGAGTTCGTGTGGCACTATCAAAAAATCTCGTTGTTTAATTATGTGCATGAAAAGTTGATATTTTACTTTCAGTTTTTCTATTACATTTATATTTGACATAATTTTATAGATTTGTATTAATTACGCAAAATATGTATTAACTGTATGTATTATATGTATGTATTATATGTATTATTCTGACTTCACTGGTTGAAATCTGAGAATTTGAAGAAACTAAAATAAAAATCAAATTTTTAAAGCTGCTCTGATTTCTTAATTCGGTAACCAAGCGTTTTACGTCAGCAATAAAAACATCCCAAGCGCTGACGAGTAAATGCTTGCTTATAGATGCAACACTATAGATCTATTAGATTAGCTGCAAGTACTGATTATGTATATACTAACAATATTCTTCTGTATTGTATATGACGCGATTGTAAAATTAGAAGAAGCACGCACTGTATAATTTGGCATCAATTACAATTTCGAAGTCAATAGAGTAGCTGTAGATTAGACGTACCGGTCCCTGTAAGATTGAAACTGCTTTATGGCTATATTTTCGTACAAGATTCACTGCACTAAAAGTCAAACAGTATCAAAGCATAAAATGCAAACAGTTCATCTGTATCAAAATCAAATGTCATGTCAATTACGAAAAAAGTATAGAAATCATACTCAGAACTCGTTGTAACAAAAATATTATAAGTATCGAAAATATTAAACTCAATACATTTTGACACCATAAGCTCCTTCTCTTACCTAGCTAAAATTCCCTCGACACTCATGACCGCTTCTCTATATACCATGGAGCAGAACCGTTACAGTCACAGCTATACATCTTTGATGATAATAAATGCAACCAATCAGAATATCCATCTCCGGTTAAAAATACACATTCAAAAACTTGGTTCTCCATTAATTATAAAACAAATTGTTCCATTTTGCGTTTTCATAAAAGAAAACAAAATATCGTCTCCAGACATCAAAACTGATGATTTTAAAGATATAGTTTTTATTAGAGGTCCCTGGCACCTATACCACCATGCATATAGCTATCTGTGGATGGAGGTTGTGCCAGCTCTTCTCGCATTTCTATGGTCGACGTCGTTGAACCATAAGTAGGCTGATTGACGTCACTGAACGAGGTTGTGACATCACCATTCAGCTGCTTATCATTAGATGTGCTGAAGGCATGTTCCAGAGGATTCCAAGAAGGCCCTTCGTCGGGGTTTTGTTCATCAGGGGGTTCAGCCCATTTTTGTTTGTCGCCTGAAGCAAAGATTGCGTAGAATATGACTCCTGCAAAGTGAATCATGCTAGCAATGAGAAAAATTCGTTGCCATTCATCAGCTGTCTGAAACAAAATAACGAAATAGTTGTTTTAGAAACTTTTGACTTGGATATGTATTAATGGTTCAGAACACAAAAGATAAAAATACAGAGCGTAAAGTAACCAGTGAGAAGTAATCACATTGTAAATTGCTTCACAAGTAAAAGCAATAAAAACGGAAATGCTAAAACATTTAAATTAAATAATAGTTTCACGACTTGATATAGCAAGAGATAATTAAATTTAAATAAAACAAGGAACCAGCCGATAAAAACAAGAAGTATGATTTTTCTCATATATGGCATCACCTTTCTAAGTTAACTGTCATTATATCCTTTCTATTAATCATCCGTATTTTACTACACCATGAAAAGAGCTAGCTTGGAGACAATATTTAGATAAAATGCTATACAAGCATCCGTGGTTGGATAAGAGTAGAAATCTGGGAAATTATATACACCAAGAAATTTCCGTACCTTTTTATGCAAAAATACATTATGTTAAATAGTTTTAAATATTAAGAAATAAATAACTCTCTGGAAATGATTAGAATATATTATTACTACTTAGCAGAAATTATAGTAGATTTTCATTTGTTTTCCATCAATTTTTTTTCTGCTACCCTCTTTGGACCGCACCTGGAGTATTTTTGTTATGTCTGTCACAGTTCAGTTTCGCTGATTTTTAATTAGATGATTCATTTTACGTATCAGCATCTGGAAAACTCTGATTAAATTGTCACAGTATTCTTGGTGAATATACAGCCATTGGTTTTACGCGTTATGTTTATTTTGTACTTTTGTACCCCAAAACGTAAGTTAGTTTTGAAAAATGAAAAAGAGGATTGATCCAGTGCCAGGTATTTTACTACCCCAAGTACCACGAAAATTTTCCATCCCTTTAAAAGACGTTTTCCCAGAATTCCATTTTACAAAATAAACAGGATTCAGACGCTAAATATTGTGAGATTCATCTACACGCGATTGTGATATACCTCAATTTGAAACTCATATTCCCGAGTTGTCTTAGCCCAACAATTTTTATCCAGTCTGGCGCATTTAGTTTACATATACAGTTGGTTTAACATTTAAAAATTGAAATTTTAGATTTTTATAAGAATTTTTAGAACCCTTAAAACAACCCAAAACTTGGCATTTCACCGATATCATACCTTGGCATTTTCCTGGGGTGTGTATTAAAATGCTAATTTCATTACGGTAGTTGACAATACCATATGAAAGTTTATTCTAAAGAACCTTTCTTTCACCTGAAAAATATTGCACTTTCCAAATATCTCATAAAGAAATACAAAGAAAAAAGATTAAGACGAGGTCGAACATGGCATGTGCTATAAAAACACTGTCTTTTCAATCCTTCGTTAAGCCGGATCTACAGACAAAACAGACAGATGATGACAAACAAATAGTTAGTCAGAACAATAGTCGAGCAATAGAATGGCAGACAGAAAAAAGAGGCTTTTCAAACACAGGGTGTTTAAATAAGCGAACAGTGGACGACATTTTCCCTTTAATTTGTTTAATCGGTTGAAACTCGATTGCATTCGCCGAAAATCCTAACCATTTTGCAGAGTTCCACATTACTGAACAGTGCCATCATTTAAACTCCAGTTATGTAGCAGAGTTACTTGGATTCTTAAATACAAACTGTGAATCGACGAAATGGTGTCTTAATAGTTTTACTAAACTATTTCCGTAAAATAAGTTTGAATAAATAGCAAAATATTTAGTGACTATTTGCTAGCTAAATTTACTTGTGGATACCTCCTTATTTTCGCAAAGAAAATTTTACTCAATTTGATCATATTTTATCGTAAAATTTGATCACATTACAGCCAAATTTTTTCAGTTCTATTAAATACAGTATGGGTAATATTTTTTTAATATGACTAATTTCATTAGAAGGAACGCATAAAATGTTAATTTTTTAAATTAAAAAAATATTGCACATTATTTAAATTACTACTTTAGAACTGCCTACTTTTGCTTACTCCTTTAAAACATTTTTGAAATTGGAACTATGTGTCTACAACCTTTAAAAAAACTCCCGCTGCTTACATATTTCAAACACCCTGAATAATATTTATTTTTCATAAATTTACAACAATGTATAAAAGTCCTAACAAATAGAATATAAATTATGGATAACTAATCTTGTAATTCGATGCCTCAAAATCAAAAATAAGACTTAAAACACTAAACGTAAATTTTTATAATTAATACCCATGTGTGACAGAAAGAAATTTTTGCAACTGTTCAGTGTAAGCCACAGATAACCCCAAGAACAATAGTCTATGCTAATCCCCAATTCAATTAAAAATTAACATCCAGCTGTTAATTTCAGAAATTTTTTGTTTCGTATTATGTTCGAATATTTTTGTGCAAATATATCTTACGGCAATATGGATGTGTGTTCAGGTAATACATGAAATTGTAACATTTTCAGTTGCAGTAAAATTCGATTTGGAGATAAGATCTGTGTGCATAAATGCACTCAGAAAAATTTGTACTTTTTTTCCTGTAAACTAAACTAAAATGTGTTAAACTGAAACTTTGATTTGTACTTCTAGCTTCAAACTAAAATCAGGAATGTTTTCTTAGCGTAGTTGACACTTTAAATCAATATTTTTTTAGTCATATTGACATTTGATTTGGATTATTTGATCTGCGTATATAAATGAGGTCAGAAAAATTTCTACTTTTAACGTTGGCAACAAATGTTAACTTGCAACTCGATTTGTCTTTCTAGCTTCGAGGTTAAAAATGTAAATAGAATCCTACGGCAGAGTTCTTAAAATATTCGCTTACTTTCAGACTAATTTTTTTTAAATAGTTATTTTTTAATTTCTCTTTTTACTGTGTTTAGGTAAAGCATGAAATAGAAGCATCAAACTATTTGAAAATTTAATTATACGTATCATATTTTTTATAAATTGAATAATTTCATGCAAATTTATTTAAACTAAATGGCTAGTACTATATACAAAATTGAAATGAAACAGTCTTAATTTACTTATGGACTGAAGTATATATAAAACTGATTTTTGAAATGAACTATAAAATCCAAGAGACATTTTAAATTGCAAGAAAAAGTACAGCAATAATAAGCGCCAGTGGAGATATTTATTCGAATTTTGCAACCCGTTTCCTATAAAATCATCTCTTAATGAAAAAGCATTTTACCCACATCAAAACTTTTAGTTCATTTCAAAGGTAATTATTATATGTTATGTATTTTGAGTTCAAAGTAAATTAAGATTATTGCATTGAAATGTTTTGTAGAGAGTTAGCAAATTTGGATAAATTTCATTAAATTTACACAAAATTATCAAATACATATAAAATATATGATGCGTATAACTAAACTTTCGAACATTTTCATGTTGTTATTTCACAATTTACTTAAAAATCTGATGTGGGCGGCACGTGACTTTCCTTATATAATGCAATGAATTTACTACTTTTACAGTTAAAAAAACTGTTATTCTTAGATACTTATATTCTTTCCAAGATATTGAATTTTCTTCCATTAGTCATCATTTTCATTGATTTAGCGTCATTTTTATCCATTTGGCGAGATTTTGGTTAACTTGGCAACATTTTAAAATGTCGCCAAGTTGGCGACATTCCGTTAAAATCGTCGCCAAAATCTCGCCAACGTTATGGACGGAGAAATAAGTTATTCTTACAGCGGATAAATGACTATTGGCGTTCAAATACAAAAGTATTACTCAGAGTATCTTTTCTCGTGAATGGAACGAGTTAGATCCACGAGAATGATGTCACCAAATTTAGCGTATGATGTCACATATGAAAAGTGAACATGTTTCTTAACACTTAATATATTTTTTTTATTTATGGGATTTTTTGATAAATTTATTTGAAAAATGTGCAATATCTCGAAAATGGTTCATGCTAGCATTCTAAAGTTTATGTCAATCGTTTTCTAAGGAAAATTACATAAGAAATGTCTGGTTGCGTCACTTTATTAAAGGTTTTGATTTTTTGATGATTTTTTCAAAATTTCACTCAAAAGTTTAGGGGGGTTCTGAACATTCGATTGTATTTTAAAACAATAGACTTCCAGTATTCATGGATTGGGATTTTTGTACCAAATTTCATTCGAATCGCTCCATTCGTTCGTGAGATATCGTCTCCACAGACTCACTGACACACACACACACACACATATACTTTCACACACACACACACACACACATATATACTTTCACACACACACACACACACACACAGACATCACTTCAAAAATGTTCGATTCGTGATCAGGGATGATTGAAACGTGCTCTCCCGTCGAAAACTCGAATTCGAATTTTCGACCCCGTCACAATACTTTCCTTATACATTATGTACATAAGGAAAGTAAAAATAGTAAAACTAAATAACTATTTTAAAATTTATGTTAATATTCTATAATACAATATTGAAAATTTGAGACCAAAAATTTAAATACTGTTAAATTACACATCTTCGCAAATACTTTAATAGGAACCTGATTTACCGCAAATGTGCAATAGATATTTGCAAAGAAATTCCAATTTTCATTGGGAACGCACTCTTATTGCACAGAAAGGCCAATGACTGCTTTTGATGTAGAAATCGGATAAAATAAGATAAAATTCCAGCACTATAAATAACGTCAATCTCTAAATCAATTAAAATTTTAAATTTGAAAATTTTAACAAAATATTGAAATGCGGTTAAATTACACATCTTCAGCAAAAATTTTAATAAGAACCGGATTTACCGCACCTGTACGATAGATATTTGCAAGACAATTATGATTTTCATAGAGAACGCACTCTTATTGAGCAAAAAGGCCAATGACTGCTTTGGAAGAAAATAAGGTAAAATTCGCAGCACTATAAATATCACCCTTCTCTAATTCAATTAAAAATCAACTTCCAAATGTTAGATTCAGATAATAATTGCCCAGTCTTCCATTTAGATTATTTGATGAGAATATGACTTAAAGGATCACAGAAGTATATTGAGTTAATGCTTTAATTAAACCATTGTAATTCTATTAGAATTCATTTTGTAAAAAATTTAAGACGGAGGTACTCAGGTTCACTTTCTACTGGATCTGGAGCAGTTGCTTTAATATTTACTAAAATTCTGAGAAAAAATTGAAACAAATAATTAAATATAAAAAAGATCTGATGTGGGCAGCACATGACTTTCCTTATATAATGCAATGAATTTACTACTTTTACAGTAAAAAAAAAATAGATTATTTTTATAGTAGTTATTTATATTCTTTCTAAGATATTGAATTTTCGTCAATGAGTCGTCATTTTCCATGCCGTCATCATCAATGAGTTGTCATTGATTTAGCGTCATTTTTATCCATTTGGCGAGTTTTTCATTAATTTAGCAACATTGAAAAAGCCGCCAAGTTGGCGACATTTCACCAAATTCGTCGCCAAAATCTCGCCAAGCGTTATGGACGAAGAAATAAGTTATTCTTATAGCAAATAAATGACTATTGGCGTTCAAATAGAAAAGTATTACTCAAAGTATATTTTTTCATGAATGGAACGAGCTAGATCCACGAGAAAGATGTCACCAAATTTATCGCATGGTATTACATATGAAAAGTAAACATGTTTCTCAATAGGAAATATTTTTTTTATATGACTTTTTGATAATTTTTTAGAAAAATGTGCAATATCTCAAGAACGGTTCATCTTAGCGCTCTAAAATTTATGTCAATCGTTTTCTAATGAAAAATTACGTAAGAAATGTCTATTTGCATAACTTTATTAGCGGTTTTGATTTTTTGATGAGTTTTTCAAAGTTTTACTCAAAACTTTAGGGGATTCTGAACATTCGATTACGTATAAAAACAACAGGCTTCCAGTGTTTACAGGTTGTGATTTTTGTACCAAATTTCGTTCGAATCGGTCCATTCGTTCGTCAGTTACCGTCTCCACAGACTCACTGACACACACACACACACACACACAGACATCACTTCAAAAATGTTTGATTCGCGATCAGTAATGCTTGAAACGTGCTCTCCCGTCGAAAACTGGAAATCGAATTTTCGACCCCGTCACAATACTTTCCTTGCACATTATGTTTATAAAGAAAGTAATAACGTTTTCATTATTAAATTACAGAGTGCAATGTAGGTACTTGGATTATAACCGTTAGATGGGTCATACGTAAATCGCAGCAACTAATTAATCAAAATAAATATTACGCACATTTTTTAAATATCTCCATAAAAAGTATTCTTGCTTTCAGTGCAGTTGTAGACTATTCACTGATAAAAAGCTCTAAAACACGTAACATCGATCCACTGATGCTTGTCACTTCACTGGAAACGCGATTTCAAGCTGTGGGAATTCATCCTTATCACGGTTCTGTAAATGTAAATTTGCATAATTTAACTTCGCACATTTTGAGCTCCATCTTCTTAGAATTTAATCCAAGTTAATCAAAACCGGCTAACTCGGAAGACTAACTTTGTGTTTCACAGCATAAAATACCTGCACATTGCATGCTTTCTTTGCTTCCAGTTATCCTCTAGCGATGAAACCGCGATCTGAAATGCTATGAAAACGGGCGACACTGGTGTATAGTTGTTGGGCACTGCATTAGAAGCGCGATTCTAAAATTGTCCTCATTCTGCTGAAAATGCATGTTTGAAAATTCCTTCTTTGCTAGTCAAATGAACTCGCACACAGTATTTATTTATTGCCGACGTGGTTGTCGAGTGGTCAAAAGCAAGCGTTTCCGTAGCAATCGCACGGGCGCCACGTTGTGGGTTCGAGCCCCGCGTAAGGCATAGATGTTTGTGCTGTGGGCGCAATGTGATCCGCCCCCCTCTGGTGCGCCTGGGGCAACGTCAATGGACGGCTAAATGGTTCACACTCTGGCCGCTGTAATAAAGGCGAATGACGAAGGTTAAAGTGCCTGGCCATTTAAAAAAAAAAAATATATTTATTTATTTTTTGTTTTTAAGTTAAGTTTTCTTTCCGGCATTTCAATGCATTATACCACAGAAAAGCTGGTAATAAATTACAAACATAACTTATGAAAGATATAACATATAACAAATTTATGAAGAAGCCTTCATATAAAGGTAAGTGATGCGTGCACTTGATTTTCGACAAGGTTAGTGAGGTAGTTTTATAAAATCTTTTGCACATTTTATTTCATACAGATATACGAATTTCTGAAAAACTGAAAGTGACATTTCCAGAACCGGAAATGAAATTTTCAGTGAACTCCTCAACCCTTTCAAACTAAACCATATCAGTCATCATACTGAAATAATACCACCCATCATTTAAGCTCTATCTACATCCAATCCTATGAAATAGATGTTACAAGGAAATATTTTAACCGGAAGTGAAAAAAAACCTGATATTGAAATCATTAGTGAACCTTCCAACCATTCAGGAATTTGACGATGAATCCATAACAATCATCATAGCAAGTTCTATCTACAGCCGATGTTGAGAAATAAATGTTGGAAGGAAAATGTAATATTTTTAATTGAAATGATATTTCCAAAACCGGAAGTGGATATTTTTAGTGAGTCCCTAACCACTCTGGAATTCAATACAAGCACCATATCAGTCATTAGTTAAGATCTATACATAGCCAATCCTGAGAAATAAACATTTCAAGGAATATTTTTAAACCGGATGTGAAAAAGGAAATGAAAATCCTTATTAAACCATCCAACCCCCTTTAAAATTCGATGTTGAATCTATATCAGTTATAGTCTAACCTCTACTCATATACAATTCCGAAAAATAAATGTTTCAAGAAAAATAGAAAAAAATTGAACAGGAAATGGGAAAAGAACCAGAAGTGGAAATCCTTAGTAAACTCCTCAATCCCCTCAAGAATTTGATACTAAATCAATATCAGTCAGTATCTAAGCTCTATCGATAAATCCTGAGAAACGAGATGTTCCGAAACCGTTTATAGTATAAACAATAATATGGCAACATTTTTGCCACCGAAAATTTAACTGCACAAAATAAATATTTTAATACGTAAAACCAACACCAAAAATTGAAACTGAAAACGTAAGTTGTACACAGCAGTCTTTAAACAGATAAAATTCTATTCGAGACGTAGCTCCCAAGGTAGAATGGCAAAGGAAATTAAATCCTCAGCACAATAGTTTCCACTAATCTCTAATTCAATTAAAAATTTACATCCAGCTGCTAATTTCGGAACATTGCTGCTTTGCATTTGAATTTTCAATGCGAATATGCCTGAAGGGAATAGACAAGTTTATTTAGTTTATACTTTAAACCATTCTAATTTCAGTCTTGTGGGATTTTGATTTAGATTATTAGACTTTGAGAAGAGGAAAGGCTGTGTTTCAGCTTCGGATTGATTTGGAAGGCTTTCTTTCAAATTCAGAGAGGATATAAGTGAATCTACGAGATATAATCTGTACGACCTCACGAACGTGTAACATCCTTTTTGAGAAATGGTAGGAGAAAATACTTTTACAGGCAGCCATTTCTTTAACGTGTCATATGTTGACGTTAGGCGAGGGATTGCCAGATTTGGCGATTTATCATCGATTTGGTGACTTTTGACCACTTCTGGAATGTACTCGAACATTCTCGGTATAACGAATATTATATGAGATACGAGCCCCCTCTGGAAGTTTCTTCAAAGAGTATATAAAAAAGAGACGTCGCTCAGTTGGAGAGCAGTTGACGTGATACGACCTACATTGAATTGCGAGATACGTCGATGTTTTGAAAATAGTATCTGCTATTTTCTGAAATAAACTGAGCATTTAATTGCTATTTTACTGTGCCTGGCAGCTGTTTAGTGATCCCGTGAGATAGATAGCAATCGAGTTATTTGCTGCATATTGCTCAAATTTACGCTGTGCTTATAAATAAACGTGTTAGTTATCCAGAAGTTTGGACTCATTCTTATATCTTGAGGGCACACCCATGATATCAGGGGATACGTCGTAACAATAATAATTGTTTTTGCCTATTCAGACATTTCAGAAGCCCTCTAGTGACCTAAATCAGCCTGGGTCGCGACCCCATTTGGGGTCACGAGAGTTTAATAAGGGGTCGCCGAAATTTGTTTTGTGTGAAAACAGAGCAGATACGAAAAAATAAGTTTATTTTTGTCTTTTTATGTGAAAGCTCATATTTCACATTAGAACTGTCAAATAGTTTCTGCGAGATTTTTATTCAAAGTGTTTTCTTGCTTAAAAAATATCATACATAGTATTCCTAGCTAGAAAAAGAGTTTGGATATTTAGTTACTTCTCATTCGATTTACATGGTGGTATGGGGTCTCCTAAATAAAATAATACAGACGGGTCGCACCAAAGAAAAATGTTGCACACCACGCACCTATAAGACTGAATTTTTGCACATTTATAGTAACAATCACGGACCAGAACTTAACGGGAAAGCATTTTCAATTCCTCCCCCCCCCCTCTCAGGGGACGGATAAAATGTAGTTAGTTTTCCGAAAATCTTTACAGACCCTACAGAAGCCCCCCTCTGGTTACTTAGAAGGCTGATTCTTTGCACATTTAAAATATGGACCAAGAAGCCTAACAGACCTAGATTAGAAATTAACGGAGTTAAATTTACGACTTCTTCTAATGGCGGAGAAAAGAGAGGACCGAAATGTTCTTCCAGACCGCCAGAAATCCTTATAACTTAGAATTGCATGTTTATAGTACGGTATTGAACCTATCAGAGCGGTTAACGGAAGAACAGTCTAATTTCGTGGATTTAAAGTTACATTTTCAAATTTTGAAATATAGAATTATTTTAATTATGTTCTGAAACTTTTATTCTTAGTTTATGTTCCTAACTCCTTCGATTCTCCTATAAGGGAGATTCAATCACTTATCTTCAATCGAAAATAATTACTTTACTATAAACAGACCTAAACTGTACACATAGGACCCTCTCATTATAAAGTTAGTACTACAAGTCTTGTATACAGATTTGCCTTTTCATGGATGCAGTTATCTGCAATGGAAACGCGATCCCATCACTTGCCATTTTACAATGTATGTAGAAAAGTAACCAGAGGCTGCTACTCTATAAGGATTATCAAGTATTGGTCAAAAGTAAATTTTCAATATTTTCCTCCATTCGTCATTAAAAGTATCTTGCCAGAAATATACCTTACCCCTACTTCGCCTGTGATACTTTCTTGTACAATTGGACATATCATTCCTGCCACGGTTCCAAATCCATTGGACATGCCCATCAATATGCTAGCGTATCTCGGTGCGATGTCCAAGTGATTCACGTTGAAACCTGGAACAAAGAAAATTCAAGTCTGCAAAGAGTTTACAAAATTACTATTAACCTCAAAAGCAGTAGATAGAAGATAAAGAAAAAATACTAAACTACTGCTAGGTGGGTGTCTATTTTATAAATTTACCCGATCAAACATCTAAACAATTCATCTCACATCATTAAAAAATTCTTCTCACATCTTAAAAAAAATCCTTCTCGCATCATAAAAACATCCTTTTCGCATCATAAAAAAATCCTTCTCACATTTTTAAAAACTCCTTATCACATCAAAAAAAATCTTCTCGCATCAAAAAAAAAATCCTTCTCACATCATAAAAAAATCCTTCTCACATCATTAACAAATCCCTTTAACATCATTAAAAAATTCTTCTCACATCATAAAAAAATCCATCCCAGATCATTAAAAAAATCCTTCTCACATCATTAAAATATTCTCACATCATAAAAAAACATTCTCACCTCATAAAAAAAAACATTCTCACATCATAAAATATTCCTTCTCACATCATTGAAAATCCCTTCTCACTTCATAATAAAATTCTTTCTCACATCATAAAATGTAAGTGATAGAAATGTTCCTTCTTAGTACTTACCTATGGCCCATGATGAATATGACTGTGAAATTTCATATTTTTAGTTCAAGAGATTTCAGAGATACTGTTATCATTCCACTTGATGCCCAACCATAACCTTTTCTCACTCTCTTAAGGTGTCTATACACCCTCAATTCTGGATTCATGCAGCGTCGAACACCCAGACCACTCAACTAACCATAGGGTTTACAGCCGTTATTTGAGTGGCCGGGGATTCATGCCGTGTATATCAATTCACGCGCGTCAGCAGATTTTTAATCATTCTAATTTTTGGGATCCAAAATAAAAAAAAAATTAAGTACGGTACTTATTTTACCGAAAAACAGAATTAAAATTTACTTACCAGATATTGCAAACCCGCTGAAACCAACTGCCAAAGTAAGAGCAAAAACTGCAATAACTTTATTTCTTGAATAGGCAACTACGAGAAGAAACAACGCCTCCATTCCAAAGCCTATGAGTAAAATATTGTTTATAAACATATTGAAAATACTTTTTACTTTCCCTGCAATACATGGTAATGTATAGGGAAAGTATTGGAATCATGTCGAAAATCGCAACTCGAGTTTTCGACGGATCTACACATTTCAAGACCTCTAGAATACGAAAAAACCACTTTTAGCGTGACGTCTGTGTGTGTGTCTGTCTGTCTGTGCAGATTTTGTATCAACTCTAACTAAAAAACTAATGGACCGAATTTCACAAAATTTTGTAGGTAAGTCACTTGTGGGCGGGGCTGGTGCTGATTAGTTTTGGGTACGATTCGGAATAAAAGAACCCGCCTTTTTTGTGAAATGGCCCGCAAAAGCTTGTATCCATTGTAGCTGAAAAACTAATGGACCGAATTTCACAAAATTCGGTAGATGAGTCACGTATAGGTCACCCTAGTGCTGATTAGATTTTGGTACGATTCAGAAAAAAATAACATGCCTTTTTTTTGCAAAATGGCCCGCAAAAATTGCCAAAATCTAAAATAAAAAACTGGGTACACTCAAATATATCCATTAAATGCTGATTTAATTCGTAATTTTTAACGACGAAAAGAATAAGACCAACCCCATTACACTAGGACTAGCCGTTCTCGAGATATTTTAGTTTTTCGTACTTTCCCTACGCTACCTTTGAAAATAAGTCCGGTTATCGACTGAGAACGAAAATTGAATTAGAAGTGAAATAAATTTAATTAAAATAAAGAGAACGTTAATATAAGTCTGCAGGGAAAGTCATGTGCTGCCCACATCAGATTTTTTAAATATGTATTTGCAAATTATATACAATACTTTATTAAATGTTTTCAAAACAATTTATATATATATTAAACATATTTTTATACAGACTTATCCGTATCGTACTTATATTATATTTCATTCTTATCTGCTGAACTTTCCTCGGTTTCATGTGGTTTTTTCACTTTGCTTATCAGCAGTATTAAAATGCATTCAACCATATGTGTCACTGTATATAACACATATGTGTCAGTGTATATATGTATAACCGCAGTTCTTGCACTTCTTGCTTGGCGTTTGCAGTTCTTGCACTTGCATACTGTCTTGCAGTTCTTGCACGTGCATACTGTCTTGCAGTTCTTGCACTTGCATACTGTCTTGCAATTCTTGCACTTCTTGCTTGACGTTTAAGTAAAAATACTGTTTTGACCTGATGAAGAAGGATCAAAACTCCCTAGAAATAACTGTTGCTACGTAATGTACATATGTCTGCCTTCTTTAAGGAAGTACTAAATATGTTATTCTCACAAGCAGCAGTTTTATATTTTGTGATGTATATGCATGTTAGTTTGTGTGTATGTATGCATATCAATTTAAACACAAATTCCTGGCCTAGAAAATGAGTGATGATGAGTGTAGCGATAAATGAAATTGACTAATTATGCATTTGTTAGACAGGTGTTTTGTTATGAAAATGCATTTTACTTAGTAAAATATAATTCAACAAGGCCTTTCCAATTTCCTACTGATCACAAAATCATTTTCTTTAAGTACTTATTGAGATGATCACCATCGCTATTAGGGAGCACTCTATCATAACATCAATCTGCGATCCCGGAGGCAAAGTTTCTAAAGAAGCATAGAAAAGGATATATATCAGGAAAGTAATTTCTTTGGGAAGTTACGTGTATTGCCTTTTGGGAGAAGCCATACGCCTGCATGACGACAGCTTGATCGCATTGATAAAATAGAAAGGGAGAATATTCTAAATCAGTCGTCCGCCATCCGGGGCCTACGGACTACATATAACCCGGCATCGATTTTTTGCGGTCCGTTGAACTTTTAAGAACATTTCCTTTAATAAATTTTTTTATGAGGATTATATTATAAATTTTGCTTAATTAAAATACTATTTTCTCTATAAGCTATTCTATTTACTGCTTTTGGTGTTCTCATGTGGATCATGTCTTACAAAACTACGTTATATTTTATATAATTTTTATTATTTACTATCTATTGTACCGTAAGCTTTTTTGAGAGTCTTATATAACTCATTTGCGCTACCTTATTTATTGTATGGTATTTCTTTCTTGTATTTTATGGGGTGGTGATTATTGTTCTAATCTGTAGACTTTGATTAATATTCAGTGGAAACTGTTTCATTTGATTTTGCATAACATTAATGATGAAGTTCTCACCGTGTTAATGGAATGCTATGATTTGTTAACAAATCTACAACTCTATATTTTAAAAGTGCATTTCTTTTTTATTTCAAAATTCTACTTAGGAATCAATCACATTACATCCACTCGTTCTTATAATTATGTTATTTCTAAAAATAATCATAAAAGGGTACATAGGAATTTTTTATGGTCAGCTCATTAAAAATGCTATCGTTTTGTCTACTGAGCTTAAGTTTAAAAAGTTTTATATCAAATGTCCACTGCTCTTTGTGATATAGTTTCTTACTCAAGGTTTTGATTCAATAGTAGAATCCTCCTTAATTGTAGAAGAGAAAATTAGTAGCTCTCGGTCTAAAAACTTAACTGGCCAAGAGGATATCCTTGATTAGAAGTCCAACTAGGACACTAGTTCTTTACAATGGCGCTTTAGACCCTTAGTCGTAGCTTTAATACAACTGCAACATCCACTGCAACTATAGAGGAGGGGAAGAGAAGTAACTCAAATCTGAGTAACTCAATGAATAAAGTCAACTGTCCAAGTAGAGATCCGTAATTCGAATTCTGACTGGGACATGGGTTCCCTGCAATGTCGCTATAGACCCTTATTTGAAAATTTGATTCAACGGTATAGGCTCCTCTTAAATTGTAGAGGAGAAGACCATTAGCTCAAGTCCATGAAACTCAATTGAAGGTGAAGATCCGCCAGGTGAAGATCCGTAATTTGAATTCTGGCTGGGGCATTAGTTCTTTGCAATAACGATATATACCTCTAGACGATAATTTAATTAAACTATAGACTACTCTTGGACTATGAAAGAGAATACTAATAGCTCAAGTTCCTGAAACTCAATGGATATAGTCAACTGACTGTGTAAAGATCCATGGTTTGAAATCCGGCAGGGACATGGGTTCTTTGCAATACCGCTATAGACCCATAGTCGAGGACTTGATTCAACTGTAGACTGCTCTTAAACTGTAGAGCATAAGGCTCTACAGTAAAGCTCAAGTCCCTGAAACTCAATGGATATCGTCAACTGACCAGAAGGTGATACTGGTCAATGAATTCCGACTGAGATATAAGTTCTTTGAAATGGCGACTAAGCAACTTAGCTCTGAAGGTTTGATAAGCCCCATAAAATCAAGCTTCAACTTTTCTAAAGACCGTATGAATTATGACAGCAATATTTAATTCCTGAGTGGTACAACCAACGTGATGCTGCTCTCTTGTATAAAAGGAATCAAAAGGGTGAAGAGGTCGGTCGGAGGATGTTGCATATCGATTTGAAGGAGAAAAGTGTAGGGTCCCTGTAACTGGAAGAATAGTTATCGTCTAAGTAGTTCGATGAATAGAACGTTGATTGGCCAGGCGCAAAATAGTAGTTCGAATCCTGGTTGGGAAATAAGACTTTTATCAGAACTTTCTAGAAACTTATTCAATTGTTATACTAAAAAATCATGAATTCTGAAACCATCGCCTACCAATACCAACTTATCGAATTAAAACTTCTCTCACTAGCGACATTTAGACTCCGCTTAATTAGCGGTTGTGGTTTATTAGTAAAATTTAATAATCTCATAATTTTAAAATGGATTCTATAAACAAAAATATAAAAGAAAAAATATAATTTGTAAAAGAAAAAATACGATAAATTATAAAATAACTAAAATGTACTGTAATTCGTAATAAAAAAATATATATATAAGCTATAAACGAAAAAAGAATTGCTAAAAGATAATACATTATCAACAATTTTATAACTTTTAGTTGTGTAATAAATGAAAGAAATAATCATAAAATTTGGTAACCGATGATATCGCATGATTGACTTACCTCCGCAGTTAAAGAGCTTTCTGACCCCTGTTGTCGTGAGGAGTTCCCGCCTGCGAAGCATGTCGGCTAGATATCCTCCAATCGGTACTACGATGGTCATTAATAGATGAGGAAGTGCACCAACCATACCAGACTAAAAATATATAGTTTATGTTATTCTAATAATCTGTTAAATAATGTATTAAACATTTTTTATTAATTCGCACTAAAAGGTTTGCATGAAAAGGAACATGCTTATAGTGTTTTTCTCAAGTAAACATTTTTTCAACAAAAAACAGGTCTATGTAACTCATAGACCTGTTTTCAGAGTCCTGTTGTCAGGTCTATGCAACTCATAGACCCTGACAACTCGAAATTAGGTATCAGGGATTAAAAAACAAACAATTAAATTCATAGAATTATAGTATAAATCTGGATAAATCTTGCTGGTGAATTCCAGATAATGAAAAATTTATTTTTTGTTTTATTTCACGAATGCATAAATTGACAGTTAATTACGTTAGTATTGGATGGGTCACAGCAGATAATGTGCCTTCGTATATCAGAGCCATCGATTATATTTCTACGGGGTAGTCGAACGAATTGTTCCAATTTGAGCAATCGTGGTGTATATCGTTAGCCTTGACCTTCCTGCGCAGCGTGTGGGGTTTGTACCGGGGCTCAATAAACAAATCATTGTTTCCCAAAACAATCATAATGTTTTCAATATGAACAGTCAACATGTCGTACATTATAAAATTATAACATTTATGTATCTGCTTTGTACTGAAAAGTTAGTGTATAAATTTAGCATGGATAAATTTCCATATGATTTAAGAATAAATAAAAATCATTATTTATTGACATTGTAAGCAATTTTCTCCTTGTTAAATAGGAGAGATCACACTTACCGGTTCAAAAATCGTTGTTTGTAGTGGAATATTCGAAAAATTATGACCTGTCATTTTGCCTTCAAACGATATTACAATTTTAGGATGTGTTGTCTTATCTTTATCTATTACTACGACAAAATACATTTAATAAAAGATTGATAGAACATTTTGCTTTTATGATTGATTAATTAATAGTTTTTGAAAATGTATCTTTCGATACAAGTGCTGAGCGCAGGTTCCTGTATAAACTGTGACACATGCATTCCTAATCTTTTTAACGTAATCTCTTAAGAGGTTATATTTTAACCTATACCTAAAATTATATTGAAGTGTGCAAACGAAATTAAGGTGATTTTATGATTAAATGCTGAAACTATAAATTTTTTTACATTTGTTTTATTAAACATTTGCTGACAGATAGTTATTTAAATTTAAGTGGCGTATGTTTATATGAAAATGTAAAAAAGCATGCAAAATTTCAAATTTTTGAGTTAATTAATTTTGACGTTGCAATGTGCGTAAAGTTAAAAAAATAACAGAAAAAATGATCTCAAAGTTGGTAAGACTTGACTTCATATACGCATATCTTCACCAATTTTATTATAAAACGTGTTCTAATTGGATATTTTGATAATTGTTTTTCTTAAATATTCTTTACCTTTCATTCAATAAATATAGAATTTTCTTTTAGTTTTAAGGGCGATTTCCCACCTTAAATTATTTATAACCAATAAAAATGTTTTCACTAAATTTTAAGGAAATACAAAATGGAAAATAATTAGCAAACCTGATCCACTTTCAATTCGAGAACCTCACTAAAATACATAGGTTGTGATAAAATTAAGAGATAGAATGTCCAACTCCGGCAGAAGTTAGCAATGATGATAGCGTACACCGGCATAGACATGAGCATCGCCTTCCAAGGAGTTGTTTTCAGCTAAAAGAAAAGAACAATATAGAAGTTATCTTTGCAGATTATATAAACACTTTTCATGAAAAGTAAAATATTTAAATACACTCTAAGACAAAAAAAAATCGACGCACCAAGAAATAATTATTCAAATGAAATAAAATTTTTTACATGTAATGTGAATGCACAGAAAAAGAAATGATTAGAATTTCAGAACAATTGGATGATTTATTGCACTGAAAGATCTACACAAAGTGAGCACGTTAATATGGCATTGGTCCACCTCTGGCCTTAATACACCCGACGTGACATTGATGCATCAAGTTGCCGGATGGTGTTCTGAGGGATGTCGTTCCAAATGACCTCCAGTTGACGAGCTAATTCGTCTACATTCTGGGATGGTCTCAGACGACGCCCCATCTCAGCCTAAATGTGCTCCATAGACGAGAGATCTGGGGATATGGCTGTCCAAAGAAGTGTGTCATAAGCACGTAGACAATCAATAGAGAGGCGTGCTATGTGTGATGTGGCATTACCTTGCTAAAAAGTTAGACCGAGGAGTCGCGAAGGAATGACAATACAACGGGTCGTAGAATGTCGGCAACGTACCGCTGTGCTGTGATGGTGCCACAAAGGACCATCAAAGGGGTCCGGCTATCAAACGAAATGGCACCCCAGACCATAACTCCCTGTTGTTGGGCAGTGTGGCGTGTGACAGTAAGAGCAGGATCCTGGCGATGTCCGGGCTGTCTCCATGCACGTCTGCGCTGGACGTCGGGACTCAGTTCGAAACGAGACTCACCACTGAAGACAATTCGTTCCCAATTCAAACAATTCCATGTTGATCGGGCCCGGCACCATTGTAATCGCTGTTGACGGTGCATGCTGGTCAGTGGCGGGCGGAGTAATGGGCGCTGCGAGTATAGATTCCGCTCCCGTAGCCTTCTATTAATGAGCCGGGTGGTCACTTCCGTGTTTGTCATACGTCGGATGGTTGATAACGACGAATCTCGTGCTATCACAGCTGCTCTGACAATCGCTCTATCTTCCCGTTCTGTCGTCGCTCCGTGCCGTCTGCTGCCGGTTTGCCGCTGAAATCTACCATTACGGTCCAATTCCTACTAACATCGTCTAATTGCTGCATCGCTCCTACCTAAATGCCGTGCGATTCGTTGGCTTGCCGATCCAGTCACATGCAGTCCGGCCGCATGCCCTCTTTCAAACTCTTTCATATGCTCATAGTGGCCACGAATTCTCCGGCGAAGCATTGTTACAATCAAGGTACGTATGCGCAATCGAAATCCACTGCAAGTTTTGTTCTTGAAAGCAAGGTTCGCTCCTTATATACACCACCATAGTGCTCAGTTTCAATGCACTGTACTTCCGACTATTCATTCATTGGCTGTGATTTTTTTTATCATTTGCATATTCGGTGAACAGGTGTTTGCATGTAAAGTGTCATTACTATCGGATTATTTTGCGGAGTGCGTCGATTTTTTTTTTGTCTTACAGTATATATTAAACTAGAAGCATTTGAAATACTGATAAATACATATTACTACCCCACTCCTTAATTACAGCTTTAAATATTGAATACGAGCAGATTATTTGTGTTTCAGAAGCATTCCATAACAAATAAATGAAAATTTATTGGGTTGTTGCGCGAAAGCAGATTTTCTTCAAATTTTGTGCAAATTTCTCGACTAGCACAAATCAGCTACCAGATTATATAGAGTAGAACAAATTCAGCTACCAGAATCTCTTCAAGTAGCACAAAACCAGCTACCAGAATCTCTCCGAGTAGCACAAAACCAGCTACCAGAACCTATCCGAGTAGCACAAAACCAGCTACCAGAACCTCTCCGAGTAGCACAAAACCAATTTCCAGAATCTCTCCGAGTAACACAAAACCAGCTACCAGAACCTCTCCGAGTAGCACAAATCCAGCTACCAGAACCTCTCCGAGTAGCATAAAACCAGTTACTAGAATCTCTCAGAGTAGCCCCAAACCAGTTACCAGTAGTTCAAAAGCTGAAATTTTAGTGGATTAAACCAAATAGCGAGAGATCTGGCTGATCCTGAACTCGCCTGTTTATAAAGAAAGTGACACCGACATCTCATGTTTTAGCTATACGTGTATTTATGATATAACAATACTTTATGTATAGAAAGGAAAAACTTGTATGATTCTAGGGGAAAAAAAGTATATAGTCCAAACTGCAGTGTTTTTGAGAAGGCAAAATAAACCAAAGTAAAAGATTTTATAGAACGAAAGAGTACTTCTACCAAACTTCTGCAAAATATGATTTATTAATACAAGATTCCTTCTACTGTAAAACAATAATTAGAAAAATTCACTTTATAACAAAAAAGATCAATCATGCATAAGAAGGGATTATGAAACACTTTCCAACTGAAATTAAAATTTATTTAAACAGCTCTAAAATGCGATATATTCAGAACTGATATTTTTTTTAATTATCACAGTACTATAGTAATTTATTATTCTTGAAAACTTAAAACTTCATCTAAACATAAATCGTCTGCTTCCTAATGTACAATCAATGAATATTTCATTTATATCACTTATATTCCAGACTCCTGCGCTAAATAATTTTGCGTGAAAAGAATTCAGCAATTCTTCTACAACTTATCTTACCATCACTTGTTTACATTCTGCATACACTAAAATTAGGCTTCAGATAAGATTATGTACTCTTAAAAGTGTTAAAATATATTTAAGAATATTGTCATGGAAACGTTGAACAGTAATTTTTGTTAATTGGTGCTCGTATTTCATCTGAGAAAACATAGACGTGTGTTAAATTGAAGTTCTCGAATTATGTCTTAACTTGCACTTAACGCTCTTCTGAGTGTTACTTTGCGAATTGGAGTGACGTAAAGTTTTCGAATTTTCAAATTACACTTAGTACGCATTGGTATTTGTCGTATAAAAAAGACATTTACCTCTTACTTTCCTCGTGCAACCCATCTGTAGCTATTTGTATGTTGCATTGCAGTGCATTTTAGTTATTCATAACCATTGTAGCTGATAATTTTGAAGTGTGCTGCAATTTGATGCGATTTAAATTAGTTTAGCTGGGAATCATAGCTACGACCAAAAAATCTAAAATTTACAATACATTTAATCAGGAGAAGTACCAACACTAATCATTTATCACTGGACATACAATCGTTTAAATTTAGCTATTACCTAGAAATAAATAATTGCATTACTGTTAAACAATTACATTACTTCTAAAAAATTCCATACCGTTGGTAATGTTTTAGACATCTGACCAAGACTGTTTTCGATGTAAATGAGTTCTTCCTGTGTTATGGTTGGATGCGTTGACGGTCTTTCAAAGCTAAGCCATAGCCAGAAAAAATACCAGATGATTCCAAAAAGACCTGAAACAGAGGATCTTATAGAATTTTAACACTCTTTAAAGTTACTTTTATCGGAATATATAGTTTAATGCATTAATGAAATGAAACCTTCAATAATTACCTTCAATAAAATATACTAAAAACTAATTATTTAGATTTCAGCTGAATTATCGGCTTATATGAATGTTCCATCCAAAAAGGTGTAAATTGAATAAAGGAACACTCATACACGTGTACAGGGTCATTCCTTAAGCTGGGATAGCAGACTTATGTCAGATACCAACATTTCAGGCCATGTTTCGAAGTATTTAGCTCGAATTAGCATGGAACAGTCGATACTTGTTATGGCAATAAGAAAACTTCGATTATACCACAATTTTGCAAATCACTGTGGGGCCCGACAATTTCAGTCTATTCACACAGTCAGCATTGAATTTCATAAACAAGAAATACAGCTATAACCAAGAAATAAAGTTTATAGATATCCTAGTGGCTGAGATACAAACTTCTTGTCGGGTGTTGTCACGTCACACATAATATACACGCATGCTAGCTAACGACATTTGAACATTTTAAAATAACGATTTGAGTGGCGGAACTATGCCATGTTCTTAACATATACAGATTTTAGTACCAAAATTTGTGTTTTCAATTAACTGACCAAATTGGAAACACCGTAAAAAATTAATATTACCATCCATTTTCTAGTTAGCAATCCCCAAAACTAGTTCTGTCTCAAATTATGTATTTTATTTCTGTTAAACGTGCGTTCCAGACACACAAGATGTTAGATCACCGAAGTCAGGCAGCATCGGGTGCGGTTAATACTTGGGTGGGTAACCACCTGGGAACACCGCGTGCTGTTGGCACATTTCGGGCGCGGTAGCCCGTTGGTTTGCGCGCTGGATTTGCACGCTGCCACAACTGCCGCCGTGTTCATGCGGAGTACGATCACGTTACACATGTGGGTCCGTAAGTCCTTCCGAGAGGTTGGTGGTAGAGGAAGGAGGGTACGGTCCCTGTGGATGCCTGCCCCATTGGGTTCCGGTCTAAATTGGGTGGCACTTCCCGGCCGTCCAAACAGTTACCTTACACCTTTCTGGTAGGTCAGACGGTCTGGGTCCCAACAACAACAACAACAACACATACAAGATGAATTTCTCTGGACTTGTGTGTTAGAAAAATTGTGTGTGAATTCAGTATGAGGACAATTTGTGAAGAAGGTTTCAAAAATTTTGGAACCGTTTTATAAATAAATAATTGATATATTTTTCTGAAATACTTAATAGCACATTATTTCATTTAAGATTATATCAAGTTTTCATTGGAATGTATAATAACAGCTCGTGCGGAAAGAAAATATTGAAGGAAATATGTCGTAAAATATGTATTGTAAAAAGTCCACGAAATATTCATAAATATCAACTAGATTAAAATATGCTGATGTGATTAGCATATGACCTTTCCTATAAACTCGAATTCATTTTCTCGTTTTCATTGCATAATGAATTAAATTGAGTTTAATTTCACAAATCAACACAATTAATTATTTAAAATAACACTGAATCTGCAGTTTATATTCAATTTTTGTTTTTATTTGGAGACTGGACGTATTTTCAAAGTCGACGTGACAAATATGCTAAATAAGTGAAATACCTCGAGAACGGTTAGTCTTAATGTTGTGGGGTTGGTCTTATTCATTTAGTCGTAAATAATGACTAATAAAACAAGCATTTAATTGATACATTTGAGCATATGTAGTCTATTATTATAGATTTTAACAATGTTTTCGGGTTATTTTACAAAAAAAACTGCTTCTATTTTTCCGAATCGTACCCAAATCCAATCAGCACAAGGGTAACTAAAAAGTGACTTATCCACCAAATTTTGTGAACTTTCGTTGAATAGTTTTGATCTAGAGTATATACATACATTTCTCAGATGCACACATATTTCAAGCTAAAATGAATATTTTCGTGTTCTAGAGGTCTGGCAACGTGTAGATACGTAAAAACCTCGAATTCCGATTTTCGGCACGATTCCAATACTTTCCCTATACATTACCATGTACAGTGGAAATATAGCATTTAATATTCAAAACCACTGAGTGATTTTAATGCTACAAACTTTTAAAATGTTAACTTTTATAGTTCAGAAGGCAGGGTCATTTTATCATGAAATTATTATTGTTTAATGTAAAATTCAATACACAGTAATTATATTTGTACGCACACAGTAATTAAAATTTATATGCGTTTTATGTACCGTAGATATCTATATTTTATAGTCTTGAAGATGTTTACAGTGAAAGTAAATAAAATGAAGCAAAAACACTCTCGAACAAAAACATTTTAATTCTGAAAAAAAGTTCAAAATATGAAATATTGAAATGATTTTTATATATTCATAAATTGTACTTTATTTCCGACAAAACAAGTAAAAATTGTTTACATTTTTATCTATTAGACTAGCCATATATATGTTGAAAATCAACAGTCTCGCAATAAGCAAACCCTGAATATTGTCATTTTTTAAATAATTTTTTAAATATTTTCGGCAAATCGAATATTTTAGTGTGCAGAACCCCCTAAAGAAGAAAATATTGTAAATTTTAAATTGCGCACGTCTTCCTTTCGAACTATCTACCAGTACACCAAATTAAAATCTCCATCTCGTACCGAAGCTTACTATTTTATCATCTTCCTTTTCGAACGTTTTTCTGTGGAGCACACCCATAAAAGAACATTTTTGAAAAACTTTGTTCGCCTTGGGTTTCTTATCAGATGCTTGGCCCATATACCAAATATCAAGCCTCTATTACATTTAAAAGGAAGCGGATCTCATTTATTCCGAAAACCGAACATATTGGTGTTCGGCACCCCATAAATTTGCAAATATTGGAAATCTGAAATTGTACACTTTCTTCCTTTCAAACTATCTACCAGTACACCAAATCTGATGTCGTAAAGCATGTTTTCCTATCACTTCGTATTTTGAACGTTTTTCTGTGTTGCACCCCCTTACATGATCATTTTTGAAAAAGCGTAATAATCTTAGTTTTTTAGCAAATGATTACCCCCATATACTGAATTTCAAACCTCTATCACAATGTAAAGTAGGCGTTTTTCATTTGTTCGTCAAATCGAACATTTTAGTGTGCGGCACCCCCTACAATAGGAATTGTTGGAAAACTGAACTGGCAAACTTTCTTCCTTTTTAATTATCTACACGTATACCAAATTCGAAGTATCTATCTCATCGCGAAGCATGCTTTTTATATCATTTCACCTTGCGAATGTTTTTCTGTGAAGTACCCGCACCCTCCCCCCCTTAAATATACATTTTTGAAAAACTTCATTCTTCTTGGGTTTTCTATTAAATGATTCGCCCATATACCAAATATCAAGCCTCTATCACGTTCTAAAAGGGGTGTTTCTATTTCATTCCGAAAATTGAACATTTTTCAGCGCGACATCCCCTAAAGTGGAAAATATTGGAAAACTGAAATTGTACACTTTCTTCCTTCCAAACTATCTACCAATATACCAAATTTCAAATCTCTATCTCTTCCCGAAGTATGTTTTCTTATTAATTCACCTTTCGAACGTTTTCCTCTGGAGTATCCCCTTAAACGAACAATTTTGAAAAACTATATTCGTCTTGGATGTTTTCCTCAAATGATTAATCCATATACCTAATTTCAAACCTCTATCAAATTTTAAAGGAGCCGTTTCTCATTTATTCGATAAATCGAACATTTTGGTGTGCGGCACCCCCTTAAGTACAAAATTTTGGAAATCTAAAATTGCACACTTTCTTCCTTTTGAACGATTTACCCATACACCAAATTTGAAGTCCCTATCTTATAGCAAAGTACGCTTTCCTATCGTTTCACGTGTCGAACGTTTTGGTATGGAGCACCCCTTCTGGAGAATGTTTTTGAAAAATTCGATTTTTCCAGGGGGTTTTATCGAACGATCGAGCCGTGTACCAAATTGCAAGTCTCTATCTATTCGGGAAGTGCCTAAAAAAGCGTGACAGACAGGCAGACCGACACTTGGCAATTAGTATATATAGATTTGAAGATATAAGCGTCCAGAATTTTAAATTTTTTGTCAAACTCTTATTTCAGATAGAGATATTCCAACCATAGATGTTATTGGCATCAAAATTTGTTTTATACGTATAAACGTCACTTATACTTCCAAGATGTTTTACAGAATAAAGGGGTTAGAATGGGAAATGACAACGTCCATTCAATTACGTAAAAGACGGAAGACTTTATTTTCATCAGGCACATCAAGAGAATTTAAGCTCTTTTATTATCGAATTTCAAGTTTAATTAAAAACATGAACTTTAACAATTTCAACTCGTGTCGGTTAAACACACTTCAACGTCAAGTAAAAAGTAACCATATTTTAACATCTGACGCAGTTAATTGAAAGTGCTCATTAGCACACATTCCCGTGAGTATTTACAATTCTCACAGAAGGAAAAATAAATGAATGATGCGCTTAATTAACGAGAAGAGAACATTAAAGAAAAATACGAAAAGAAGAAAAACAGTAAAGAAATAAACTAGATGTTTTTATTATAATGTCATATGAAAATTTGAAACGCTAAATGTTGTCACATGTAGCTTTTATTCCGAATCAGCTTTTGATATTATAATTGAGATATAACATTCGGAATATATGAATTAAATAAATAAATATCTCTTATTGCACTGTGGATATTTATACTGAACTGGATACTTTTATTTGCTTTTCTCCAGTTATTGTAATGCATTTCATTTATAAAAATCTGATGGGGGAGCACATGACTTTCCTTATATAATGCAATGAATTTACTGCTTTCACAGCAAAAAAAAATAGGTTATTCATTATAGTAGACACTTATATTCTTTCCAAGATAGTGAATTTTCGTCAATTAGTAGTCATTTTCATTTATTTAGAGTCCTTTTTATTCATTTGGCGAGATTTTTGTTAATTTGGAAACATTTTAAAAAGTCGCCAAGTTGGCGACATTCTGCCAAATTCGTCGCAAAATCTCGCCAAATGTTATGGACGGAGAAATAAGTTATTCTTATAGCAGATAAAAGACTATTGGAGTTCAAATACAAAAGTATTACTCAAAGTATATTTTCTCATGAATGGAAGGAGCAGTTAATTGAAAGTGCTCATTAGCATACATTCCTGTGAGTATTTACAATTCTCACAGAAGGAAAAATAAATGAATGATGCGCTTAATTAACGAGAAGAGAACATTAAAGAAAATACGAAAAGAAGAAAAACAGTAAAGAAATAAACTAGATGTTTTTATTATAATGTCATATGAAAATTTGAAGCGCTAAATGTTGTCACATGTAGCTTTTATTCCGAATCAGCTTTTGATATTATAATTGAGATATAACATTCGGAATATATGAATTAAATAAATAAATATCTCTTATTGCACTGTGGATATTTATACTGAACTGGATACTTTTATTTGTTTTTCTCCAGTTATTGTAATGCATTTCATTTATAAAAATCTGATGGGGGAAGCACATGACTTTTCTTATATAATGCAATGAATTTACTACTTTTACAGCAAAAAAAAATAGGTTATTCATTATAGTAGATACTTATATTCTTTCCAAGATAGTGAATTTTCGTCAATTAGTAGTCATTTTCATTGATTTAGAGTGCTTTTTATTCATTTGGCGAGATTTTTGTAATTTGGCAACATTTTAAAAAGTCGCCAAGTTGGTGACATTCTGCCAAATTCGTCGCAAAATCTCGCCAAGCGTTATGGACGGAGAAATAAGTTATTCTTATAGCAGATAAAAGACTATTGGAGTTCTAATACAAAAGTATTACTCAAAGTATATTTTCTCATGAATGGAACGAGCTAAAGCCACGAGAATGATGTCACCAAATTTATCGCACGATATTACATATGAAAAGTGAACATGTTTCTCAACAGTTAATATATTTTTTTAATTTATTGGATTCTTTCATAAATTTATTTGAAAAATGCGCAATATCTCGAGAACGGTTCATGCTAGCGTTCTAATGTTTATGTCAATCGTTTGCTAAGGAAAAATTACATAAGTAATGTCTGTTTTCGTACATTATTAAAGGTTTGGATTTCTTGATGATTTTTTCAAAATTTCACTGGAAAATTTAGGGGGAGGGGGGGTTCTGTACATTCGATTGCGTTTAAGAACAATAAGCTTCCAGTATTCACGGATTGTTATTTTTGTACCAAATTTCATTCGAATCGCTCCATTCGTTCGTGAAATATCGTCTCTCCACAGACTCACTGACACACACACACACACACACAGACATCACCTCAAAAATGCTTGATTCGTGATCAGGGATGCTTGAAATGTGTTCTCCCGTCGAAAACTCGAATTCGAATTTTCGACCAAGTTGCAATACTTTCCCTATACATTATGTATATAAGGAAAGTAAAAATATATTAATTAAATTTTTACACATTTAAAATTCGTATTGAAGTAATTTTTCTTTTCTATTCCCAATTAATAACAACATTCTCAAGAATCTCAAGCAATGTGACACGACATTATAAGTCATTTTAAAACTTTTGTCAGTTATAAATATGTATATTTTCACTCGTTAAATGTAAATCATCAATATTCGGTAATTTTATTTTACATTATTTTCTAGCCAATTTTGCGGTATCTTGTAACAAGAAAGATCAATCATGCTTAAAGCATTGATTAGGAAACACTTTCCAACTTCAATGCAATTTTATTTAAAAAAGTCGAAAATGCAATACATTCCTCGGTAATATTTTAAAACTTATCACAATACTACATTGATTTATTATATTTAAAAACTTATACCTTCATTGAAAAAAATGAACTTCATTCAAATAACGGCATTGAAATATAAATTGCCTGGTTTAAATATCTCTAAAATGCAATACATTCCACGGTAATATTTTTAAAACTCTCATAATACTACGATAATTTATTATATTTGAAAACTTCATCGAAAACAATTGAAATAAATTCAAATGACGTCATAGAAAAAATAACACGCCTGGATCTCTCTATAAAAGCAGGATTTCATTCATAACTTTCTCCATTTCATTCATCACAATACAATAATAATTTATTTTATTTAAAAATAAAGACCATGGAGCTACAATTCATAAACTTTATGCTTAAAACTTCATCGAAAAAAATCGTCCTTCTGTTTATAAAATCAATTAATATTTCATTCATATCAGCCATGCAGACTCCATGGACTGAATTATTTTGTGTTAAAGAAATACAGTAATTCTAATACAACTCATTCTACATATTTTGCTGTTTACATTTTACATAGGTGAAAAATAGGCTTAGTTGTAGAAATAATCAAATTTGAATGAGAATTTAAACTCAAATATATTGTCATTGTGTTGTTTTAGTATGTAGATGCACAGAATTTAAGCAGAAATAAAGTAGTTTTAGGACGGATGCAACACTCAATATGAATTAAAAAGAACTTTAAAAAATCACGATGTTGAAACAAGATGGATGCCATATATCATTTTGAAGTGGGTCATGTGATCGTTTCATATCATGGTCACGTGATCGTTTCATATAAGATGTGTAATTATTATTTTAATTTTTATTTAAAAAACTACTGAATATATTTCGCTGATTTTTTTTTATATATTTTATGGAACAATTTGACTATTACCTAAAATTTTCGAAGCAATTTGTGAATTTTAAATCCGCTTAAAATATGTTTGAAAAATTAGGTCCCATAGGGCTCAATGTATTTCATTTTTTCAACCCGGGTTCAATCCTAAACTAATTGGGTGATATTATTCATTTATATTCCCATAGGTCCTACAGACCGTCTGAACAACATACTAAAATTTGATTTTGATTAAGTCATTTTTACGGCAGTTATCGTGCTAACGGACAGACAGACAGACAGACAGAATGAACAAAGTCATAAACACTTTTCAACTTTGTTGTAAAGTGTTAAAAAGAGGACTGTACTTCCGCTCAGCAAGTAACATACAATTACGTCAATAATTTAATTTTCAAATGCGGTTAAAGAGGATTAAGCTCGCACATACACGCAATCACACTGCGTTATTGTTTGGAAAATAATTGTTCTGAATTTCTGATAAATCTATTTCATATTATTACTTTCCTTATATACACAATGTATAAGGAAAGTATTGTGACGGGGTCGATAATTCGAGTTTTCGACGGGAGAGCACGTTTCAAACATCCCTGATCACGAATCAAACATTTTTGAAGTGATGTCTGTGTGTTTGTGTCAGTGGGTCTGGACCGATTTGAACCAAATTTAGTACACAAATCACAATCTATAAACACTGGAAGCCTATAGTTTTTATACGTAATTGAATGTTCAAAACCCCCCTAAATTTGAAAGTGAAATTTTGAAAAAATCGTCAAAAAATCAAAACCGCTAATAAAGTTACGCAAATAGACATTTCTTATGTAATTTTTCATTGGAAAACGATTGACATAAATTTTAGAACGCTAACATGAACCGTTCTCGATATATTGCACATTTTTCAAAAATATATCAAAAAGTCATATAAAATTTAAAAAAAAATATTTCCTATTGAGAAGCATGTTCACTTTTCACATGTAATACCATGCAATAAATTTGATGACATCATTTTCGTTGATCTAGCTCGTTCCATTCATGAAAAAAGATACTTTGAGTAGTACTTTTGTATTTGAACGCCAATAGTCATTTGTCTGCTGTAAGAATAACTTATTTCTTCGTCCATAACGCTTGGCGAGATTTTGGCGATAAAATTTGGTGTAATGTCGCCAAATTGGCGACTTTTTTAAATGTTGCTAAATTAATGAAAAACTCGCCACATGGATAAAAATTACGTCACATCAATGAAAATGGCGACTCATTGACGAAAATTCAATATCTTTGAAAGAATACAAATAACTACTCTAAAAATAATCTATTTTTTTTACTGTAAAAGTAGTATATTCATTGCATTATATAAGGAAAGTCATGTGCTGCTCACATCCGATATTTTTCTAATTAAAAAAATTAATGTAAAAACAGGGTTATATTTCCGCCCAGTGTGTAATATACAATTACGGCAATAATTTAATTTTCAAATTCTGTTAAAAAGGATCAAACTCGCCCAGTACAATGCTGTTAAAAAAGATTAAGTGCTGTTAAAAATCAAATGCTGTTAAAAATCAAATGCTGTTAAAAAGGATTAAACATACACCCAGTCACACTGCATATTGGTTCGGAAAACTATTGCTCTGAATTTTTAGATGTTTCTGGCAGTCTATCTGTATATCTCTGTATATCTCTGCTTACACTTAAGTCGATTGTTTGCTAAAATTTGTTATCTTCTAATTTATTCAAAGTCATTTAAATCACAAGTCATTCTAAGTCATTTAAATCACAAGTCATTCTAAGTCACTTAAATTACAACGACATCTTCATTTGTAATTTACTATTTATTAATAAAATTGTTGGCTATAAAATAAAATTTTCAAAATGTATTTTATTGTATTGTCGTACGCTGAATAAAAATAAAAATATGATGTGGGCATCAAATGACTTTCCCTACGAACTCAACTTCATTTTCTCTTTTTATTTCATTAATAATTCCTTAAATTGAGTTTAATTGCTTAAAATAACACTCATAATTTTTTGGAATAATACTGAATTTGCAGTTTTTATCCAATTTTCATTTTTATTTGGCAATTGGACTTATCGTGGTCGACGTGGCTAAAATGCTAAAAAACTGAAATACCTTGAGAAAGGTTAGTCCTTTAGTTATAGGGTTGGTCTTATTCATTTAGTCGTCAAAAATTATGCGTAAAACAAGTATTTAATTGATACATTTGAACATATGTAGAATTTTATTTTAGATTTTGACAATTTTTGCAGGCTATTTTACGAAAAGAGCATGCTCCTTTTTTTTTTCGAATCGTACCCAAATTTAATCATCACGAGGATAACTGAAAAATGACTTACCCACCAAATTTTGAGAAATTTCGTCGCATGCTTTTTTGAACTATAGTGTATCCATACATTGCATGGACACGCATACACAAGCACACACACACACAGACGTCGCGTAAAAATCAGTATTTTTGTATTATAGAGATCTTGCAATGTGTAGATACTTCGAAAACTCAAGTTTCAATTTTCGACAGGCACTATTCCAATACTTTCCCTACACACTACCATGTATTGTAGTGAAAATATAACAATTAATATGCAAAATAACTGAGTGATTTTAATACTACAAACTTTTAAAATGTTAACTTCTACAGTTCAGGAGATAGCGTCATCTCAACATGAAATTAGTGTTTAATGTAAGATACAATACACAGTAATATATACTTATAAGACTTGTATGCATTTTACGTACCGTAGATATAGAAGCAAGCTTGCCAGCTTATGTAATCTGTTAACATTGCTGATAATGGCATACCGACAACTGCTCCAGCATATGAACCTATAAAATAGCAAAACAGCAAGATGTGAACCGATAATGTAACAAATGATTGAAATATTTTTTCTTTATCATACAATTAAATAGAAAAAGTATTTTTCAATAGTAACTTTCTATGTAGACATTTTGATGGATATGCACATTTTAAGACAACCTAAATCCATTGCGAACACTTTTAGAAATATATATGCGTGTGTGGAAATCTCAAGAGCGAATACTATACCGCTGTAAAATTTGATCACGTTCGAATTTTTTCAGTATATATGTAGAGTTCTGTGTTGCTATACTCCCTCTGCTGTTTGTCTTAAAGCGATGTATATGCTGTGATCTTCAAAACTCGAGTGAGGTTTGAATAAATTGAAAGGAATATTTTTCACTTCTTTTTATTATAAATCGTAAAACACTTTGAGATTTCTTTGCTGAAAGAACTTCAAAAAAGTTAGTTTTTTTTCTTTTGAAGAAACACAATAATTTTTGAGTAAAGAAAACTCTTACGAGAATTCTTAAAGTCGAAAACACAAACGCTCTTGCCATACACATTTTTTTGCGAATTGCAAGGGCCACCTGCAGCCAAACGGTACAGTCCATGACATCCTGATCGATAGACCAAGTTTAAATTTAAAGTAAGGAATGAGATCTGTATGTTATGCATACAGTTCTTAGATAACGTACACCTTCAAATGGCTTTTAACATTTTGTACATTGCAATATCTAGAGAGAGCATTAGTAATATGTTTTTAACATTATTTTTATATGATTACGATTGTATTTGACTTATTAGGATTGTATACCCTGACATTTTATAAATAATAAAGTTTTGAAATAAATTTAAACGGAAAATTGGTCAGCACCGTGTACGGCATTGTGTACGACATCGTATAAGGCCAACTGAGTATCGTGTATGTGGCAGAAAACTGGAACTTTTGCGCAATATTACTATATAATAAAGTGTAAAGTATTGAGGGGTGTCTTGGCACTTAAATAAATATAAATAATGCACCATACTAAGAATGCGAGACAGTTTTCATTCTAAACTCTTCTATGAAAACCATCCTTGTTTTGACAGTCTAACTATATCTGAACTTTTGCTAAATTCCTCGCGTATATGAATAAGCGAAATTATTAAATTATTCTTTCAAACGTCACACATTCTTGAATATTTCATTTGAATTTTCATTACATTAAAACTCATGCTGTACTGCGATAGAATTAATCCTCGAATAAATATCTAGTTTGAATTGAAATATTAACAATTTACATGGTATAGTTAAAAATATATAGTTGTATTTTCAAATAATGTTCAGCAAAAAAAAAGAACATACCACAAAATGCTATAGTAGCCAGCCGACTTCGTTCCATTGGCGGCGCCCAGTACCTCCATATGCCATGACATGCTGGATACGTTACACCCTGAAATAATACAGGGAAAAAACAGAAATGAACCGATAACATTTGCAGGTAACATATGAGGCGTTAAGTTATTAATTAATAATTTTTCGTGCATTTCGGTTTAGGGTGTAACCGCTAACCCTCTAATTTAGCAAAGGAAATACAAACCGGATGCCATGCTGCAAAATAAATAGTTTAACTGCACAATTTTACCTTATTTAATTATTTCAATTACTTATGAGATACTATAATAAAACATTGCTGTCCATTATTCATCAAATAAATATTATTTAAATTCGTCAAAGCATGTATGCAAAAGCGACTAATTACTTTCTCTTCAATGAATGTATAGTATATAAAAATGTAAAAGTACTTTCTCATTTGCATATATCCATTGCATTGCAGAAAAAGTATTTTTGCATTGAAGAAAAAGGAAAATTAAAAAAGAATTCCTTTTTTTCTGCTATATACAGTAAACAAGCCAAATATACTTTTTCCAAATTTTCTTATCAATCACAAACAAAAGATGTTCATTTAAAACATTTAACAGTATTATTTCCCTTTCATTCTATCCAAACTTTTAGAATTTTTAAAAAGGTTGACTTTAAGATGATTTTTTCTCTAATAAAAAAAATATTTTTCTTCTCTTAAAGTTCCTTTTAAAAACTTCAAATATTGGGGTACAGATTAAATGTCTTGCCTTTGTGTGTTATATTACCCTTCCTTGGCCAAATCAAGTGTGTTTTAAAGCATATCTTGAAAGAACATCAAAAGTATGTTAAAAATAAAATTAATAATATCTTCTTTAGCAAATCTCTGCTAGTTGACAAACCATCGATTTGATTATTTACTTATCTCTATTATTTCAAAGAGATCAACAACTTTTACTTGGTTTCTGTCAGACTTATTAATTGAAATTGTAGTAATCCGACTAAAGATTTGTTTATGACAGCATGTTTCTCCTAGTTGTGACTGAACCAAATTTAACTGGCTTCTCTCTGCCTTATTCCTCTGTTTTATTTATTATTATTTTATTGTTATTATTATTTTATCGTTCTGGTTTTTGCGTCCATTTCTTCTGGCTTTATTGTATTTTATGTCCATTTTATCTGATTTTATTGTTTTGGATTTTGTGCTCATTTTTACTTTCTTCGCTTGGAGAGCTAGCGGAAAGGATGGTGGTAGTGATTGTGGCTTGTACAACTTTTCTTAAGAAATATGCTTTTAGCAGTAGATTAATCAAACTTTTTACTTTAACCGATAAAATCTAAGAAACGTATACAGATCGTTATTTAATAACAAGTTGAGTTTTCATCGTAAATGCATAAAGGTATTCCCTGGATACCAGAAAGGACTTTTGTTGTTCTGTAGGTGGGTGTCGTCATATCGTTGCCTCTTTATAATCTCAGCAACCATCGAAGCGATTTGGAGCAAATTTGGGAAACGAGTTTCATAAATTATGTAGATGAGAACGCAAAAAAATCATCCTTAAAAACACAGTGGCACTATGAATGCTGTTTTCAAGCAGACAGCATCACGTAATAAACTATTTTTGTCTATAACTCTTGGCCTGGTCATGTTGAAGAAGAATACGTATACAGTGTATACAAAACTATCATAGGATTTTACATTTTATTTGAGCAGAATTTTACATTCTGATCTATTTATTATTTATGCGCGAAGTCGCATTCTGTATATATTATAGTCTTATTATTAGCGTCTTATTATTAACGATCTTCTTATTAGCGTCAATTTAGATTTCTTTCAAAACATAGATATTTTATAGCGAATTTAAATAAAAAAAATTCTACATATCTCGAAAAGTTCCACACATTTAAAACGCGCAGAACAAAAGAAATGTAATTTTCATTAAAAAGAAAAAAACGAATAAAGACACATATGAAAGAAGACAAACAAGCATAGCGAATTTTATACTGAAATCATTTATTTCTACTGGAACGCAGATAAATCTTAAAAGAAAGAATCAGGTGGCATTACTTTCGTCTCAATGGTCGAGCGGGTTATGGGAGCGAAAAACGTGTTACCACCTGATACCCTTTTCCAGCAATAGAGCCGGAATTATTTTAAAATAAAACACGTTTTTATTAAAGTCGAAACATTTTTCACAGTCTTTGCTTTATACTTTATTTTCGTGTTTACATCTACTGCTTATTCCCTAGATGCACAGTATAATGTATAGAGAAAATATTATTGCAGGATCAAAAACTCGAATTGGAGTTGTTGGTGGAAGAGCACGTTTTATTCATTCCTGAACTCGAATCAAACGTTTTTGTAACATTTTTGTAATTTGACTTTTTTGACAGAGGGGCTACAAAGTTAAATTTGATAACTTTCTACAAAAATATGGTACAGCATTTAAGTTACTATTTCATAACTTTCTACCTAATTGGCATTTTTGCCAATTAGATCTATGGGTCTACAACCAACGGTTCAAAAAAATCTTCCACTGTTCACTTTCTATGCGACACACACTCTGTATATATATATATATATATATATATATATATATATATATATATATATATATATATATATATATATATATATATAAAGAAGCTAATATATAGAACATGAAATCATAAAATATGGCATACCCTAGTTCAATAACATTAAAGAAGTTAAATGATATCCGTCAAAGAGTATTTGATATATTATATCTATGTAAAAAAGGGAAAACCATGATGCCAGAGAATTAAAATTGATCTCATTTTTATACTAAAAGGTGATATAAGCAACAAAATATGTTGAATTAAATTAACAGTTTATAAGAATGATACATACAATCTAAGCACGTGCTGAAGTGTTGAAAACCCAGACCACACGACAGACCCGAAGGTTTACTGTAGCTAAGTGTGTGGCCGGGAATCTAAGCACGTGCGTCAAAGGAATGGTAAATTCCCGAAGCCCAAAATATAAAAAATATAAAGATATAAAGACGTAAATTTGAATAGATGAAATTGGAGAGAACCTCTATGGATGTTATTTTTCAAGCATCCATAGAGGTTCCAAATGTGTTTCATATTATATATATATAGTTTCTAAGAAACATTGCGTTATTAGCTGATATTTTTTTAATCCGATTAATAAATTAATAAATTTATAAATTTATTTGAAGTTGGAGAAAATGGAACATGCATTTAAATCTACTACATAAACTGAGCACTTATGATTAATATTCGTCTAATGACTATGTTTTACATACCTCTACTAAACCTTGCAATATTCTTACAAAAATAACGAGACTTTCGTGAACTTGAGCAGATTTTGGAATTAAGAGGTTGAGGAAAGCAGACATAGCTATAGCTGTTCCAAATATCCTGAAATAGAAAAATGCATTATAAATATACATCTGAATATCATAAGAAAAGTTCCTGTTAAATCAAAATCTTTTCCAATGTTTTGAAGATAATTATTTACTCAATATGCGTTTGCAAGGTAGTAACTTACATATCTGTGATAGTGGGTAAGGTGAAGGGGGTAATTATATATATCAATAACATAATTTTAAGAGTGATCTATCATGTGGTTTCAAGTGTTGTGCATACACCATTTTCGAAGGAAATATTATGATTTTTTATACTCTTTTGCACATTTTTTCCATACGACCATGCTAATTATCAAAACGAGAAATGATATCTCCAGAATAGAAGTGAAAATTCTCAGTAACTCTCATCAGCCCAACCCCGTCCAACCCAATTTTGAAAAACAAAATAAATATTTCAAGGAAAAATTTTAAATCAGAAATAAAATACCCCTACCCATTTGATATATAAAACTGTAAAAAGGAGTATTACCACTTACACTAATAATTCATTCGAATATTTCATTATTTCATAACCATGCTGGGGCTTTTACTGCACGCAGTATATAACCCTCTGTAAGATAATATAGTTGTATACAAGTAGATAGTGAGTAATATTGATGAAACCATTATCCAATTTGAATGTTGAGGCTGAAGGTCTTGAGGATATGAGTATAAAGTTAAATGTATAAGAGAAAACATAAAGGAAATGAAGTGACAGAGATACTTGATTGAAATTTGGAGACAGAATGTGATGTTGATATTCGACGAGACTTAGGTTTCACTCAGTGAGGCTTAATTCGACGAAATTTATCTGGTAGGTTGGTAATGACTGTAGGAAAGGCTTGGGTCCTGAATCTTTTTAACTGGTTGTCTTGTTGGAGTATAATTAACTTAGAATATTTCATTATAGAGAAGATTGATTCAGATCAGTAAGTTGCCCCAAAAATCAGAGAGTAGTGCAAAGCCAGTTTTCTGATGATTGAAATACATTGCGTTAGATATTTTTTTTCATAAAGCAATTAGAGATTTGTTTCAAGAGGCAATTAGAGATTTGTTTTCAAAAGGCAATTAGAGATTTGTTTTCAAAAGACAATTAGAGATGAGCTTTAATGTACTACCTTCAAACCAACATGTTCCTGTAGCATAAGGAGCTCTGTTTCTATAAAATCAACATCCGAGGTGAATATAAAATTTTAGGAAAATTGCAATGAAACTCAATATTATCTCAGAAGTCACATAGAGTAGCTTCAAAAGATACGTACGGCTCGACAGTCACAATTTACCTACCTTTGGTATAGTAGGGTATTGAAAATATTTAAAATAATGATACTGGAAAACAAAATGTGACTTTTGTGTGTTTTTAAGATTAATCCAAATCACCAAATTGCTGTTTGATCTACTAAATGGTAGTTAAAACACCAGATTAGTTCTAGTTTTTGAAATAAATGTAATAAACAAGTTTATTTATATAAATTTGTGCTAAATTTTAAGCGTCCGGTCTCGCCCAATATCAAATCCGTTTGAGTCCTAAAGAAAACCGACAGTAACCTCACTTAATTGCTACTAATTTTCTAAAATTTTCAATTGTGAAAATGAACAATTACATTTAGATAACAAACACAAATATTTCATAAATAAATACTTTGAGTGCCGAAGCTTAGGATGTATTACATGTTACTCTATGCTGCTACATACATTTACACTGCAGTTTTGAAGCCCCAGTGACAGTTTTATAATTCTGGTAAAAGCAAAACTTCTTTAAAATCAACATACAACACAAAATTAATAGTGTAAACCAGATTTGAAAGCAATAAACAGTCTTATTCGTTAGGGCAATTAAGAAGTTACCGCTTGTTAGAGTAGAAACGGCAACTGGTTGCCGATCTTATGAAATAAAATTTTAAAAACTGGATAAGAGAAGCTTTTTAGTAATAAAATAAAATGCTATTATCTTTGATTTTTAGCCACTATTTTGCGGACATTCATGGAGGCCGATAAACTCAGGACTACCACACAGCTAATGAGGTTGATCTTAGACTTCCCGAACTTACAACGCTTAAGTTCAGACTTACAAAATCCACAGATTTTCTAACTACGGGATAATAATATATAACAAATTCTTCTGATTGCAAAATTGTATTTTTAAAAAATTAAAATGTTATCCTGTTCTGAAGAGATAAAATAATTACACTGCTCACAACTGAAATTGCAATACCATAAAGATGTAGGTGCAGCTTTGTGCAAATCAGGCAATGAAAACAGCAAGACGAGATATGCAAATGATCACAGTTTCGCTACGCATAGTGACGTAACACCTTGGCGACCACAATAAAAGCGACAGTTCAAGGAGGAGCGCTTTCACAGCTAAATTGTAGCGTCAATGGTTTCATGTTATAAAAATCATAACAGTATGCCAAGAGTACGTCGACGTACCAAATGCGTTCAGTTGTCGTCAACAAATCATTGTTTTACGTGACGGTGGAATAAGTCTTCGAAGAATCGCTGAACTATTGCGTCGTGATGTGATCATAGTTCGACGGTGTATGTTACGGTTCGTGAGAGACAACAAAAAAACACGAAGATCAGGTAGTGGAGCTTCCAGATGTACCAAACCATGTGAAGATCATATGCTTCCGAGAAACGTTGCACGGGAGCCGTTTAGCGCAGCAATCGCATTATAACGACATTTATCCCACACTACAGGTAACGTGGTTTGATCGCAAACAATTCGAAACCATTTGCATGACACAGGACTCCGAGATAGACGACCTTTTCGACACCTACCGTTTCAACGTCTTACACGACCGGTTACGTCGCGTCCAGTGGTGTCAAATGAGACCCAATTGGTTAACAGAATGGTGAAACATTCTGTTCACAGATGAATCACTATTCTGTTTTGGCATGCTAGATGGCCGTACTTGCGTATGGAGACTCTTTCAACAACGCCACCAAAGAGCTTTTTCTATCAGTCGCCACACAACCCCCCTAAGTGGTACCATGGTTTGGTGTATAACATTTGGTGGATGAACACATTTGATCTACGTTTCTGGCAGTATCACCACACAACGTTACGTATCTGACATTGTGAGACCTGTGGTACAGCCATATCTATCAACCAAGCCTGGACTGCTTTTTCAGCAAGATAATGCCAGGCTATATACTGCACGAATAACTATAAAAGGTTTTGATATCCTGCCTTGGCCAGCATATTCTCCGAATTTATCCCCAATTGAGCATATCTGGGTCATCATGGGTCGCCGATTAAGAAAATTCCTAATTCCAGCAAACCATGTTCAGTTACAAGCCCGATTGCATGCTGAGTGGAATGCCATCCCTCAACACACCATTGGCCGTCTAATTAACGGGATGCCTCTTCGTATTTAATCCGTCATAGCAGCTCGCTGTGGACCTATTACATATTGATCTAATTTCAATAAAGTTCCATGCTTTCATTTTCCAGATATGATTTTTTAATCATTTGCACATCTCCATATTGCGATTATATTCTATAAATTTCATAAGGATACATCAATTTCTTCATGGTGTTACAATTTCAGTTGTGAACAGTGTATAATTAAAATTTTTATGATACAAAACGCATTGTAGCAGTTCATTTTAGGTTTCTACTTGTGAGAGAAATGTGGCGAAAATCTAAGCACCTATTACGTTATTACGTAGAAATCATGAGTTTATGGGGAACATTGTTTTCAGAAAACAGACATCAAAGATTACTCACTACAATCCCGATAAAGGAAAAATATTGTAGTCTCTTGGGAGTAACTTCGATGGAGTCTGAATTTTTGCAAAGGGTTCTAAAATACTACTGATATACCCATATAATGTTACACGCACACACACACACACACACACATATATATATATATATATATATATATATTAATTAAAATAGAATTATTGAAGAGAAATAGTAAAGCATCCGCAAAAAACAAATTACCAACCAGAAATTACTCAAGAGAATGTCAGTCATAAACATGTAAAACCAAACCACCCATGAAATTTAAAACAAACATATCAAAGAGAAAAGGAATATCAATCAATAGAATGAAGATGATGTAATATATATATATATATATATATATATATATATATATATATATATATATATATATATATATATATTAAAATTGTTACTTACCTATTGGCTGGGAATTTTGTGGCCAGAAAGCCCCCTGGAATTTGAGTTATTAGATATCCCCAGAAGAATGAAGATTCCACCACGCCGATAGTATTAGAGGACCAGTTGAACTCTGGTTTCTAAAATGTGTTCAAAAATTAAGAATGATTGATTTTTGACAATTTAATTTGATAAATGAACTGCATTACATTACAAAAATCTGATGTTGGCAGGAGATAACCTTGCTTACATAAAAAAGTCTTTAATTATTTCAAAATGAAATAATATACAACGAAATGAAGATAAATAGTATTCACGACAGGCCAAAACATTTTTGAAGCTAAATTACATATTGAAATTTGACGTTATCCTTGATGACAATGTCTGAAACTATTTCGAAGTACCAAATTAACTTGTATTTCGTGCAAATCTAACCTTACAATTACAAAATTAACATACATATTAAACGATTTTACTAATTAGAAACTGATACTTTTATTATATAAACCAGATAGTTTGATCTCAATCAATAAATAAGTAAAATTCTTAATCCGAATTCTAATGATATGTTCTTCTCATATGTTTCTATCATATGTTTTTTTCAAATGTTTCATCAAATATATTTTTCATATCAGTCTAATTACATTTTTTACATATCAATAATGCATTTAACTTTTTGTAATTTATTTGGAAAGACCAATTGCGTTATATGAAAACATTTTAATCATCATACCTAAATTCGTCAAATGCGACTATGAACAAATAAAACCATACCACAATATTATTGACATTGAAATTAACGTCATGTTAATTGACATTTATCTTTATTGACGATTTTATTGGTTAAAGCAAAATTATTTATTCACTCCAGTGTGCAAAATTCACTTCAAAATGCAATTAGCATGTAATTGACGAGTCATAAAGTAAATAGCAATTGATAAATTATTTGTCGTGACAAAAAAAGATTCGCTGCATGAATTATTATCTAACGCAAATGAAACGAGCTAGATTTACGACAATGATATTAATAGATTTGTCGCATAATATTACATATGGAAAGTGAGCATATTTGTGGATAAAATGAAATACCGACATGTCCACGGATACACAAATAAAAACACTGAAATATAAAAGTTTTATTTCCGCAATTTTGGACGTAAAAAACCAGATAAAAAACATTAAGCACTTTCATGTGTCAACCGCCCTCATAAAAAGGGCATCAGGAAGAGCATCATTACCTAGGATATTTATACAAAGCCGAATGCGAACTAAAATTTTAGTTTGTATTAATTAATACATATATATATATATATATATATATATAATGGATTTTAATTATTCCCAATAAACTGACACCATTTTTCTGAAATACACCATCTGCTTTCATTTGTTTTTTTTAATGTATTAAAAATCGCAGAGGGTACGAACAAATGCCCGATGAACTAACTATTAGTTCGTCATGGAGAATTTACTGGGAATAAATAATTACGATTTCTTGCTTTCTGAAACTTAGTTATTTCCTTCATATCGAATATGTAGGCATATTTCTTTACAAACGGTAATCTGTGTAAAAATCATGTAATGATGATAATAATTGAGTTTTCAATTTTATTGTGATAAAAGTTAAGCGAGTTTGGATGTTACTAGATTCATTAATATTAGATATTATTTACAGTAAATAGCAATCAGCAGACACAGTGTGTTTTAGTATAGAAATCAGAATAACGACGTTGTTACTGGTATTTTCATTAAATAGAGCTATGTAAAATTAAAACGTAATAAATGAAATTGTAAAAAACATTTTAAAAAATGCATGAACAAGATCATTTTAACATTTTTTATGCTTTACAACTGTTGGGTTCAACAAATTGTTCAAATACGAAAAAAGCTACACTGATTTTGAACACTGAAGGACCCCTGAAAAATGATAAGCTCTCATCTGTGAAACTAGAAATACCAATTATAGATAGATCATAGAATAAAATGATGGTTACAAATTTACTAGCCAGGAAAATAGTATTAAAATAGTATTTATCAAAACTAATCTCAATTTATTCAACTTTTAAATTTTAAAAGGAAATCATTTGCGAACGAAATCTCATACGAAAGTACTTTTTAGTACCCTCAAGTACTCTCAAGTACTTTTTAACACTTTACAACGTAATTGCAAAGTGTATATGACTTTGGTAATTCTGCCTGTCTGTCTGTCTGTCCGTTTAAATGATAACTGTCTGTCCGTTTAAATGTATGTTGTTGAGACGGTTTGTAGAACATATGGGATTGACAATGAATTCGGATTTCATCCGGGTTAAAAATAAAAAATACATTGAATCCTATATGACATAAATTTTCTAACATATTTTAAGCGGAGTTGAAATTCACATATTGCTTCGAAAATTTTAGGAAATATTCAAATTATCACATAAAATGTGTAAAAAAAATCCAAGAAAATATGTTAGGTAGTTTTCTAAATGAAAATTGAAATAATAATTACACCCATATTATCCGTGATTTTTAAGGACCGTTTAAATGTATATTTAGTATTGCATTCGTCCTAAAACTGCTTTATTTTTTGTATTATCTGTGTATCTAAATTCTCTGCCAACGCAATTACAATATTTTTGATTTAAAATGATCAGTAAACTTTGATTATTTCTACAACGAAGCCAAATTTTAACACTGAGCTATAGCATATAGAATGTAAACAAATAAAGTTATTGTAAGATGAGTTGTATAAGAATTGGTAATTTTTTTCGCTCACAATTATTTAGTTCTGGAGTCTGAAATATAAGTTATATGAATGAAATATTTATTGATTTTACATAGAGAAGCAGACTATTTATATTGCGATGATATCATTAGAATAAAGTTCATTTTGTGTAGCTATGGTGAAATTTTAAATTTCCAAGTATAATAAATTACTGTAGTACTGTGATAATTTAAAATATATCAGCGGTGAATGTATAGCATTTTGGAGATGTTTAAATAAAATTGCATTTCAGTTGAAAAATGTTTCATGATCAACGCTTTATGCATGATTGATTTTTCTTGTTATTGTTACGATCTTTAAGAAACATCTTGCATATCTATGGAAGTATGTAATTTTAGTACATAATATTTCAATACTCTTTTCCGGTTAATAAATTTGTAATTACCAGTTAAATGCGTGATCCTTCTTGTTATTAAATTTTCTGGTATCCATATATCTTAGTAAAATTGTGTCACTTCACGTCTTTTCTTAGTGCTATTACAGGTATCGGCTATTTATTTCTAAAGAGAGCTAAAGTTAAAAACTAATTCATGAATGCAGGTATCTGCACTAGGAGCGCGATGCATTTAACGTTGTTAAAGTCTCCTGAAACCTCAATTCTGAAACCATTGGCGTGAGGGTGACCAAAAGCTGCCAACAGATTCCTTACCAATTTTACTCCAATATCACTTAGCACGTATAGCAACGCAGAAGCGGTACGAAGCAGACGAGCGAAAGGGATTTAGGTACTTTTGAAATTAATCACATCAGTTATAATAATCAGCAAATAATTAAACGTTACGGATTTTGAACGCGACTCATTAACACACTCATTCACTCATTTAAAACCAACCTCTACTACGCAAGATTCTTGTTTTAAATCCCGGACAGACATCTTGACATATACACATGGTCAGTGTCCTGAGGCTTTCTAGGACACGCCCGGTAATAGCGCGAAAAGAACAAGGCCGTGTGTATATTTAACAAATGCATAATTTATTTACAAAAACACATAAAACCATTTACAAGGGTTATGATAACAATTAATCTTCATACTCTTCATTGGTTTGTAAAACAATTAAAACAAATTTAAATATGTCTTACAGACTAAATTGGAAAGATGGTAACCAAATATAAAATTACCTGCCTAACGGTGATATAAATGTATTTAAAGGATATATATATATATATATATATATATATATATATATATATATATATATATATATATATATATATATATATATATATATATATATATATATACTACAAAAGATATAGAAAAATGAAGAACGACAAAGTATCAAAATTTCGCCGGGGGAGATTGTGACCCCCACTTACCGGTTTAGCCAGCTTCATGTCAGGACGACACTCCCTGAAGCGGATACAATGTCGCAAACCAAGTACATATACTAAAACTAAAAATGTAAAAAAGTTGAAAGACCTATACAGACTTTACACCTAAACAGGTATAGGTCTTTCAACTGTATAGGTCTTTCAACTTTTTTACATTTTTAGTTTTAGTATATGTACTTGGTTTGCGACATTGTATCCGCTTCCGGGAGTGTCGTCATGACATGAAGCTGGCTAAACCGGGAAGTGGGGGTCACAATCCCCCCCCCGGCGAAATTTTGATACTTTGTCGTTCTTCATTTTTCTATATCTTTTGTAGTATATAAATGTACTTGTTTGTGCAGCTAAGCGCCTTTGGGTATATTTTCAGTAGATTGATTTGGATGAGGTTAATAGTTATATTTATATATATATATATATAAATATATATATATAAATAGACAGACAGACAGACAGACAGACAGACAGATAGATAGATAGATAGAAAGATATATATATATATATATATATATATATATATAAATGTGAGCAAATCAGTAAAAGTCCCAGAAGGGTGACTCACCAACATTATTTAGCAGTGGCGAGTCTGGCTCAACCATCATCCGTTCCCAGAGGTGCCAGGAGAAAATGAGCCCCGACTGTTTGTTCACTCGTTCCAGAATCAACTCCCTAATTTTACAAATTTAAAAACTCTCTGTCTCTCTCTCAAAGCTTTAAAACACGCCCGTAAAAACTTAACGTTCTCGTGGTTTCTGCGGTGTAACCCAACCATGACTCGAAAACAATATCATTGGTATTTAGATCCCCTCCGGTCAAGTCAACTTCCTTGCAAGCCCAGCAATCTGATACTGTTTCGGACGCTAATTCAAAAGGTCCGCAACCTCTATAATCCGTTCGGCTCGGACATAGATTCATATTTTCGGTAAATTGTGATTTCCAAAGACCATCGACACTTCCTGTTTTTTTTATCAGAGCTGATCCCCAAAATATATCATTCTCGCAAGATCTGAAACCCAAAATATTGGATTATGGATTTACATCTCTTTACATGAACATGCATGGGTTTACCATGCATGTTCATGTAAAGGGATAGAAAAGTACCCCGGAAATGGCTTTTATTATGCTCCGGAAATTAGTTTTCATTTTAGCATATGTTGTCCAAACTTCATCACAAAACTTGAAATAAAACAGATTATTGCAAAGAAATAAGTCTTACATCTTCGCCATCTTTCGCCTTCGTCATCTTAACGAGAGCGTTGCTCATGTTGCACCTGATTCCGAAACTGATGACAAATCCTAAAGAGCTCAGAAGAGCTATGGAGTAACGCTTGGTGATGTTGCGACAACATGGACACTCAGGTTCCAGGAAAGCTTTACTCCTAGGCTTCTTGGTTTCTAAGTCCTCATAATACTCATTCCCAAGTTCGTCTTCTGTTAGAATCCCATGTTCATCATCTTTTTTTGTGAATTTACTGAAAAGAAGTATAGAAAATATCATCAAAAATTAAAAATATTTTATGCATACAGATTAATCATTGTTTAAGCCACGGGAATCGGAAAAAAACCTATACTAATAAAATCATTGGCTATTGAAAGTGTAGCGAGAAGGCAAAATCGCCAATTTGGCAGTAGCAGGGGTTTAATCCAAAAAGTCAAAATGGGGTATGCCAACATCATAGTCTGAATCTAATGGCGTCTGCAACTTAATTTAATACTGCCTTATGAGCATTAGCTATAGTTCTCCCTCTCCCAGTGAGTCAAATGAAGTTATTGCTGGGTTTCAGGATGAGTTATAAAAGTTATAAAATAAATATTTAATAACTTTCATTACTTCCTGAAAAAAAATCAGACATAGCTTAATTAGGGGACTACAAAAGGGCCTTTCAAGGGCGTTTTCGAGGGCCTTTTAAATCCTCTTCCACGAGTTTAAAAGAACAGTGTGCGCTCTTAACCACCGATAAGAACGAAATGCGACATTACAGGCAAAGAGAAATTCAACATAGAAAGAACACCCAAACCGAAAATTTGCTGGTGGGTGTATCACCGCAATTTCCATATCAATAGAACTGTAAAATGTAAAGCACTTTTATGCTTGAATTTGAAATAGTTTTTGATATTCAGAACTTTTATTAAGTGTGTAAGTGTCACATTTAGTGGCCATTATCCGTTTTGCCCTCAGGGGTGGAATTGGCTAGAAGAAGAATATATTGCTAAAAGTTGCTAGAAAAATGACGATACCAAGATCTATTGCTCAAATAATAATATACATGTAATCCACAAAAAGAATATCATGAGAATCCGATACGTACATAAATAAATTACGTTAATTATATTTTACCCAAATAAACTTCAGTAAGCTATATTTTACACTATATAATTGCGACAAATTTACACGCATTTCACGCAAACAATTAAGTTTCGTCGCCGCTGATTATCCCTATTAAGAGCAACAGTGATCTTCATAATAGTGATAGAATCATTAAGAGTATAATTAAATACTTTACAAATTAACACATATTTTATATTTCATAAGCAAATAATAAAATGCAGTAAGAAAAGTAAATTGTTCCTTATGAAAGGCATGAGCTACTTTACAATTTTGAAAGATAATATACATTAAAGATAACGCTAAAATGAAATAAGATAAAAAAAAATTGCGAAATACATTCCTGAATGCAAAACCACTCTATTCTTTAATTCTAGAGAATTTATTCCACGGAAAGAAAAGGAAGTATCGAAATAAGTCTTTTCATGAAAATAAATTCAGCATTATTATTGGGGCATACGGAAAATTAACTCTCTAGCGACATTATCCTGGAAGTATCCCATTATGCTTTCCTATTACCTTGGCTACCGGAAAAGACATCGATAAGTTCCTGATTGGCAAAATGGCGCAAGTATTGATGTTTTGCTCCATCTGTTATGGCATAGTTATTTTTTTTAAATTCGTACGTGAGGTGCTTGAGTCTTCGTTATCGTTCTTTTGGAATGTAAAGATAAGAGTATGCTAATATTTTATTGATCATTTATTTATATGATTCAAAAGTATTATTTGGATTCTTTGAAATTATTGCTTTACAAGCCGCCTTCGGAGTCCAGCTGACGTTTAGGTCTTTATGAAAACATTCTTAACTTGCAATGATAATTTAGCAAGAAGGCGAAATCTCCAACTTGGCAGTGCCGGGATCCCGGGGCCAGAGAGTAGCAGACCGACATCATAGAATTAAGTTAAGGACGTCTTCAGCTCCTTACTGCCTTATGAGCGTTCGCTACATTATTTCATTCCCCAGTGTGATGTCAATTGCCTAACAAAGTTGTTTCTGATTTGAAGATAAGGTGTGCGAGCTATAAATTAGAGGCAAGAAGCTGTCATGAAGCCATGAGGAAGCATGTCGTGAGAATTGTGCTGCCAATCACGTGACCGATGAAGAAAGTAGGGCAAAGTATGAATCCTTCATTTACCTATCTTTTGGCGTCATCTCATGGGGAGAACAGAAAGTACATTTATACAATATATATGTAATTCTTAGAAGTCTGGATAATTGAAAATAATAAAGCAAAAGAGAGTTTTGGATCGTCCAAGATCACAAATGTAGCAAAATAGCTAAATCACCAACTTGGCAATACTGGGGTATGATCTCGGTACCAAAGTCTGACAAGCCTGCATAGCATTCAGATGCCTTTAGCTCAAGGCATTTAATACTCCCTTATGAGCTTTCACTACAATAGCTCTGCTGCAATATCTGTCGCCTAAATAGCAACTTACAGTCTGCGCTTGTCAGATCGCGGCTAAGGATACGCTCTCAGACCTCTTGGCTCGGTTATCTGCATTACACCACCCATTGTCAGCCCATTCGCTGATTGAAAAAGCTCTTAACTTGCATGGACTCTTAATGTCATCAATAAGCAATCATACATACACGTTCACATGCATTCTCAGACATATGCTCATACACGCATTCATATATGCTTGCTTGAAAATTATTTCATTTTATTGAAACCAGGCGACTTCTTAAGGCGAAACCCTTAATGATTCCATGGTGTACCATAGCAATCAACATCGTTCTTGTAAATTTGTTTAGTTCGAAATCACGTGGATTTTTAAAAGGACATTTTATGAGAAAGAAAATGCCACAAAATGTATAAGACAAACTACGTCAGACAAATCATAGACGGAGCTAGTAAGGAGCTTGGGGATGCTTGGCACTCCAGTTATTTTTCACATTTTAATTAATGTTATACATTGAAACCGAATTGTAATAAATGAAAAGGCTTTAACACCTCCTAAAGGAACAAAAATCCCTAGCTCCGCCTAAGAGACAAATATACATATTTATTTTTGTGCGAAATACTGAAGGTTAAGAAACGTCAAATTTTATTATTTTACTCTTTGTACTTTTTGGATGTCAAAATTTAAAAATATGTTTTTACTGAAAACATAGTTTTCCCCCTAAAAGTATGCTTTATTTTTAATAATTTCCCATAATTTGAAATTGCGTTACGAATTTCCTTCAAAGCTCTTGCAATATATTATTTGCAATTTACGATGGTGTTAACATTGAAACTGAGAGAATATTTCGATCTCTGAAAACGGATTGGTGTAATAATTGCTCAAAAATCCGCTTCAACGTTAAATAAATAAGTAGTTACATTTAATTTTGAAAAAAATCGCTTCGAAGTGCCTCAGAACTTATCCAGAAGTATATTTGTACAATATATCTGTACGCTGATTTGATTTTCTGTCACAACGCCATTAAACAGACAAGCATTGCCTCTTATTTAAGATTTAATTGAATAGAATAAATTCTAACACGTAAATTTAACACGTAGAAGATAAGAAAATATTATGTATTTTTCCTCAAATTTATCCTTCATGTTCTTATCTACGAAAATCAATCTGGTGGGACCGAAATCTGAGTTTTCCTACTAAGCAGCTTTCGTAAATTTCTACCAATCAACTATGAAAAGCCAAAACGTACCACGACACGTTGCTGCTAGATCCAATAGATTTTTCTCGCGCTATATGCAAACAGTGTTTCTTTTAGGCATATCTCCGAGGGGCATCGCCCCCCGGTGACGAGTATTTGCCCCCCCCCCCCCCGAAGACATTTTATATTAATAGTTTCTATTTATGTGACGCAGCATTTAGATATATTTATTTAGAGAAAATAGTAACTTGACCCACTAAAATTTCATTAGCATCCCCGGCCAAAATATCCTGAAAGAAACATTATATGCAAATGGTGCTATTATATGCAATTAATGACTTTCGTGTCATGAGATGGACACTCATGAAGCACTGATACTCGAAAATAGAATTGTCAATCCAAGCTTCAATAAATTACTTAATAACAACCATGTTGAATGTGCTTTGACATCACTAATGGATATGATTCATCAGTGTGATATGCTCATACTGCTAATGATACATTACTCTAATTACAAATCTCACAGTTTGAGTAGCTAGCTCCCAAGCAAAGCAATTCATTACTAAATGTTTCCCTGTTATATTATCCATGATATCGTGTCAACTGACCTTAAGAAGCTACAGCTTGTATTATATTGGGAGTCGTAATCTTTGTCTAGGAAGTTTTTAATTGTATTACATTGAAGCTAGTGGTCTGCCCAACGTATTCAGACTAGGTAATAGTTTGTTAAATTCTTTAATTAATTGTTAAATTAAATAGAATCTGGCATAGAAGCTTAATATTATTGAACGAGAAACATTTAAGCTAATATAACTTTTTATTTAGGTGATGTGATTGATTCTCAGTCTATAGTTAACGATTTTATGACTACTTCAGCTCTGTTGTTTTGTCACTTTTGTTGAAAGTACCATGTATGATAACATTAAATATATTCCTGATCTTATTGATGTTAGCTATATTCATGATCGTGTAAATTTTCTTCCCATTGCTACTATTGATGTGTTAAATTTTATTAAGCATCTAAGATCTTCTAAATCCCCTGGTTGGGATAATACTTCTTCGTCTATTATAAAGATATAAAGGATTGGTGCAAGTCTACTGTATCCACTATTAATTTCATATAACTTATCTTTAAATTTCTTAATTTGTGGAAGTGTATAAGAATTCTGTCTGTTATTAAAAATAAGACTGTAGAAATGATGGTAAGAGTTTTAGATCAATCGCTATTTGTCCCCTTTTTCTAAGATTTTTGAAAGTATTATTTATAATAAAATTTACAATCAAGATAAAAACAATATTTCAAGATGGTTTTGTATCTCAAAGAAGTGTTGTCACTAATTTGATTTTCACGTTTAATGCCGTCGTTGGTTCACTTATGAATAACAGCCAACTTGATACTCTTTATGCTGATTTTGAGACAGCTCTTAGCCTATTGATTTTTAAACTGTATAAAATGGGATTTCATTTGAGCCTTTTGGATTGGTTATTCTCTTTTTTAACCAAGAGGTCTCTAACTGTTAGGTATTGTTACGTTGTGCCATATTCATTTTAGAATGGATCTGGCGTTCATCAGGTATCTAATCTTGGACCCTTGTTATTCTTTATTTTTGTTAACACTTTACAACATAGTTGAAAAGTGTTTATGACTTTGTTCATTCTGTCTGTCTATCCGTTCACACGATAACTGCCATAAAAATGACTTTATCAAAATGAAATTTTAGTATGTTATTCAGACAGTCTGTGGGACCTATGGCACTATAAATGAATAATATCACTTAATTAGTTTCGGATTGAACCGGAGTTGAAAAATTGAAACACATTGAACCCTATGGGATCTAATTTTTCAAACATTTTTTAAGCGAATTTAAAATTCACAAATTCGAAAGTTTTAGGAAATATTCAAATTATCCCAAAAAAAATATGAAAAAAGTTTCAGTAAAATATATTCCGTAGCTTTTTAAATAAAATTTAAAATAATGATTATATGAAGAGATCACGTGACACACAACAAAATAAAATATGGCATCCATCTTGTGTCAAAATCATGATTTTTAAAGTTCTTTTTAATTTTTTAATTTATATTTAGGTCTGTATCTGTCCTAAGACCACTTTATTTTTGTTTAATATCTGTGCATCTATTTTCTGAAACAACGCAATTATAATATATTCGTGTTTAAATGATCAATGCCATCCATCTTGTGTCAAAATCGTGATTTCAAAGTTCTTTTTTATTTATATTTAGTGTTTTATCCTTCCTAAAACCGCTTTATTTTTACTTAATTTCTGTGCAGCTATATTCTGAAACAACGCAATTACAATATATTTGAGTTTAAATGATCATCAAACTTTGATTATTTCTTCAACGAAGCCTAATTTTCCCTTATGGAGAATGTGAACAGATCAAGACGTAAGATGAGTTGTATAAGAATTGCTGAATTTCTTTAACGTACAATTGTCTAGCTCTGGAGTCTGCAATATAGCTGATATGAATGAAACATTCATTGATTTTACATAGAGAAGCAGACGATTTTATAGCAGAATTTTTGGATGAAGTTTTAAGCATAGAGATAAATTACTTTTACCTCCATAGTTTTAAGTTTTTAAGCAAAATAAATTATTTTTGTATTGTGATAAATGAAAGGAATGGAATAAAAGTGTATGAGTGAAATATTTACTGCTTTTACGTAGAAAGCCAAACGATTTGTATTTGGATGACGCCATTTAAATAAAGTTCATTTTTTTCGATGAAGTTTGAAGTTTAATAAACTATTGTAGTATTGTGATAATTTTAAAAATATTTTGAAATGTAAGATGTTTAAATAAAATTACATTGCAGTTGGAAAGTGTTTCATAATCAATGCTTTATGCATGATTGATCTTTCGTGTTAATGATCAGGGTGCTTCAATTTTCTCGGTGTCTTTCTTTGCTGATGATCTTTAATTAGGTGCATTAATTTTATTGATGATTGTCTTAAATTACAATTTGATTTGAATCAACTGTATCTATGGTCTGAAAACAATAAACTTAAGTAAAATAGTGCTAAATGAAAATACGTCAGCTCTAAAATTATTAATTAGTATTGTATTAATTCTGAATAATTTAAACAATTTGGGTCATTTTTAAGTTCTGATGCTATGTAATATAATATAGAGAAAGTATTGTTTTCACGAAAATTTTCGAATTTGAGATTTTGATGTCAATATATGTTTTAGAATCTCCTGAACACGTTTCGACTATTTTTAGTATGATGTTTATCTGTTTGTCATTCTACAGCCACTTTCTCATATACATAATAACTGCCATAAATATCAATGAATTTTAACAAAATTTTATATTCGGCTTTGTTAACAAAAAATCTAGACCCAGAGAAACTTTTTTGAAATTCGAGTGAAAACTTCAAAATTTATTTGAAATTTTACATTTATTTATCATGGTAGCAAAGGACAAAATTTGACATAATCATGCATAACAGAATTTATTTATTGCTCAATAATCACGGAGCTTTATAGTTTCAATCATTTTAGTGAAGAAAAATAGCTGCAATGATTGACCCTCCTGAGGGAGGGGGGGCAAGTTACATCCCCCGTGGGAACATTTCCCAATTTGGCATCAATCGAAAGATTTTCTCAAGCCATTAAAAATGAAAGGTAGCATGTTATAATTGTGATCATTTGCACTAACAATATCGATTTCTCAAAAAATTTCTTGTAAAATTTAGAAAAAAAATAAAGGAAAAAGAAAAAAAACACTTAAACTTAATTCCTCAATGAAGCAGTCGAGTAAATCCACACTTCAGTTAATTATAATTACAAAAGATGACATATGTTAACATTACATACTTCACTCTCACAAGAAGCACAATACAAACCCAATCCCTTTGTTTAAAAGACTCAGTTAATCCCGAAATAAGGTACTATCAAAATGAACCCTTTCATCCAAATAAATTTAACATTGTTATTGGAGCATGCTGAAAATTAGCTCCAGACATAACTCCGTTAGGGAAGTGTCCCATCATGCATTCTTATTACCTTCGCTTCCGGAAATGACATCGATAAGTTCCTACTTGGCTTACTGGCGTAAGTATTAAAGCTTTGTTTCGTCTGCTATGGTTTTGTTATATGTCGGATTTCAAGTATGCATATATTACTTTCCTTATATACATAATGTATAAGGAAAGTATTGTGACGGGGTCGAAAATTCGAATTCGAGTTTTCGACGGGAGAGCACGTTTCAAGCATCCCTGATCACGAATCAAACATTTTTGAGGTGATGTTCTCTGTGTGTGTGTGTGTGTGTGTATGTGTTTGTGTGTGTGTGTGTGTGTGTGTGTGTGTGTGTGTGTGTGTGTGTGTGTGTGTGTGTGTGTGTGTGTGTGTGTGTGTGTCAGTGAGTCTGTGGAGGCGATATCTCACGAACGAATGGAGCGATTCGAATGAAATTTGGTACAGAAAATCACAATCCGTGAATACTGGAAGCCTATTGTTTTTAAACGGAATCGAATGTCCAGACCCCCCCCCCCTAAATTTTCGAGTGAAATTTTGAAAAAATCATCAAAGAATCAAAACCTTTAATAACTTTAGAACGCTAGCTTTAGAACACTAGCATGAACCGTTCTCGGGATATTGCACATTTTTCAAATATATTTATCAAAATATCCCATAAATTAAAAAAATATATTAATTGTTGAGAAACATGTTCACTTTTCATATGTAATATCATGCGATAAATTTGGTGACATCATTTTCGTGGATCTAGCTCATTCTATTCATGAGAAAAGATACTTTGAGTAATACTTTTGTATTTGAACGCCAAAAACCATTTCTGCTACAAGAATAACTTATTTCTCCTTCCATAACACTTGGCGAGATTTGGGCGACGAATTTGACGGAATGTCTCCAACTTGGCGACTTTTTTTAATGTCGCCAAATTAACGAAAATCCCGACAAATGGTTAAAAATGACGCTAAATCAATGAAAATGACGACTAATTGACGAAAATTCAATATCTTGAAAAGAATATAAGTATCTACTATAAGAATAAGCTATTTTTTTTTGCTGTAAAAGTAGTATATTCATTGCATTATATAAGGAATGTCATGTGCTGCCCACATCAGATTTTTTTAAATGCTATCGAGGCATTTGTTAATATTCAGTTGGAAATTATCGTTAGTATGAGTGTGCAAATCAGTATATCCATTATTTTCCTTACATAGCTCACTTTTATTTCAGTAAATAAAATGTAATTTTATTTAATTTCATTTTTTAAGGTGAAAATAACCAATGTGCAAATAACTACAACCACAAACAATCATTTTTTCACACTTTGTCCTATTTGTAGGTATGTTGTAATATAAAGAAGAATTGCAATCATTATCCACCAAATTATAATCTGGGCATTTTAGCACTGTTTGTTTATCACTAATAACCGCGACCCATTTTAAATTCGTTTCATCTATCATTAATTAATGGTGTTAGTATGAAGCAGAACTGGTCAAGCCAAATCGTTCTGGGGGATCACATTTAAAAAAATCTGATGTGGGCAACACATGACTTTCCTTATATAATGTAATGAATTTGCTACATTTGCAGTAAAAAAAAATTGGTTTTTCTTACAGTAGATACTAATATTCTATCCAAAATATTGAATTTTCGACAATTGGTCGTCGTTTTCATTGATTTAGCGTCATTTTTATCCATTTGGCGAGATTTTCGGTAATTTCGCAACATTTCAAAAAGTCGCCAAGTTGGCGACATTTCCCCAAATTCGTCGCCAAAATCTCGCCAAGCGTTATGGACGAAGAAAGAAGTTATTCTTACAGCAGATGAATGACTATTGGCGTTCAAATGCAAAAGTATTACTCAAAGTATCGTTTTTCATGAATGGAACGAGCTAGATCCACGAGAATGATGTCACAAATTTATTGCATGGTATTACATATGATAAGTGAACATGTTTCTCAATAGGCAATATTTTTTTTTATTTTTTATGATTTTTTGATATATTTTTTTTAAAATCTGTAATATCTCGAGAACGGTTCATGTTAGCGTTCTAAAATTTATGTCAATCGTTTTCTAATGGAAAATTACATAAGAAATGTCTATTTGCGTAACTTTATTAGAGGTTTTGATTTTTTGACGATTTTTTCAAAATTTCATTCGAAAATTTAGGGGGGTTCTTAACATTCGATTGCGTTTAAAAACAACAGGCTTCCAGTGTTTACGGATTGTGATTTTTCTACCAAATTTCGTTGGAATCGCTCCATTCGTTCGTCAGTTATCGTCTCCACAGACTCACTGACACACACACACACACACATACTTTCACACACACACACACACACACACACACATACACACACACAGACATCACTTCAAAAATGTTTGTTTCGTGATCAGGGATGCTTGAAACGTGCTCTCCCGTCGAAAACTCGAATTCGAATTTTCGACCCCGTCACAATACTTTCCTTATACATTATGTATATAAGGAAAGTAAAAAGTAGGTTTTTCTTATAGTAGATACCAATATTCTTTCCAAGGTATTAAATTTTCGACAATTAGTAGTCATTTTTATCCATTTGGCGAGATTTTCGTTAATTTGGCAACATTTCAAAAAGTCGCCAAGTTGGCGACATTCCGCCAAATTCGTCGCCAAAATCTCGCCAAGCGTTATGCACTAAGAAATAAGTTATTCTTACAGCAGATAAATGACTATTGGCGTTCAAACACAAAAGTATTACTAAAAGTATATTTTTTCATGAATGGAATGAGCTAGTTACACGAGAATGATGTAACCTAATTTATCGCATGGTATTACATATGAAAAGTGAACATGTTTCTCAATAGGAATTTTTTTTTATATGACTTTTTGATAATTTTTTTTAAAAAATGAACAATTTCTCGAGAACGGTTCATGTTAGCGTTCGAAAATTTATGTCAATCGTTTTCTAATGAAAAATTACATAAAAAATGTCTATTTGCGTAACTTTATTAGTGGTTTTGATTTTTTGACGATTTTTTCAAAATTTCATTCGAAAATTTAGGGGGGTTCTTAACATTCGATTGCATATAAAAGCAATAGGCTTCCAGTGTTTGCGGATTGTGATTTTTGTACCAAATTTGGTTCGAATCGGTCCATTCGTTCGGCAGTTATCGTCTCCACAGACTCACTGACACACACACACACACACACACATACTTTCACACACACACACACACACACACACACACACACATACACACACACAGACATCACTTCAAAAATGTTTGATTCGTGATCAGGGATGCTCGAAACGTGCTCTCCCGTCGAAAACTCGAATTCGAATTTTCGACCCCGTCACAATACTTTCCTTATACATTATGTATATAAGGAAAGTAATAAATAGTGTTTTAAAGCTACAGAAATAAAAATTTATAAAAGTTTGTTTTATTTACTCATTTTATTACATCATTAAGATGTTTGGTTTTCTTAGCGATCATTATTTTCTTTTCGGTCTACTTCAATTTTGGTTGCTACATATATAAATTGGCTTTCCAAATTTTTATCTGCTCTTGAAGCTCGATATTTCATTTTTGTTACAATTCATTTTAAAAAATTTAAGGTGAAAATAACCAATGTGCAAATAACTACAACCACAAACAATCATTTTTTCACACTTTGTCCTATTTGTAGGTATGTTGTAATATAAAGAAGAATTGCAATCATTATCCACCAAATTATAATCTGGGCATTTTAGCACTGTTTGTTTATCACTAATAACCGCGACCCATTTTAAATTCGTTTCATCTATCATTAATTAATGGTGTTAGTATGAAGCAGAACTGGTCAAGCCAAATCGTTCTGGGGGATCACATTTAAAAAAATCTGATGTGGGCAACACATGACTTTCCTTATATAATGTAATGAATTTGCTACATTTGCAGTAAAAAAAAATTGGTTTTTCTTACAGTAGATACTAATATTCTATCCAAAATATTGAATTTTCGACAATTGGTCGTCGTTTTCATTGATTTAGCGTCATTTTTATCCATTTGGCGAGATTTTCGGTAATTTCGCAACATTTCAAAAAGTCGCCAAGTTGGCGACATTTCCCCAAATTCGTCGCCAAAATCTCGCCAAGCGTTATGGACGAAGAAAGAAGTTATTCTTACAGCAGATGAATGACTATTGGCGTTCAAATGCAAAAGTATTACTCAAAGTATCGTTTTTCATGAATGGAACGAGCTAGATCCACGAGAATGATGTCACAAATTTATTGCATGGTATTACATATGATAAGTGAACATGTTTCTCAATAGGCAATATTTTTTTTTATTTTTTATGATTTTTTGATATATTTTTTTTAAAATCTGTAATATCTCGAGAACGGTTCATGTTAGCGTTCTAAAATTTATGTCAATCGTTTTCTAATGGAAAATTACATAAGAAATGTCTATTTGCGTAACTTTATTAGAGGTTTTGATTTTTTGACGATTTTTTCAAAATTTCATTCGAAAATTTAGGGGGGTTCTTAACATTCGATTGCGTTTAAAAACAACAGGCTTCCAGTGTTTACGGATTGTGATTTTTCTACCAAATTTCGTTGGAATCGCTCCATTCGTTCGTCAGTGAATTCGAATTTTCGACCCCGTCACAATACTTTCCTTATACATTATGTATATAAGGAAAGTAAAAAGTAGGTTTTTCTTATAGTAGATACCAATATTCTTTCCAAGGTATTAAATTTTCGACAATTAGTAGTCATTTTTATCCATTTGGCGAGATTTTCGTTAATTTGGCAACATTTCAAAAAGTCGCCAAGTTGGCGACATTCCGCCAAATTCGTCGCCAAAATCTCGCCAAGCGTTATGCACTAAGAAATAAGTTATTCTTACAGCAGATAAATGACTATTGGCGTTCAAACACAAAAGTATTACTAAAAGTATATTTTTTCATGAATGGAATGAGCTAGTTACACGAGAATGATGTAACCTAATTTATCGCATGGTATTACATATGAAAAGTGAACATGTTTCTCAATAGGAATTTTTTTTTATATGACTTTTTGATAATTTTTTTTAAAAAATGAACAATTTCTCGAGAACGGTTCATGTTAGCGTTCGAAAATTTATGTCAATCGTTTTCTAATGAAAAATTACATAAAAAATGTCTATTTGCGTAACTTTATTAGTGGTTTTGATTTTTTGACGATTTTTTCAAAATTTCATTCGAAAATTTAGGGGGGTTCTTAACATTCGATTGCATATAAAAGCAATAGGCTTCCAGTGTTTGCGGATTGTGATTTTTGTACCAAATTTGGTTCGAATCGGTCCATTCGTTCGGCAGTTATCGTCTCCACAGACTCACTGACACACACACACACACACACACATACTTTCACACACACACACACACACACACACACACACACACATACACACACACAGACATCACTTCAAAAATGTTTGATTCGTGATCAGGGATGCTCGAAACGTGCTCTCCCGTCGAAAACTCGAATTCGAATTTTCGACCCCGTCACAATACTTTCCTTATACATTATGTATATAAGGAAAGTAATAAATAGTGTTTTAAAGCTACAGAAATAAAAATTTATAAAAGTTTGTTTTATTTACTCATTTTATTACATCATTAAGATGTTTGGTTTTCTTAGCGATCATTATTTTCTTTTCGGTCTACTTCAATTTTGGTTGCTACATATATAAATTGGCTTTCCAAATTTTTATCTGCTCTTGAAGCTCGATATTTCATTTTTGTTACAATTCATTTTAAAAAATCTGATGTGGACAACACATGACTTTCCTTATATAATGTAATGAATTTACTACTTTTACAGTAAAAAAATAGGATTTTCTTATAGTAGATACTAATATTCTTTCCACGATATTGAATTTTCGACAATTAGTCGTCATTTTCATTGATTTAGCATCATTTTTATCCATTTGGCGAGATTTTCATTAATTTGACAACATTTCAAAAAAGTCGCCAAGTTGGCGACATTCCGCCGAATTCGTCGCCAAAATCTCGCCAAGCGTTATGCACTAAGAAAAAAGTTATTCTTTCAGCAGATAAATGACTATTGGCGTTTAAATACAAAAGTATTATTCAAAGTATATTTTTTCATGAATGGAACGAGCTAGATCCACGAAAATGATGTCACTCAATTTATCGCATGGTATTACATATGAAAAGTGACCATGTTTCTCAATAGGAATTTTATTTTTTTATGTGACTTTTTCATAATTTTTTTGAAAAATGCACAATATCTCGAGAACGGTTCATGTTAGCGTTCTAAAATTTATGCTAATCGTTTTCTAATGAAAAATCACATAAGAAATGTCTATTTACGTAACTTTATTAGCGGATTTGATTTTTTGACGATTTTTTCAAAATTTCATTCAAAAATTTAGGAGGGTTCTGAACATTCGATTACGTATAAAAACAATAGGCTTCCAGTGTTTACGGATTGTGATTTTTGTACCAAATTTGGTTCGAATCGGTCCATTCGTTCGTCAGTTATCGTCTCCACAGACTCACTGACACACACACACACACACATACTTTCACACACACACACACACACACACACACACACACACACACACATACACACACACAGACATCACTTCAAAAATGTTTGATTCGTGATCAGGGATGCTTGAAACGTGCTCTCCCGTCGAAAACTCGAATTCGAATTTTCGACCCCGTCACAATACTTTCCTTATACATTATGTATATAAGGAAAGTAAAAAGATGAGCTTCACAAACGTTGGTGGATCAATGAGCACAATGTTTTGTCCAAATAACCTTAATTTACACCGTCAAGCATGTGTGATGAGTTTAAGAATAGAATAAGTTTATATTTTATTTACGTATGTTAGTCTTTTGTTTGTCTTAAGATCTATTGTGGTAAGTAATTTAGTGCAGTGGGTCTTTTATTTATTTTTATTTTATTTGTATTTTATGGAGGGGGGACTTCTTATCGTGACTAAGTGGTCTGCAAAAAAATAATGTCACGGGTTACATACGGCCTACCGGTCTCGAGTTGACCAGATCTGGTATAATTTATAAGAAAGAACTCAAAGACAAGTGCATTAACTGAATTTTATAATAATGTTTAATTTCATAGTTAAGACAGCTAACAGACATTAAAATAAAAATTATAAATCCATTGTTAAAAGAAACACGAAGAAAAACTCCATTCCGTAATTCAAGAGACTCAAGTCCTCGTAAAGAAGAGGAGCAATTCAAATAAATATTTTTATCCAGATAAATTCAGCAATGTTATTGAGGCATGAAGAAGAATTAATCTACTGCATTACGCCGGTACGCCGTTATACATTCTTATTACCTTAGCTAGTGGAAAGTATATCAATAAATATCCGTGCTTGGGAAAATGGCGTAAGTATTGATTTTTAGTTGCTTCTGTGTTACGGGTTGTTTATCTTTCGAGTCTCAAATTGTATGCGCAGCGTTGAATCTTTATTAACAATCGATTAGAATTATAGCAATAGGATAGATTTGTAAATGAATATTTTTAAGCTTCCTTTATTTTATCTGAACAGATCTAACTGTACTATTGAAACAGTTAGAATATCTGAGACCAAATATGCAATATTTAATTCAGGTAATACACCAGTAAATTCTATCTGAACAAAACTGCCAACCCTTAGTTCCACTCGTCTGACTACTTTGTTCAGCTTGTTTTCACTGGTGTATTACCGGAATTAAATATTGCATATTTGGTCTCACAGAACATAAACTTTAAACATTGAGTTACTAAGGGCTTTTAATATTCTTCAACTAAACATCAATGGAACTTTTGAACACGATATTTGAACACGACACCACCCAACGATTGAGTTACTAAATTTTTGTCTCCGTTCCTATTATATGATAAAAATTCTATAAAGATACCACAGGATAATTTTTGTCCTCTAGTTCTTTTAAATAATGTTTAAAAGAATGCATTTCAGAGATGAATTATTATGAAATGGTATTTTCATCTTTCGCTGTTTAGAATCATATAAATAGCGTTATTCATAATAATTGTACAATATGTGCAAAAAACTTCTAACTATACCATTAATTAATTTATTTTAATAATTTTAAGAGAAAAAATATTCTTATAAAAATTATTATAACATTTCAGAACCACTCAAAAACAGTATACATGGTTATTAAGAGAGTGCTTAAGCACCCCAATAACGTTGTAAGGAACGGTCCATAAGTGTACATGTTATATATATTTACTGTAAAGTGTTGGATATTGCAAAAATATCCCTTCAAATTACGCAAATTATTGTCTGTTTTAACGTAACACGAACTGGATATGTGCTCCAAGCGCTTGGGTTAATGGCAGTGAAGAGCAGAGGGGAAGAAAAATAGACTTGTGCCGTGTTAGAATGCGACTATGCAATGTTAGATATGTGCGAGAAGTAGAAAAAACATATGTTTAGATAAATTGTGGTATTATGTTTCCAGTATCTTTGTTTTTATTAAGTGTGTGTATTAACTGGTTCTTTTCCTTCTTCAAATCTGTGACATTGATTAATCCCCAAAGCATCATAAAGTGACTAAGTCCGATCGAATGACAGTGACTGAAGCGTTCCTAGTGGATAATTTAGAAAGTTGGAATAACGAACTCTGTAACAAAGCGAGATAGATGAAAATAGCCAACTACAAAGTTGTACAGTATTTTCTCATTAGTAGACAGCGATAATAAAACTGTTCACAGAATGCATTTAATTTACGTATTATGGTTGTTGGTATATTTCTGTCCTAGTTAGTAGTGATATCATAAGCAATATTTATAATTATCATCAATGGTTCGACAGCCCAATATGAACCTCGGCTTTCCTCAGAAGATTCTTCCAAACTGCTCCCCTTGAAGAGCAATGCTTCTCCAATTTGTAATCATTAAAACATCCATGTCCTTGTCCACACAATCGGTCCATCTGAACTTCGGTCGACCTCTAGGTCTTTCCCCGATCGGTGTGGACATAGAAATGTTCATTGTGGTTCTTTGATTATCCATTCTTAGCAAATATCCTACCCAATGCATTCTGTATATTTTAATGGATTTAATTATGTCAGAATCTTTGTATAGTTTATATATAGTTCAAAATTGTAAACAATTCTTGTATGAAGAGAAATCTAGTGTGGAGCCCTGTTTAAAATGCGCTCAGTCAGAGACAATGCACATTTGAATTCCAGGAAGAATATTCCCGCGTATTTTAATAATCATTACAGGTACCATCGTGTTAGAGGTGCTGATAATACAACTTTTTGAGAGGTATTTATTGTCTTCCACATCCGCATTATGTCAATTCCTACTGGTATCAATTACTATAGGTTAGACAAAAGCTGTACATTTATATAAGTAGTTATTTCATCGTTTATCTCATATTTTTGCAAAGTTTATTACACTAACTTTTTTAATTTTCCACTAGAGACGCCGCAGTTACTCTTATTCGATCGGGCATGATCACTTTACTACAGCCAGACCTGATATGTACAGACATGGACCTAGTACTCCTTGTATACAGTGGTGTGATCGAGCCAGAGCACTAGTGGATGAAGGAAACGTGCTCTGTTCATGCCGGTCCTACTAGGTTCCGGTCTAAATTGGGTGGCACTCTATCATCCATCCAAATACGTAGATACCTTACACCTTCTGGTAGATCGGATAATCTAGGACGAACAAACAAACAATAACTACAATAATAATAATTATTATTATTATCATGTTAACTGCTATGGCACTGCTATGTATGGTTAACTGCTATGGCACTGCTATGTATGGTTAACTGCAATGTATGGTTTAACATATTTACTGCTGGTATTTTATTTCATCGTGATGAAGTTTCTGAAGCGCCCCGGTACTATTTATTTTACGACTAAACACACCACTGCGTATACATCTATAATATTATACAAAGAATTGAATTTTTGAATATTCTTTCTTGTAACAAGAAGAGCTTTAGATCCGAATAATAAAATTGTATTGGGTACTGTATTTCTTCCATTCTTTTTCTCCAATAAAACGATCATCATTAGTCTTTCTTGAGAATGGATAAGAAGATGACCGCCTTTCCTCTGTCCGTAATTTCCATGGCCATTTCTATTCAGGCATTAACATGGTACGGAGCGTTAAGCGCTCACATTACAATTACAGGAAGAAGATCTTTGCTGGTTGTACATGTTCTAACTATGTATATTTAAGTAAGAGTATGTGTGAGATGCCCAATAGACAAGTTAAATTTCTATTGATATTTTTTGTGTACTCAACTTCATATGGTAATAAAGCGCATTCGTTTTAAATTTTAGTGTAGTTATTTTTCCACAAAGTTGTTCTTATAATATTAAACATATGACGTGAATATACGGTGGTCTAAAAGTCGAGCATTCTTTGAAACTTTTATAATGTAGAGAAATTGAAATAGTAGATTTTTTTCAGTTAGGTGGCATTTCTAAACTCTCAAAACTACATCCGTCACACAACTCTCAAACTACACGTCAGACGATTATTACAGATTTTTTTAAAACTTTCCCAATAATGCATGGTAATAATGCATAGGCAAAATATTGACACCGTGTCGAAAATCACAACGTGAGTTTTCAGCGGATGTACACATTTCGAGCACGCTAGAACACGAAAAGCATATTTTTAGCATGACATCTGTGTGTGTTTGTCTGTGCAATGCATTTATCTTCTCTAACTGAAAAAGTATTCAACGAAATTAAAAAAAAATTGGTAGGTCTCCTGTTGGTTATCCTGGTGCTGTTTAGATTTTGGTACGATTCAGAAAAACATAATCTGCCTGTTTTTTGCGAAAAGACCCTCAAAAATCATAATTTAAAATCAAAGACTACATATGCTCAAATGCATCAATTAAATGCTTCTTTTATACGTAACTCTTGACTTAATAATTTTCAACTTAAATGAGCAATTTTTGACTTTATACTAGTATAAAGATATTAAATTAAGAAAAATGAACAACCAAATATTTTATGTCCAATTATTTTAAGAAATATAAAAAAATTGGGCTCAATCTGCTAGAATAAAATAAACCAAAAAATAAAACTTCGTTAGCACAGGGAGTAATTAATTAAAAATTCCATCATTTCTGTAGAAAAAATAGCATCCTACTTTTTTAAAAAAAGTAAGATCAGCCACCTCATCCTAAACAAGAGTGATAACGATAAGATAGATATTTGCTAGACTGACTGAAGTAGCCTACGTCTGTGTGGCATTGAGTTGATTTTATATTCCATTCTAAATATGAAAAGTCACAGATCCGTCGTGAATTACTCAAGAGCGTTCGTTTACTTTGACTTGGTTGGTAACTCATTTTAGTTTGGCGATGAGAGGTAACTTCTTGATAATATCTTACAGTTTTAAGTTCCATGTGTCCATGCCATTCTTACTGAATCACATGTGTAACATTATGGCTAGAGAAACCTCTCTTGCTTTGGCTGAGGCAGCTGCTTTATTTTTTTCTTCTGAAGAAGGAGGCTTTTCTTTCGGGGGGGGGGGGGGGGGCTCGACAACTTATGTCTTTATATTTTCTGTACAAACAAATTTTCCTTTTTTACTTTAAAAAAAATGCTCTAGATTTACCATAGAAATGGATACGATGATGCTTATGGAGCATCATTACGAAGTCTATTATAAATTTGAAAGTGCTGTAATGGAAATAAATAAATGTACTTACTTCATAAGTTTGGCCACTTTGTTCGTATTTAGGGATTTCAGATTGGGAATCCTGCTTCCTCCATTTTGTTGCGCCTGTTGTGGGTCTGCCGGTTGGGCTGCACGCCTGGATAGAGAGAAAAATATAATTTAATTCTAAATTTATAAATTTAATAATAGAAAGAATACACACGCAGACTGATTGGACATAAACAGTTAATTTTATTTGATCGATCTGTAATATATAGTCTGCATTTTACAGGAGTACAGCAGTGATACCGTCTTCATTTTTGATAAATATAGTATCGGAAAATAGTATGAACAGAAACAAAACTTCAAACAAAATTATGAATATACCTACCAAAGAATCAAACCTAAAAAATTGTTTGTTTGTTTTTTTGCTTCACCATGAATCCACCAGAGACTTTTAAAATTATTTTTGCTTTTGTATGAAACACTGTGACTTTCATACTGCTGAAACTGCTTAATAAAACAACGGCAATTATCTTATGCTTTAGAAATTAACGCGAAAGAGAAATAACATTTATTGATCACTCTTTAGGTTTTTAATTCTGATTAGCTTGAAATTACTTTGAAATTACTACTTTGAAATTATACACTTGGATTACAGATGCGCTTTATCGTCTCCAGCAGTAAATTTCCCTCTAGGGTGTAGTTCTAAACATTTATTTTTGTGTAATTGCTAGCAAATGTTTTGACTGATATTTCTACAAGTAAAGTTTAATTTCAGGTAATTATGCAGAAAAATATTTGACTATGGATACTTTAATTATTATTATCGTATACATCTAACTAGTCTCTTGACGCCACTAATTTCCTAGAGTTTCATGCGGGGAGAAAAAAAAAGTTATTTTTCCCTTTAAGTTTTACTGTATGTTGCTCTGCGTGTTAAAAAAATCATAAAATTCGGAAAACAATGTCATAACGATTTTAATAGAAAACAGGCAAGTATTTTTTTTTTATACTCATCAAATTTAATATTCATATGATTAAAATTCTAAACTATGAAAGAATAAAACTGCATTTCGCCTATTTTGGTAAAAAAGATGAGGGATTTTAATTCCTCAAAATATTAGAAATGTTTGCAAATATGCATTAAATTGTACTGAAAAGACAACTGTGCTCTTTATTGTGGCATTATGATTGAAATTATAGCATAATTATTTGATAGTTAAGCTCTGATTGCTGTGAAAATTGCGCAAAATTTCACATAAATATTAAATGAATAATATATATATATATATATATATATATATATATATATATATATATATATATATATATATATATATATATATATATATATATATATATATATATATATATATATATATATATATATATATATATATATATATATATATATATATATATAGATAGATAGATAGATAGATAGATAGATAGATAGATAGATAGATAGATAGATAGATAGATAGATAGATAGATAGATAGATAGATAGATAGATAGATAGATAGATAGATAGATAGATAGATAGATAGATAGATAGATAGATAGATAGATAGATAGATAGATAGATAGATAGATAGATAGATAGATAGATAGATAGATAGATAGATAGATAGATAGATAGATAGATAGATAGATAGATAGATAGATAGATAGATAGATAGATAGATAGATAGATAGATAGATAGATAGATAGATAGATAGATAGATAGATAGATAGATAGATAGATAGATAGATAGATAGATAGATAGATAGATAGATAGATAGATAGATAGATAGATAGATAGATAGATAGATAGATAGATAGATAGATAGATAGATAGATAGATAGATAGATAGATAGATAGATAGATAGATAGATAGATAGATAGATAGATAGATAGATAGATAGATAGATAGATAGATAGATAGATAGATAGATAGATAGATAGATAGATAGATAGATAGATAGATAGATAGATAGATAGATAGATAGATAGATAGATAGATAGATAGATAGATAGATAGATAGATAGATAGATAGATAGATAGATAGATAGATAGATAGATAGATAGATAGATAGATAGATAGATAGATAGATAGATAGATAGATAGATAGATAGATAGATAGATAGATAGATAGATAGATAGATAGATAGATAGATAGATAGATAGATAGATAGATAGATAGATAGATAGATAGATAGATAGATAGATAGATAGATAGATAGATAGATAGATAGATAGATAGATAGATAGATAGATAGATAGATAGATAGATAGATAGATAGATAGATAGATAGATAGATAGATAGATAGATAGATAGATAGATAGATAGATAGATAGATAGATAGATAGATAGATAGATAGATAGATAGATAGATAGATAGATAGATAGATAGATAGATAGATAGATAGATAGATAGATAGATAGATAGATAGATAGATAGATAGATAGATAGATAGATAGATAGATAGATAGATAGATAGATAGATAGATAGATAGATAGATAGATAGATAGATAGATAGATAGATAGATAGATAGATAGATAGATAGATAGATAGATAGATAGATAGATAGATAGATAGATAGATAGATAGATAGATAGATAGATAGATAGATAGATAGATAGATAGATAGATAGATAGATAGATAGATAGATAGATAGATAGATAGATAGATAGATAGATAGATAGATAGATAGATAGATAGATAGATAGATAGATAGATAGATAGATAGATAGATAGATAGATAGATAGATAGATAGATAGATAGATAGATAGATAGATAGATAGATAGATAGATAGATAGATAGATAGATAGATAGATAGATAGATAGATAGATAGATAGATAGATAGATAGATAGATAGATAGATAGATAGATAGATAGATAGATAGATAGATAGATAGATAGATAGATAGATAGATAGATAGATAGATAGATAGATAGATAGATAGATAGATAGATAGATAGATAGATAGATAGATAGATAGATAGATAGATAGATAGATAGATAGATAGATAGATAGATAGATAGATAGATAGATAGATAGATAGATAGATAGATAGATAGATAGATAGATAGATAGATAGATAGATAGATAGATAGATAGATAGATAGATAGATAGATAGATAGATAGATAGATAGATAGATAGATAGATAGATAGATAGATAGATAGATAGATAGATAGATAGATAGATAGATAGATAGATAGATAGATAGATAGATAGATAGATAGATAGATAGATAGATAGATAGATAGATAGATAGATAGATAGATAGATATTTTATATTTCATTAGATTTTGACATTAATCACAAGTTGGAAGACGACGTACAGTATTAGACGCTGAACGTAAATACGCTGAACATAGATACATACGTAGATACATAAATGCATATGTATTTGCGTAAGCTTCAATTTAATAGCATATTACTGTGATGACATATTGTTAATTATTTTCATTGATACGCAAATCAAATCCAAAAGATGAACTTTTAAAAATAAAATTAGATACTAACAAACGATAAACATTGAGAGCCAGACAATAAAATTAAAAGTTAACTAACAATGACAAGAAGCGATGTGTCCCTTGATTGACAATAATAAGTTTTGAGATTTATTTAAAGTGTATGATGTGATACCCACTTGCATTCAAAAATATGGTAAAATCCTTCGCCAAGAAGAATGAGTACAGAAAGCTATTTCAGCGAATGAGTACGTGCGAGAAAATGAAACAGGATACTCCGAGGCAATTCCAAACCGTGAAAGCAGTGCAGATCGAAGCACAGTATGAACATTACTCAAATAATACTTACATAAAATTTGCCGTGAATGAACACTGACTCAACATGATGCCATGAACGTAGTGTGCAAATATTCCTAAAAAAATTTCTGCCACATGTTTGCTCAAAAAATTTGTATAGTATGTGCATTCAAAGAATCTGTAAGTTTGAAAAAATATTACTAGTCTGAATTTTTTCTCTAAATGAAAATGGAGAGATGATAGGTCAAAGTATTTTTACCTTTCTTATAAACTCTCCTATTTATAAGGATATTATTTCCATGATTGCTAATTTTCGCAAATTTAAAGTGCAGACTATCTGTGGGTCTGGTGTTCAGTTACTCCTTTAATTAAACATCATCACAATCCTAAACTTTTAAAAACTTTTTTTAGAAATGTGGGTCTGGTGTTCAGTTACTCCTTTAATTAAACATCATCACAATCCTAAACTTTTAAAAACTTTTTTTAGAAATTTGTTGACGAACTAATGCAACCATTGCATGAGGAATAATTTACTAAACTGATTTTTGTAAAGTTATCCATGGCGATATAGTAATGTTCTTTCAATAAATAATTTCAATTTAAAATTTACTATTTTCCAGCAAAATTTCAGTGATCTTTTTCTTAAAAAGCAGAACAATTGGTTGACTCTACGGATCAACATAATGCAATGTACTTCCAAAATTGAAATAACTATTTAATTCTGACACAAATAATAATTTAAAGATTTGTAATTTCATGAATGGAATATCATTATTTCAAGCTGAATTCGATACACCTACAAATGACTTTAAAATTACTGGTACCAAACTCTAAAAGTTATCATTGAATAAAATTTTAGAACTTCAAAAATTTTTTTTTCTTTTCAAAAATATATATCTTTATCCACAGCACGCTCGAATGCATAAAATGTTTGGATTCTACCCAAAATACTTTATAGCTAAATGAAAAAAAATTTTTAATTCCGTTTACATTTTAAGAATATATTTCATAACACTTTATGCCCTACTTCATAACTTCTATGCACGAATATATTTGTAAATTTGTAAGGAAATTCATAAAGTACAAGTGAACTGTGCAATAGTAGATTATTCTTGCGAAGATAAAAGTTTTCACTTTGGCGGTATTTCTATGATGTAGGTGTGATAGCATAAAATCTATAAAAGATGGGAATATAAAGCAGTTTTACCACTTTGTCTAGCAACTTTAACTGCATATTATATATATACAGGGTGAGTCAGAACTCTTGGGCCAAACTTTAAGGGGTGATAAATCACATCTAAACAAGCATTTTTTGTCATACAAAGCAAGTAACTCAAGTGGTAAACCGCTAGACGTCGCTGACATTGAACGCAGTGACGACTGCGTCAGAACTTACCAGGGTTTAAGCTGAGTTTAAAATTTCTTTAGCAAAAAATCCTAAACCTCTTGTTTCATTTTTGCATTTTGAATAATCTATTAGCATTTTGCGAAAAATACGATCGTAGCAGAAACATTGGAACTAGCGAACGAACCTCAACTTGCAGCGCCACTGTTATTCTCTTGTAAAGTAATCGAAAATAATTATTTTGTTTGCAGACGATTTTTATGTACTTGTGGCAACAGCTTTTAATTGTTTATTCTAGTTGATAGAATTTTGGTTAAAAAACGGTAGAAAGAATAAAAGCTTGGTGCCGGGTGTTTTTGTTAACGTGCGCCGCTCGCTACGTCGCAGGTGTGAAGCCTGCATTACTGTTGGTGGTCGCACTTTTGAGCAGTTTCTGTAACTTTGTCCATGCATTCCGCAATTTCTATCAGTAAAACGTACTTTGTGCCTACTCTGTCATTTTTGTGTTTCCTCTTTTCACGAGAGAGTCATCATTTCCTCATTTCATGAGCTACCACCTCTAGCGGTTCACCTCTTACGTTACGACCCTGCTTTGTATGACAAAAATTGCTTGTTTAGATGTGATTTATCACCCCTTAAAGTTTGGCCGCCCAAGTGTTCTGACTCACCCTGCATATGGGACTGAAATGAGTAAAATAATTCTTGTAGCGCACTTGACGTACAATGTTTTTCCCAACATTCTAGTAAATCTGAAAACTATAACTATAAATCGCTTAAACTGTCGAAAAATAACTAATAAAGATCACAACAGCGTATTTATTATTACTTTCCTCATTTTCGCTGTGTTTTACTTGCAAACTAACAACTTATTAGCACTTGAGTTTGCAGTGACCTGCGAAAAATGCGTATTTGATTCTTGGATGTCTGCCAAGAGTGACGTCTAGCACGTCACATACGCATTCTTGTTCCTTGCTCTGGTAAAAATCAGCTCTTTGCTGACACTTACCTATGTATGTCGAAAAGCGAATGCCTTTGAAATAAAAAGTTCAATAAGGTTTAAGAATAAGGTTTAAGCAGTCTAGTAATTACTTGCACAAGATCACTACAATGGTGACCCGGTATTGTGTTTATTCATGCAAATGTATCTCATTTTAAAGGGTTTCGTATCAAGTTCACTGATGTAAACTTTCGAATCGCACTTTGTTTCGGCGTTTGGAAAATCTCAGTTCACCAAGGTTCTAGCAGCTTCGAGTTTAAACCTCTCTGATGTAATATCTCTAAGTTCGGACTGAATATAACCCGATTACTTTTGGATTCTCAAACTTTACATTTCAGACAATCAATTAGTCATTGTGGTATCAAATGCAGTTACAATTTCAGTGATCCTGCATTGTGTTTCATAATGTGTGAAAGCCCTTTCGAATTGAGTACACCAAAAGCTGTGACTGAGATTAAAATTGCATTTAATTATGTCGTGTCACATTTGACTCCAAAAGCTGCTGCAATCAATAGAGGCATAATTATGAATCTTAACAAAGATGACTTATACTATATATAAACACGGAACTCATTAAACACAGAGTTGAATCATCTCACCAGAAAATTAGAAAACTACTTAGAGGAACTTAGTGATCACAAGCTTTCGGAACTACTACGCAACATAAAATACCACACTAAAAACTATAAAGTACCCGATGAATTAATGTTAGAACTTTTTCTTCAACATTTACCGTCTCAAGTCCAAACTATTTTAGCAGCTATCACTCCTCTGAATTTGGGCACTGTGGCAGAAATAGCGGACCGTGACATTGAAGTGACACCACTTTCGGTGAGTGCTTGTTCTTCTGTTTCCTCATTCAATTCCGTTGAAGATAGATTGCTTGCAGAAATACAAAACTTACATTTGAGGATAGATGATTTTTCTCGTAGCAGAAGCCTCCGTCCCAACCGAAACAACGCTTTATGACAAAGAAGCACTTCTAAAACTAAGAATAACGAACATTGTTATTATCACAGAGAATTTGAACAAAAGGCTTTAAAACGTGTTTCTTCCTGTAAATACCGAAAAAATGAGAAAAGGCAGGTGTAAAGACGACTGCCGCCTTGCCTAAAAATTTCCATCGTCTCTGTGTGTGACAAAGGCACTAACGTGAAATTTTTGAGTGATACGGGATCAGACGTATCTATCGTTCCAGCTTCAAAATTACAAAGAAACACTTCCCAAATGACTCTTTCTGCAACTAATACTGTCCCTATTCATGTGTATACATCTCAAAATCTTTCCTTAGATTTTGGTCTCAGACGTATTTTTAAATGGTCATTTTAATTGGCAATGTTTCTGCCCCCCCCCCTTCATAGGTTCTGATTTTTATACAATTTTAACTTGATACCAGATCTGTTTCATCCAAAACTAGTGAATTCAAAAGCTAATATAATTTCTGGTTGTAAATTAAGTGTAAGTGTATTCAATTAAAGCTGTATCAAGTGTATCATTTATCATAAACTTTTATTAACACCTGTATCATTTATCATAAACTTTTATTAACACCTGTATCATTTATTATAAACTTTTAAGGAAATTTCCAGAAATAACCGCAGATCACCTCATCCTGATCAAGAAGTAAAACACTCAGTAGTTTACTACATTGAAACTATTAGTCCTCCCTAACTACTAAAACACGGGTTTTGCACCTGATCGCGCGTTGCAAAGGAGGAATTTACGCCTATGTTGTCGGGGAGGAGAAGGAATCCCGCCGCTGAATCTGCTTCACCCATTCCTGAACAGACGGTTCACTGGGGGTTTCTTTCGATTCTTTGCTTTCTGCCAAGAGTGACGTCTAGGACGTCACGTGCGCGTTCTTGTTTCTTGCTCAGGGAACAATCAGTTCTTCGCTGACGTTGCCTATGTATGTTGAAAAGGCAGTGTCTTTGAAATAAAAATGTTCAATAAGAATTACGCAGTCTAATAATTACTTGTAAGAGATCAATGCAGGCTAATCACATCGCTAAGCTGGCAGACGTTTGAATTCCGGAAGGGGTGAAATAGGTTGTTTCTGCGGTCGTTTTAGAAGTTCGGTTAACGCTTGTGAGTTTGTGGTTGTTCCAAGAGCAAGGAGTACGTCATACTTATATTTGAATCAACCATCCAACCTGGAGGTAACCATAACATTTTTATTTGTTTTAACTTGGGGTGGTCGGTTAAGTTAGACTTATATTTGCACCACTGTGTGGCAGTGTGTTTTACGTGTGTTGTTTTAAATTACAAGTTTTAAATATTTGAGTTTATGTTATTCAAGAAAGGTTTTGTTAATGAATTCGTTATTTTTGTCTATTTACATCGCTGATAGTTTATGTGATTTTATGTTCACCTTTCAGCAAGTTTAAGTATTTTGAGTTTAACCACTTTTGAAAAAATTAAATTCTAAATAAGTTGGAAGTTTACTATGTTCTTTATTAGAAGCTAAGCATAAATTAAATTAGTATCGATTAGTATCGATTGGAGGTAAAGAAACAGCCTCCTTCAGAATATATGTACAGAGTAGCCATTTCAACAAAGCAGACGATTTCTTTAAGCAGCTAAAGTATATTACGTCTGCTTAATTTCATTGGTTGGTATGTTTTCATGTCCTGAAGAAGAGACAGTTCTTTCCCCTGAAACCTGTGGATGATAATTTGATTTATACCGTGCTTATAATAAATATTTTAAATTGTAGATAGAAGTTTTATTTTATTGGAAAACAAGTGCACAATTTATAGATCTTTCGTGACTCAATCTTGCTGAAAGTTCAACATGTGACCCTTATCACAAATAAAGAAATCTCGAAATTGTGAGAAAATAGTAACAGAAATTATAGCTTCCTAAAATTCATGTCAACTCAAAATAAGATTTTTGCTCTGACATTTAAAATAGGCATACACAATTTCATATAATTCGATTTCAAAGATTTATTTTCAGAGATATAGCACTCCTTAAACCAAAATAAAATTTCTAAAATATCGAAAACGACTCGCACTAAACAATGGTAGCGAATTGTTTCTGTTTAAAAGTAGTTACAAAGCCCACACTGATTTCATTATATTGGACATATTTTGTTTTATGATTTGCTGGATTATAAATTAAAAATACGCAATATCTTATATAATAAAAGATGTACGTCTGTCTGTCCGTGAACTCTGCAGCAAAAATTCTAAGCTTAGGAAAGCTGCGAAATTTGAGACTGAATCAGCTGAGCTCTTAGTACGATAGAGCACGTCGAGATTTTTTTTAAATTCGAATTAATATTTTAGTCATTTTATGTTAAAGCACGATATTGAGCTATTTTCATACAAATCGGTTCCTTAGCTATCGAAAGTATTTTCACAGAGTTTCCATCTTAATGTTATCAAATGATCGAAGAATGTTATTTCTAACAATTTTTGAATTTAATCCGTAGGGCAACTTCTTCATATTGAATTTTTTATTTTTGAATACATCAAAATTTGTATCTTTTATGTTATCTGATACGAATCCAGAAAAAGAAGGGTAGTAATTTTTATTTTTCTTATTTCGCCGTATCCGAAAAAAATAGATGTACACAATTATGCAGTTGGCAAATGTATGGGTGTACACCTTTGCATTTTAAAAATTTCTTTTACAATTAGTCTTTATTCTACATTATTTTGTTGTTGTTAATTTTAAACCAAAAGCATATACTTCGAAATATTCGATACCGTTCTTTCTCTGGTTTGCTGGACGTTGCTATGGGGAGAAGTGGACGTTTGTGAGCAACCGTAGTAAATACAGAGGGTGGTCACACATTTTTGTAACGATTTCGAAAAAAATATATATAAACAAAGATAAGATTTTCATTTTCTAATATGTTCAATCTGATAGCCTTTTTGTTGAACTACAATATTACACCTTGATTTCCAAGATAAGAGCTTTTCTTAAAATATCAAGGTTGGTTTTGTTCCACTTCTTCACCACAATCTTCCAGAGTTCATCCAAGGTTTTGGGATGCCGCTGATACAGAGCTTGTTTTAAAAGTCCAAATGCACAGTAATCCATAGGAGACACGTCGGGAGACTTGGGTGAGATGCATTTAAATGGAATAGCCTCAATTTCGGTTTCATTTCTCATTTTTTCAAAAAATGTAGCAGTAGATTTAGATCTGGTGGCCTTATCCTAATGGAACTTAACACAGTGAAGATTGTTTGGGTAAAGTGATGGAATGTCTTTTTGAAAACAGGTGTTAAAACATATTTCTGATAGTAATCCGAGTTAATTTTGATGTATTTTTTACCTTCCTTTTTTAAAGTTTTTCGTTATAAGGGAATCCAGCAATAACCATAAAACCTTTAGCGAAACTTTCCTTGTTTTCTCTGAACCAACATTTTATGTTTTTCTCCTCTTTTTCGGTAGTAAATCGATCTTTTTCTATTGCAATCAGATAAATATATCCAAGTCTCATCAACTATAACTACATATTTTCATTTTTTACCTGCCAAATAATTCTCATACAACAATCTGCATATAGTCTTTCGCTAAGAAACATGTTTCGGCGTTAGGCGATGAACATCATACTTTTTGTATTGATTAGCTTTAAATTAGATTTTTATAATTTTGTTTACAGTTCCTATAGAGATGTTTAAAGATTTTGCGATAGTTCTTTGGGGGTTGGATTTTCTTTTAAAACATAAGATGCGACTTCAGATTTAATAAGATATGTACGTACCTTTGTTGGGTATGCATTTTTTACCTTTTTCCCTGTCAAATGTAAACTTTGACGTTTCTTTCCTTTTTTATTAATTATGTCACTTATTTTACGTGTAGAAATATTAAAACCATGTTTTCACATCTTTTTTTATTAATCGAATAAAAATATTTCTCTTCGTAAAGCGCAAAAATATAGTCTTCGATCCATTATTTATTTTCCAGCGACATTTTAAAGCAAAAAATATTTTTAATGATTCAGACGATAATTAAACCCTATTCCTACTTGATGCCAGTCAGGATTTTTTTTCATTTAAATTTAATTCATGGAGAAAGTCAAAATCGTTATAAAAAAAAACTGAACAAACACCCTCTGTAATTACGGGCGACTGCACATACTTTGCATCGAAAGAATTTGGAATGAAACGAAATAATAGAAGGATTTTGGAACAAAAGAGAAGGGAATTGAGTAGTGTTATCTGTATCTTTATTATTTACGTAGCGGGCGCTTATTTAAGACCCGGGAATATTTATTCTAGCCTATAATATAACGTGTGTTACTGTTTGGTAAAAGTTGTAATATTTTTTAAATAATGAATTACATAAAGAAAGGATATATATTTTTAAATTAACATAATTATTCTTTATTAATTAATGATTATCGAAATCATTGTTCACAAAAATTCAAGATCTCATCTAAATTCAATATGCCTTTGACATTCATTCAATGAAATATTCGTACCAAATTTCATCGAATTTTCTCAATTTGTTCGGGAAACATAGAGCTCCATATTAACTCCATATTTAGTGGAAAAGTAAAATTTCCAATATTTCGAAAGCGGTCCGTGATAACTTCTAAAACGTTATGTCTATTGCTTTCTGGTTACAAGCACTTGCGTTCACACTTTTAATTATTATCTATATAAATAAAATTGAAAATCCGTTTGTCTTATAATCACAGGGAGTACTGTTATACCGAATATCATAACATTTTGTTAGGTGGCATTAGTATTGTCCCACTTAAAATTTAGAAGTCAGTCTGTCCTTCTGTCTTCATGTTTTTCTTTCTGACTGTGTTCTCAGCTTGAGCCTCAACCAATTGTTGTACGAGCTTCCAAACAAACTAAATCCAGTCGTTTTCTCAGTCTCCAAACTAACGCGACCTTATCGTTTTTTGAGCCTCTCTACAATAAATGCAATTCAAAATCGGATCATGTGAACCGATCACTGTTTGTGCCTCTCCGAACTGATCACTGTGAATCGATCACTGTTTGTGCATCAGCCGAAGACTATATGACTCTCTGCCGACGTGGTTGTCGAGTGGTCAAGGCAAGCGTTTCCGTAGAAATCGCTCGACCGCCACGTTGTGGGTTCGAGCCCCACGTAAGGCATGGATGTTTGTGTTGTGGGCGCAATGTGATCCGCCCCCCTCTGGTGCGCCTGGGGCAACGTCAATGGACGGCTAAATGGTTCACACTCTGGCCGCTGTAATAAAGGCGAATGACGAAGGTCAAAGTGCCTGGCCATTTGAAAAAAAAAATGTTTGTGCCTCTATCTGTAAAATTATGGAAACTTTATAAGCAAGAGCAGACAACAGAAGCAAGGAACCAAATGGACATATCTAGCAAAGGACATTCAGAGCGGTGTACGTAGACCTAAGTACCTTCTGCTTTCCGCATAGCCAACTTATTTTTTTTTTTTTTGCTCAAGGACCATTAATCTGTCTTTGTTTTTGACCTTAAAAAATACCTTCAGAAAGTCTACAAAGAAGCTATTCAATTGTGAACTTTTTATTATCAAATAAATTAATTTATAAGTTGATCTTATATCTATATGTTTAACATCTCATCATGGCAAAACTTTCCTTTTATGTGAGAATGATTATAAAATTTCAAAAAATACTCCACATAATGGAAGTTTACCGCAATTACGTATTCCGTAAGTAGAACAGGTGTACGAGTAGTTATGATTATATTTATAGTGCTTATGATTTCTTTTCCTATTTTGATCAAAAATGTTTAAATGTATGGTAAGGAGTGCATTTTAACGTTCTGTAAATTATGTCATTCGTTTTTAAATAAAAAAGACATGCAAAATTACTGTTTTAATAAAAATGTTTAAAATATTAATTTCAGTATAATATACTTCAAATTGTGAATTCAGTTTCTTTGTATTGCGTATTCCGTAAGAAGAACAGGTGAACCGGTAATTATGATTATATTTATAGTGCTTAAGATTTATTTTCCATTTTAGATCAAAAATGTTTAAATGTATGGTAAGGAGTGTATTTTAACGTTCTGCAAATCATGCAATTCGTTTTTAAATAAAAAATACCAAAAAAAAATATTGCTTTAATAAAAATATTTAAAATATTCATTTCTTTAATATGTTTCAAAAATAATGTTCAAAACTTTAATGAATTTTCCCTAAGGCCTTATTTCAAGCTTGTCGTCCTCAGATGTTCGTAATTGGTATAAGGCACTCGTATAGCAAGGCGACAAACTACATTCAAAACAGAATAGAGTTTGTCATTGTGCTATAGAAACGCCCTATATCGATCGACATATAACTTTGAACGACAAGTGCATTTGTACCGATCATACTGAAAATCAATAGGCCTCTGTTGTTCATCTATTAAAATAACAGTGACACATTTTGTTCTTTTATCATAATATGTTCGAGAGAAATCGTCTACACAGGCAGACACACACATTATAGACAAATTAGTTGATGTGCATACAGACATGTTCAAAACGTATACATTGAAGTAAAGTAAAATAACAAGTTTTTCAATGTTTATATTTGCAATAACTGCATGTTGGTTAATTAAATGTTTTGGAGTTCCACCTCTCTTGAGCTTTGTCTTCAGGTGGTGCGACAGCGGTGAATTTCAAATAAAATTGAGAGTTTGTCATTGTGCTATAGAAACGCCCTATATCGATCGACATATAACTTTGAACGACAAGTGCATTTGTACCGATCATACTGAAAATCAATAGGCTTCTGTTGTTCATCTATTAAAATAAGTGACACATTTTGTTCTTTTATCATAATATGTTCGAGAGAAATCGTCTACACAGGCAGGCACACACATTATAGACAAATTAGTTGATGTGCATACAGACATGTTCAAAACGTATACATTGAAGTAAAGTAAAATAACAAGTTTTTCAATGTTTATATTTGCAATAACTGCATGTTGGTTAATTAAATGTTTTGGAGTTCCACCTCTCTTGAGCTTTGTCTTCAGGTGGCGCGACAGCGGTGAATTTCAAATAAAATTACCGTTTTATCTCGAATTTAGGTTATATCACTTTTGGACTTGAGACGATATATCTCTATATTAAAAAAAGTAGCTGTCGCGTCCGACGCCTCTGTTTGACAAATTTCTCGTTTCTCGAGACTCTTTGCTTCATACCGCAAAAACTATAGCATATAAAACTATGAAATTTGGTACACTTGTAGAAAAAGCTTTGGGAAATACGCTGACATAAATTGTTTTTTTTTATATATATTGTAGTTTAAGAAATATTTAATGCCAAAGTCAAAGACAAAATATTTGAGCTGCGAGTTTACGTCCTGGACAGACTAACAATAGCAAGACCACGAGTGTTTGCACTTACATGGGTGGATTTTTGCTGGATGGAGCCTTTTTTTTAATATGTAGTTTTTGAGATATTTTACTTTTTATACACTCATGAAGTGAACTTTTTTTTTCGTAGCGGCACGTCTAGCGATTTCTCTGTCTCTTACCGTAAAAACAATAGTATACAAAAATATGAAATTTGGTACATTTATAGAGAAATAATGGGGTAATACGATGAAATAAACGGTTTATCGATTTAAACTTTAGTTTGCCACGAAATAGCTCGTGAAACGAGATCATGATCAAGAATTCCGTTTTTGGATTCCCTAGGCTAAGTAAATCCCTGCTTTTCCCTCCTGCAAAAAATAGGTAGGGATAGAAAACAGATTTTTGAAAGTATAATTTTTAGGAAAGGTAGATATGAAACGAGCGCAAGCGAGTGCGAAGCCCCCCCCCCCCCCCGATGGGGGTTGTGCGAGCGGAGCGAGCAGGTGGCAGAGCCCCCTAGTTTAATAAAAAATAAAAAAAACATGCAATTGGCGATGTCCATTTTGAAGCCAACTTCAATCATTTGTTTTGTTCGCCATCATTCATGTGCTAGGTGATTGGTGGCTCGTTTTATGGATGCTAAAATCTTCCCAGGGCCGCTTTTAATCTTATTGGGACTAGACTGTAAATTCTACCCCCTCTTTCCATAAAACATTTAAAGTAAAAAACATGTACAATGAGCACACAAGATGTGCCCGAAGTGTTTCGTAGGTCCCCAGTACTTGCCTACTTTGTATATAGTCAAAAACGGCTTTGACTTTAAAGAATATGCGCCACCTTAAGGTATCGGTTGCGATCATAACTCTTTCAAGGACTTTTCTACATAGTTTCTTGGGTCTGACCACACAAATGGTTTCTGTAAGCCCTCGGGCCAGTCGAGTGGCCTGGGTTTTCGAAGTAGTTTCGTGGTAACTAATTACGGTTATAAACGAAAAAAAAATCAAAACTTCAATTTTTCGATCCACCCAAGTCTACATCCATCAAAATCTGAGAGTCAGATTTTGACCACCTTCACATATCTTTCCTTTTACTATAATAGAAGAGAAGGTAATTAGGTATTAAGAGAACAAAGTGTTATAATTGTCAAACATTAGATCAATCAAATAAGGAAAAAACATCAAAGAAAAAAATCAACACAATTTTCTGTCCTTTAGATCAGACACTAAATTCACAATGTGCTCAAATGCATAAAACTAGTAGTGTTTGCCCAAGATACTTTAAAGCTAGACGCAAATGACATTTTATATTCTGCCTATGTTTTAAATTTATTTGGTGCTCAACATTTATGCCTCACCTCATGGCTTCTATATTTGAATATATTAACTGAAATTTCATAAACGCAAGAGTGACTTGACAGAATATTCTTGAGAAAAATGAAAGAATCTTCACTTTAGGGACTATTTTTACCATATGCATTCAAGAGTGTAAGAGTGGTGAAATGTGAGAATTTAGAGAAGACTTACCATTTTGACTGACATATTTTAATGCATTTTATTGATTCATGAGAATGGCATGAATAAAATAAATCTTTTAGAGTCCTTCTGCTTTAAAGGCTGTATTATTATTTCTTTTAAAATATGTCATCTGAAACGTCTTATACTGCACATTTCAGATCTTTTATAATAGTCAAAGAGAAATACTAACAAGACATTTTTGAAGACGTATTCATATAGTGGCAAGTTATGTGTACTCTTAATTTCCGATTGAACTACTATGGACGTTATACTCTTTTGAATACTTATTGAGTACAATCACACAAATTTTCGGAAAACTGAAAGTGGCATCTCTAGAAACTGGAGTGGAAATTTTTAGTGAACCTTCCTATCCGCACTGAAATTCAATGCTACATCTACATCAGTCATTATCTAAGCTTTATCTATAAGCATTTGTGATAACAGTACGGTGACGGGTAGTACATTTTATGCTACGATGTTATGGTACAAGAAATAAACGTCGAGGACTGGGCAATAAAATATTAGCTCATATTAACAATTGCTGACGCCAAGACTTGACTTTATAGGGATATGCAGAAGTCCCACACACGACGCACGGCGAAATATCACGTGGCCAACATAAAGAGTTGCGTCTGAAACGGTTGTGCCCGGAGTAACTTCGGCCAGTGAAAAGTTTCCTCACAGAAGCTCATCGTCACAAGCTAGTCCCACCTCACTCAAGCCAATCCTCACACAAGCTAGTCCTACCCTCCGCTCCCTAGCAACTAACACCAATATTCTCTTAAACTCTGTTTCAGGATCCCTCGCAAGTTTGAAACTTGAAATCTCTCATGAAAAATGTAATGCTATTATCTTCAACAGGTCTAAATCCAAAATCAAGAAAATTCCCAGTTTTAAAATTGACGGAAACAAGATAAAAATCTCCAGAAATCTAAAATTCCTTGGATTAATCCTGGACGACAATTTTAAATGGAGCGCCCACGTTTTCTTCCTAAAAGAGAGATGTTGTAAGTTCGCTTCTACTTTTGGTAAACTTGCGGGTTGTAACTGGGGAGTAAATAAATCATTCTTAAAGGTCTGGTGCCTGTCGGTTATTGAAAAAATTCTTTCCCATGGGGCGGGTATCTGGGGTAATAAACTTACTGGGGCTCAAATAAAAACTTTACTTTCTCTTCAGAGGGTCTTCTTACTTAAAATCTCCACCGGCTTTAGAACCTCTTCTAACGGCTGTCTTTTCTCCCTGACCGGCATTCCCCCATACATCTTGTTATAAGAATTCAACATTCGAAATATATATTCTGGAAACATCACTTAAATTTCTTAACTGATACGAACATCCCTGACCCTTCCCTTTTCGATTTCAATTCATCTCTTTCAAATTTTCATCCTTCCAACCGCATCGCCCTTTTCGAACATCATGACCCCCTTTCCTTTTCCAACATTAATATTTACACAGATGGTTCCTCTATTAATGGAAACACAGGTTTCGCTGTATGCATATTTAAACATGATGTCCTGGACCGGGTTTACTCCTTCAAACTTGACGGCGAGAATACGGTATTTCAGGCAGAAATTGCTGCCATTGACTTTGCCATTTCTTGGGCTAAGGATAATAATTTAAAGGTAAACATATTTTCTGATAGTCTCTCCTCAATTTCGGCTCTCAACTCTATAAAAAAACAAATCAAATTTTCTTATTAACATTAAAACCAAAGCCAACTCCTCAAAAAATCTTATCAATCTTTCCTGGGTTAAAGCCCACGACAACAACCTTGGTAACGAGGTCGCAGACCATCACACCAAATTAGCCACCATCTCCGGCTCCCCTCTCCAGATCCCATTTCCTTACTCTCTTCTTAAAAAATATTGTAAAAATCTTCTTATTAAAAATTGGCAGACTTATCTAAATGAATACATATCTCCCCGTTCTCACGACCCCGCTAGAATTTCAAAATCCCTTCCCATTGTAGATTCAAACATCTTAATTTCCAACAAATTTTTAACATACTTTTTAACGGGCTACGGCCCCTTTTTGGACTACCTCCACTTTTTCAAACACAAATCTTCCTCTAATTGCGTCTGCAACTCCTATGGTGACGCCGACCATTTCATTTTTCTTTGTCCGTATACCAAACTCTTCCACCTTTCCCGTCCCTCTGATGCGAACTCTGCGGCCTGGTTCGCCAACATCTGCAAAAATAAATCTTCGATCCTAAGAATTAAATATTGTATTCTCGCGACTCGAGAAATCTCAAAGTCTCCTGATCGACCTGGCTGTCCTCTGGTTCTCCTTGATCTGTGAACGTCTACACTGTTCCCCACGTTGTACATATTTGTATATTCTCTTTGTGCATATTTGTATATTCTCTTTGTACATATTTGTATATTCTCTTTGTACATATTTGTATATTCTCTTTGTACATATTTGTATATTCGCTTTGTACATATTTGTATATTCTCTTTGTACATATTTGTATATTCTCTTTGTACATATCTGTATATACTCTTTGTACATATTTGTATATTCTCTTTGTACATATTTGTATATTCTCTTTGTACATATTTGTATATTCCCACGGTATTAACTGGTCTACTCTCTTGGAGTCCACAGTGTACATACAGTGTAAATCTCTGTAACTTTGTTTTTATGCACTTAATAATTTCAATCCTGTTTTATGTTTAGAAAAATTTGACATCTGTAAATTTTGATAAATATCAAATTTTAAATTTGGTTATATTAACTACATCCTAACACTTATTGTCTTCCAACCTTGACCATTTTCTTATTTTCTGTAATTTCTTTTTTGTTGTATTTTGTGCTAGGGTTTTTTTTCCCTTCGGGGTTTTCCCCTCTTTACAATTTTCTTATGTTTGTCTTATTTGTTTGTCTTTCTTGTTATGTACTGTCGACGCCCTTCTCGTCTTTTCTTGATATAACTTCTCGTGCTGTGATTCGTTTTAATATATGTACTGTAATCTCTTGAATCATAAAAATAAAGTTCCTGGCCACACATCTTTCTACCATAAGCCTTCGGGTTGGTCGTGTGGTCTGGGTTTTCAACACTCAACACAAGCTTATCGGCTAATGAGCAGGTAACGGCGACGCCAGTTGGAGTGATGCAAGTCCGAGTAAATACACGCAGCAAAATTAAGATACGCAGATAATTCAATCAGACACGAGTCGGAGACATAACAGAAGTGATAATGTGCCCAGTGTGACAATCCAAACAATTTCAGAGGAACATATAGTAAAAATGGCAACTGCTGTGTACAAAGACGCGCCTTCAGATGACTGCAAAAGCCAAACCAAAGGTACCCTTTTTTTATTAGCACTTTACAACATAGTTGAAAAGTGTTCATGACTTTATTCATTCTATATGTCTGTCTGTCTGTTCTTTCGTATGATGCCTGCGTAAAAATGACTTTATCAAAATGAAATTTTGGTATGTTGTTGAGACGGTCTGTGGGACATATGGGAATGTAAATGAATAATATCACCTAATTAGTTTTGGATTGAACCCGGGTTGAAGAAATGAAATGCATTTGAACCCTATGGGACATAATTTTTCAAACAGTTTTTTAAGCAAATTTAAAATTCACAAATTGCTTCGAAAAATTTAGGAAATATTCAAATTATCTCATGGAATATATAAATAAAATTTCAGCAAAATATGTTCAGTAGCTTTTTAAATAAAAATTAAAATAATGATTGCACCCATATTATATGAAGAGATCACGTAAATAATAAAACAAACTTCAAAATAAAACATGGCATCCATCTTGTGTCAAAATCGTGATTTTTAAAGTTCTTTTTAATTTTAGTGTTGCATCCGCCCTAGAAATGCCTTATTCTGTATTTTTTCTGTGCATCTATATACTGCACTAATGCAATTATAATATGTTTTAGTTTAAATGATCATCAAACTTTGATTATTTCTACAACGACGCCTAATTTTCACCTATGGAGAATGTAAATACATCAAGCTGTAAGATGAGTTGTATAAGAATTGTTGAATTTCTTTAACACAAAAATATTTAGCTCTGGAGTCTGCAGTATAGCTGATATGAATGAAGCATTCATTGATTTTACATAGAGAAGCAGACAATTCTATAGTATTGTTTTTTCGATGAAGTTTTAAGCATGGAGTTAGAAAGTACATTTACATCCATGGTTTTAAGTAAAATAAATTATTGTAGTATTGTGACAATTTTAAAAGTATCGCCGCTGAATGAAAGGGATGGAAAAAATTTTATGAATGAAATATTTACTGCTTTTATATAGAGGGCCAGGCGATTCATATTTCGATGATTCATTTAAATAAAGTTCATTTGTTTCCGATGAAGTTTTCAAATATAATAAATTATTGTAGTATTGTGATAACTTTAAAAATATCATCGCGGAGTATATCACATTTCAGAGCTGTTTAAATGAAATTGCATTGCAGTTGGAAAGTGTTTCATAATCAATGCTTTATGCATGATTGATTTTTTCTGTTGTCCATGAGGACAGTTGATTTTAATAATGAATTAGACTCTAAAATCAATAAAAAATTCCGTCTGCCATTACACCAGTAACACCACCTTTAAAACTTTATATTGGAAACGTAAGAATTATTATATACGAATTGAAACTTGTTCATGAATATTTACGTAGTCATGTTAATTATTTTAAATATTAATTTTAAGAAATACTTAATACTGAAAATAACTGTCTGGTCATTTCAAAGGTTGTATTTTACTGTTTATCTTTTATGAAATGTTATTTACAGGTTGAATCCGGACAGCACAAAAGGTGGATTTTGATGAAAGTAGGCAATATACGGAGTTACACTATGCACTATTACAGTCTTCAGCGCCAATCAACCTAATCATTAATTAAATCAACCTAATCATTACGAATTAAATAATCATTTTCTTTCAGCAGCGCATAATCTAAGCTTTATCTCCAGGAATGCATGTTTCAAGGAGAAATTTTGAACTGGAATTGAAAATTATTTTGTGAATTTCCCTGCCTCCTCCTAAATTTGATCCTAAATCCATACTAGTTTTCATTTAAGCTCTATCTGTAGTCAAAGCGAAATTGATTTTTCAAGTAACATGAAAATTTTTTACCCTGAACTGGAGAAAAAACCGGATATAATAGATCAAACGTTCCCATAACAGTATCATTGAGCCTTCAATACAAGTATAAAAATCTGATGTGGGCAGCACATGACTTTCCTTGTGCAATGCAATGAATTTACTACTTTTACAGTAAAAAAAATAGATTATTTTTATATTAGTTATTTATATTCTTTCCAAGATATTGAATTTTCGTCAATGAGTAGTCATTTTCCATGTCGTCATCATCAATGAGTCGTCATTGATTTAGCGCCATTTTTATCCATTTGGCGTGTTTCTCGTTAATGTAGCAACATTTAAAAAGCCGCCAAGCTGGCGATATTCCACCAAATTCGTCGCCAAAATCTCGCCAAGCGTTAAGAAGAAATAAGTTATCCTTACAGCAGATAAATTACTCTTGGCGTTCAAATACAAAAGTATTACTCAAAGTATCTTTTTTCATGAATGAAACGAGCTAGATCCACGAGAATGATGTCACCCAATTTATCGCATGTTATTACATATGAAAAGTGAACATGTTTCTCAATAGGATATATTTTTTTTATTTTATATGACTTTTTGATAATTTTTTAGAAAAATGTGCAATATCTCGAGAACGGTTCATGTTCGCATTCTAAATTTTATGCCAATCGTTTTCTAATGAAAAATTACATAAGAAATGTCTATTTGCGCAACTTTATTAGCGGTTTTAATGTTTTGACGATTTTTTCAAAATTTCACTCGAAAATTTAGGGGGGTTCTGAACATTCGATTGCGTATAAAAACAATAGGCTTCCAGTGTTTACGGATTATGTGTATTTACGGATTACGATTCGTTCGAATTGGTCCATTCGTCTGTCAGTTATCGTCTCCACAGCCTCACTGACAGGCACACACACAAACACACACACACACACACATACTTTCACACACGCACACATACTTTCACACACACGCACACACACACAGACATCACGTCAAAAATGTTTGATTCGTGATCAGGGATGCTTGAAACGTGCTCTCCCGTCGAAAACTCGAATTCGAATTTTCGAACCCATCACAATACTTTCCTTATACATTATGTATATAAGGAAAGTAACAAGAAAGATCAATCATGCATAAAGAATTGATTATGAAACACTTTCCGGCTGAATTGCAATTTTATTTAAACATCTGTAAAATGCGATACATTCAGCGCTTGCATATTTTAAATTATCACAGTACTATAATAATTTATTTTACTTGGAAACTTGAAACTTCATCGAAAAGAATGAACTTTATTCAAATAACGTCATCAACATATAAATCGTCTGGCTCTCTGTGTAAAAGCAATGAATATTTCATTCATATCTCTTTTATTCCAGATTCTAGAACTACATAATTTTGCTTGAAAAAAAATTCATCAATTCTTATACAACTCATCTTATAATCACTTGTTTACATTCTGCAGCCATTAAAATTAGGCTTGGTTGTAGAAATAATCAAAGTTTGATGATCATTTAAACTCAAATATTGTAATTACGTTGGCGCAGAATATAGATGAACAAAATACGCAAAAATAAAGCGGTTTTAGAACAGACTCACCACTAAATACAAATTTAAAAGAATAACAATCACGATTTTTACACTGGGAAATCACTTGCTTACAATCACTTGTTTACATTCTGCAGCCATTAACATTAGGATTCGTTGTAGAACTAATTAAAGTGTGATGATCATTTAAACTCAAAAATACTATAATTGGGTTGGCGCAGAATATATTGCACAGAAAATACACAAAAATAAAGCCGTTTTAGGACGGATTCAGCACTAAATATAAATTTAAAAGAACTCTAAAAGTCAAGATTTTTTTACTGGGAAGAAAGATGGATGCCATATTTTATTTTAAAGAGGGCCACGTGATCTCTTCATATAATATGGGTATCATTATTATTTTAATTTTTATTTAAAAATCTACCGAACATATTTCGCTGAATATTTTTTATACATTTTATGGGATAATTTCAATATTTGCTAACATTTTCGAAGGAATTTGCGAATTTCAATATATTTCACTTTTTCAACCTGGGTTCAATCCAAAACTAATTGGGTGATATTATTCATTTATATTCCTGTATGTCCCACAGACCATCTCAACAACATACTAAAATCTCATTTTGATATAGTCATTTTTACGGCAGTTATCCTGCGAACGGACAGAGAGACAGACAGAATAAACAAAATTAATGAACACTTTTCAACTATGTTGTAAAGTGTTAAGAAATCGAAACAAAGGTAGTGTTATCTATGTGAAACAAGAATTTGCATTTTTCCCAGCATGGAAAGTAAAATAAGAAAATGTGTTGTACTGAATAACGCATCGTCAGTAAAATATCGTAACATTTACAGTATGCAATGCCACCGCCAGAGCAGTGCCATGAATGGCATTAGATTACCATGTTACTTTTAAAAAAAATATGTGCATCAAAGTAATTGCTGTAACTCAATAAGTGAAAATACTTTATGCAATGGCTAAGGAAAACTTAAACAACATAATAAAGCTCAAATAAATTAAGAATGCAACATACATCTCATTTGAGAATAGGTTTGATCGTCTTCTTCGGAGCAAGACCGTCTCAAACCCGAAATCAAAAAGATGAAATGGGCAAATTCCCACGGTCTGGCTGAGTTCCCGGTAAAGTTATCCGCTTTTCGCCATTTTTCTTTCTTTTTTGCCCATCTCTTAGCTTTTAAAACTCTTGTATGTCACTTTGACTTATTCTGTCTTCTTACTACTCCTTTAACCTTTTGCTTACGGGTGGGATAGCGTCTATCCCAAACGAAGAACCTCCCAAAAATACAGGTATTTGACATACCCTATCCCAAACAGTTCGGTCCCTCTTTGCAGACATTGGCACGCCATTTTATATGAAGAGATCACGTGACCCACTTCAAATAAAATATGGCATCCATATTTTTTCACAATGTAAAAATCGTGATTTTTATTCTTTTAAATTTATATTTAGTGCTGCGTCCGTCTTAAAATCGCTTTATTTTTGCGTATTTTCAATGCATCTATATTCTGCGCCAACGCAATTCCAATATTTGGTGTTTAAATGATCATCAAACTTTTGATTATTTCTACAACGAATTCTAATTTTAATGGCTTATAAAAAATAAAGCGGTTTTATGACGGACGCAATACTAAATATAAATTTAAAAGAACTGGCGTCCATGAACTCCGATATCTGCAAAGCTGGAAACGAACTGTTTGGGATAGGGTATGTCAAATACCTGTCTTTTGGGGAGGTTCTTCGATTGGGGTTGACTCTGTCCCACCCGTAAGTAAAAGGTTAATATTTTTCACACGTGTCTGATCTTGTTGAGACATTTCTGTTTCTCTTCGAAGTATTCCAATCTTGTTGGTTATTCGTTTCGCATTGGCTGGGTTGTTCTCCCCTCTGCTTTCTGATTGGCTGTCTCAGATGAACTCCTTATCTATAATTGGATATCCATTCTTTCATTTGAACCCCTGGCATCTTATTGACTTCAGGTCTGTTGGTCTATCTTGCGCTGAAAAAGGGGATTAGCCTCGTATATCCAAAGAATCCTCGAAACAGCTTTATGCTGCATTGTTTGTTTAGTTGTTATTTTTACGTTGTTGAATTTATTCCTTATAGATTATTGTAGAGTGCGAATTTCCACTCAAAATTAGTTGTTCAATTAATATAAATAATTAAAAAGTTATAAATAATAAATTATTTTATAAGTAAAATACACTTTGTGAAAAGAATAAGGAAAAGTTTTGGAACGTATTTAAGCATGAATAATATAATAATTCAGCATACACCTGTTTCGAGGATATGCTGGATCCCCCTTCGTCAGTACTAGAGAATCAACAAATCCGAAGTCAAAACGTTTTTTTGACTTCGGAGTGGTTGGTTCTTTTGCACTGACGATGGGGAACCAGCATATCCTCGAAACACTCGTATGCTGTATTACTGTTTTATTTAGATTTCTTACATATTCGGTTCAAAAATCGTTAAAAAGAGCGTGCTTCGACTTTCCCTATGCTGTTAAGATAGAAACTCTGTGATAATATTTATGATCGCCACGGAAACGATTTGTGTAAAAGTCGCTCAAAATCCTGCTTCAACATAAAATTACTAAAAAACTAATTCGTGTTTTTAAAAAAAATCTCGCCGAGGTCTGTCGTACCGGAGTTCAGCTGACTCAATATCGAATTTCGGACTTAATCGCTTGCCGAAGCTCAAATTTTCTCCGACAGACGACACATACGCAGGGAAAGACAAGACATTTACTTTTACATATTATGTAAGAAGATAATAGAGCGTATTTATTTCTTTATTTTCGTTTTACTTTTATTTGTAAAATACCATTTGGAAAACAAGGAAATTTAAATTTCTAATCGCACAGTATCTACAGTTTAAAGTAGATTTCCATCCACACGAACATCTATGAATACTCAGAATAACGACTTTTAATAAAGCATATTCACTAAATAATAATATAACCAAACAATCCAATATTTTTGCGGAATTTATCTTTATTTATTTTGACTCTTGATATTCGTTTAAACTTAAACACATGCATCAAGGAAGAAATCGAGCAATTATATTCTCCCCGTCAAAACAGAAAGTTTCGGAAAATTATACCTTCTCACATTCTTCTGGTATTGTTCTTCACTATATTCTTTGGCGAATGGAATATTTTTCTCCTTCTTGGAAGTTGCCAAGAATAATAAGTAGAAAAGTTCTTTCTTTCCTCGTATGGAGGCGTAACTTACGCAAGAAAAGTGGTTTTAAATTGCATGCTATTACAGTGAATGCTAAAATAAATTTGGCCGCAGCTGTTGCTCTTCCCACTATCCATTCACACCTCGAGCGTATAAATTATTTATCGAAATATAGACAATGAAATAAATTATACGTAATTAATACGTAATAGCGCAATAAATTATACGTAATACGCAATAACTTTATTTTACTAAAATGCATATATTTCCATACTAGAAACTGAGATTTAGGTATTATAGAGAAATACTCCTACACAATTAGAATGGGTTAATAAAATTTTTCATTGCAAGGGAATGCATGATTGCATAAGAGATACGGCATCGTTCCGCCACACCAAATCAACCGAATCCCTAGCCAAGTCACTCTACACCAAGTCATGTCCGAATCTCTAGCTGGCAAGTTTTCAGGGTCTGTAACTCATCCCCCAAGATAGCTATAGACTTGGTCTTCTTTTCTGTAATATTTACACGAAACTCAGAAAAACAAAACACAATTACAATTAGTGCTGTAACACTTGAGATGAAATAAATTTAAAATGAAAGTTTTTACGATATTTGTCCCTGCGTCTTTTTTCTTTCAATGTTGAGAGACTTACAGACTAAACCATTGAACCAATTTAAATGAATGGTGTCTTAATTTGTGTCTTCTAGTTGGAAATACATACTTTTCTATGAAGACTTGAAGATAAATTTGATTTAGAATTTCTGAAACTGGAAAAACTTAAATAAATGGTGCTCAGCGGTAAAAGTAAAATTTGCAATGTCTGCTATATCTTGCTGTTTTTAGACCCAGGTCGTTCGACCTACCCGAAAGTGTAAGGTATCTGTCTGGACGGCCGGGACAGCGCCACCCAATTTAGACCGGAACCCAAAGGAAGCGATATCCACAAGGACCGTACCCTCCTTTCCCTGCCACCAACCCTTCGGAACTTTTAGTTCCACAGATTTTACGTGTCCGTACTCCCCCTTGTACATACGGGGATAGTTTGGGAAGATCCAAAAATCGAACTCTGGTGCTGCAGGTGCAATCCCCATACCTTAACTACTGGGCTATTCCGCCCATACAGTGCTTAAATCATAGTTGAGTATTCATGTTGAAAATTATTTCTACAAAAAGTATTGAAATGTCACAAAAAAATCCGCTTTCTGGTAAATAAAAAAAAACTCCCACCAAATACAAAACTGAAACTTTCTTTTAAAAAAATTACGAAATCTCAAAATGGTATGTGTCATGTTCCCCCAGGGCCGGTGTTGTACTTTCAAGTCTAGAATACCATGTTAAAAGATCCTATATCTCCTTCAAATCACATATAGCCCTTTTTAGCCGCAGTCAATTTAAAAAAAAAAATGGCTGCGAATAAAATGGGCTTAGTGTGATTACACGAAATGTTATGATCCTTAAAAAAAGTATTCTATATCTGAAAGTACAGTTCCTGTTCTGCAGGAACTCGGCGCAAACTATTTAAAGATTTCATAACTATTTTGGTGGGAAGTTTTTACTTTTTGTACTTCACGGGGAATTTTAGATGAGCCATGAAGTGGTATTTTTGTGAGATTTAATCTTACTTTTTATATCATGGACTTATGTTTTGTGTTCAAATCTTTTTGATTTATTGCTTGCCCTCTTAAATAATCATCCAAATATGTTTATTCCGCTTTTTTGACTACTATTTATCGCAGAGAAAATACAAGTGTGTACCAGTGGCGTAGCGTCTATTAAGACTCAAAAGCGGAGACTCCCCTGTTTAAAATCTAATTTAAATATACTTTTATTTATTATATTTTTTAATAACTTTGCTAATATATATAGCTGTTTTAGAAAACCGTTACACTTACTTAAAATTAGACGTTTCAAAGTATTTTTCCCATTACAAAGCATATCTAGAAACCGAAATCATCCAGCTTTTACGGTATTCTTAAAGAAGAATGTCATTAGAAACGCTCTACTGTTAAACTCCGCCCTCCCTGATAAGCTAGAACTAAAGGCTAGCTTCTAGAAAGGTGGGACTATTGCTTCTCCTATTTTCAACCTTTTCTAAACACCGTAACTAGACAATGATTGGATATGCGACGTGGCATTTCATGAGTGAAAATTTATTGTGCAAGGCGAGTGGATCCGCCATTTTGGGTCAAACATGGTTCTATTAAATAATCTTTGCAAAATGTCATATGTAATACTAAGAAATATGAGGCATTTTCCACGAATAACGTGACAGTCACCTAAACTTAAACAATATCAAGACGAAGAGACACACTAATGACAACCATTAAACTTTAGTAGTTTCTGAGTAGACTTTGTCACAGTAAAAAATGGCGAAGCATCCGTTTGCGTATTTGGGAGTTTTAAAAATAATAAATCTTCCCTTTAAAAATCACGTTACACGAGAATCTCAATTAAACAAAAGCCCTTGATAATTTTCTAGCGAATTTTTAGCATATTGTGGTTAAGATATTTTTCAGTTTTCAAAGTATAGTATTTGTAAATAATTAATATACAAAATTGTTTAAGGACATTGATGACTACAGTTATTTTCCACTAAGCTTATGTTCCAGATATATTTCTCATCCCTTTTCAGTGCACTCCTTTGCTTTATTTCGTTACTTTTAGCTATTTATATTTACAAAACTGATATATTTTTCTATCACTTGCTAAAAATATTCTAATATATTTCTACTTCATACATAGGCGCCTGTAAAACTTTTTCCACAGAGGGGGGGGGGGGGGGTCAAATTCAAGCACAAGTTGTACAACATCGACTGACTTGATGCTCGCTTTTGTTATACTGAATGTCCAAGGAGGGGGGGGGGGTGACCTCCCCTTTACCCAGTGCCGTTCCTGGCGGGTATGCAGCGAATGCCCCGCACGCAGGCGCCCAATTTAAGGGGCGCCAAATTCAACTATTCGCTACTCTTGCAAAAACGCACTTCTAATTGGAAGAAAAATCGGCATTAAAGGTATTAAAAATCAAATTATAGCAAAGCTGTAAACTTTGATTACAGGAAGAAACAGTAAACTAATATAAGAAGTAACTTCTACACTGGAATTTACATGCAAAAAATACGTTAATAGTCTATTTTATTTGATGTCGAAAATAAATTTTTTGTCATATTTTTTCGTTGTTTTATTTTATTACGCCCATTTTCATAATCAAACACTTACACTAAAGTGACTTTAGTCTATAAGGAAACTATTCAGTTTAAACCTCAAACTAAAAATGATTATGAAAATTGGCCTTATCATCAAAATTTAAGCATAGTATATAGGGGCGCACAAAATTATTCTTGCACGCAGGCGTTCGCCACCCCAGGAACGGCACTGCCTTTACCTCCCGTATGGGCGACCATGACTTCATATTTAATAAAATTATAGTAAAAGTTCATGTAATTTAGAAATAAGAAAACATTTAAAATATTATGTCTTGTATGTATTCATCCTACATAGGTAATACTTTAAAATCTCGTGCATTTCATCCACTCTTTATATTTTTATGCAATTTTTTTTATTCACTAATTAATAAAACTTATTGAAATAAAACTTATGAAAATGCGAATTCCAATATAAGTTACACTTGTAATACCAAATTGTTTGCTACATTTTCAGCCTCCCAGTCAAAAATCCCACGCTACGCTACTGGTGTGTACCATGAGTTCCCATAGAATTTTGTTTTCCAAGTGGGAGAGCTAACCACCGACGTCAGTGGAGCAAACTCGAGGATAAGATGCACAATATAGAATAACATGATGCCCATCTTTGTGACGTTGAACACATAAACCTTGAACATCCAGAGGGAAGTGTCCTCTCTTGTCCTCCCCTATGGGCGCCCATGGTGTGTTCTCGTTTTAATAATCTGTCAGTTGACGTAGTATTTCAGAGCAATTTAGCTACTTTTATGTTTCATAGAATTAAGCATAATAAAATTTTATGATGTACATACATTCATGTCTTTTTCACACACTAAAACCTTTTTACCTCCCGTTCTTTTTGCGGAGCAGAAATGTAAACCATATACATCAAATTAAAGGACATCAGTTGATGGATTCAATATCTCTAATGCACAGTTATTGATGCTTTCGAACTAATATATACAAATATTAGTGAGGGATGCTTGACTTTCCTGTCTGTAAAGGATTCGATAAACAAGCGTTTCAGTAGCTAAACCCATCAAATCCACCCGATATAATGTAACTGACATGGAATCTCCAGTCATTCTTCTTTAATCCGATCACGATGAGCTGATTACACAGTATTTAATGGTTTCGCAGCATAGAGGAAAGAGGATAAAAGTAATTTCCATGAAGCCATACAGAAATGACCCAAGAAATAAAACTGCTACTTCTCTTTCTCTCTGTCTCTTTCTGTTTACGTTACAGTTACGTACAATTTGCGCACAAAATGGAATAATGATTAATCATCGACAAAATTTGTTGAACTTTTTTAAATTCAAACTCATGATGAATGTAGTCGCAGTCAATTTAAAAACAAGAAAGATCAATCATGCATGACGCATTGATTATTAAACACTTTCCAACTGAAATGCAATTTCATTTAAACATCTCTAAAATGCGATACATCCAGCGCCGATATATTTTAAATTATCATAGTACTACAGTAATTAAATTATATTTGAAAACTTAATTTCATGGGGAAAAAATGAACTTTATTCAAATGATGTCATTGAAATATAAATCGTCAAGCTCTTTATGTAAAATCAATGAATATTTCATTCATGTTACTTATATTTCAGACTCCAGAGTTAAGTAATTTTGAGTCGAAAGCCCAGATAGTTCGACTCATCCTAGGACATAGAGCAGCTAAGTAGATGGCCCGAAATAATTTTGAGTGAAAAAATTCACCAATTCTTATACAACTCATCTTACAATCACTTGTTTACATTCTACATTCATTAAAATTAGCCTTCGTTGTAGAAATAATCAAAGTTTTATGATCATTTAAACTCAAAAATATTGTAATTGCGTTAGCACAGAATACAGATGCACAGAAAATACGCAAAATTAAAGCGGTTTTAGGACGAATGCAACACTGAATATAAATTTTAAGAACTTTAAAGTTCACGATTTTTTAACTGGGAAAAAAGATGGGTGCCATATTTCATTTTGAAGTGGGTAAAAAACTACCAAACATATTTTATTGAACTTTGTTTTTGCAAGAAAAAGTGCAGGCAGAATTTGCGTTCGATTATGGGGCTCGTCATGAGAGAATAGCCAAAAATTGTATATTCGCCAAAGTCACGCATTTAAAAATATTCGTGAATACATTTTTCTAATAATCTCTAATTTCTTTAATTTTTAATTATTCAACTATCACTGTTTCGGAGGATGTTAATTTGTTTGATTTGAATGATTCGATGAAGGTCGCTCATATAGCTTTCCACCCAGTTTGTTTTCTTCATATTGAGTTCTATCAAAATCCGTCAGATCTGTTATTTATCAGACGTTGTCTTTTATGGGGAAGTAATTGAAAGGGAAGTAAAACGAAAACATAGAAAATCAGGGATATATGAAATTGAGAAAGAAACAAGAAAATATAAATTAAATGCAGAGTATATGAATTCGAAAAAAAAGATCGAACCAGAGTTTGTGTCCAGAATTCAACGAAACCATACATGACGAGGCTGCAAATTGTGGTTTTTATTAATGATTTGTTATTTGGAATATGAGAAAAACAATTAATAACTTCTGTACAATGTTTATAATGCTAGTTTTATAACAAGAAATATTAATATATCAAATATAAACTGTTTTCAAGGAGCTCATTTCTTGTTATTGTGGAAATGCTGACATTTAATTTTCAACATATTTTTTTAAAAAATTATGCAGAAGATCAAATATAAGTACAAAACAATTAGGCGAGCTCTGTGGACCCACACAACGAAGTGTACAAATTTAAATTGGAACTAATAATTTATCTAACTGAAGAGTTATATTGGCATGCTCCGTATGGTCATCATAAAAATCTGATGTAAGCAGCACATGACATTCCCTACAGAATTAAATTCATTATATCCTTAATTCTCTCATAATTCATCAAATTGAGTGTAGTTGCACAAAAAACCACGTATAATTTGTCGTGAGGCACCACTTGTCGTAACGACACCACTTTCAAGGCACCACCTGTCGGCACCACAACTGTCAACGCGATCTTAATTAACTCGTTGACAAATCCAAGAACAGCCGACCAAAGGAAAGCAGGTGTACGACGAAAAAGGCAAATAGTGGAATGTACAAAAACCCAAAATACATTTACGTTGTATGAGCAATAACATTTTCCCAGTCTGGAAGAATTAGATTCCAGATGATAGCAGGTAGGCAAAGAGGAAAGGATGGAATACATGAAAGGATTACACATATATTAAATCAATCAAAATTTCCATTTATTAATTCTTAACATTTTAAAGTATATTCAATCAATAAGTATTTTTAATTATATCAATCTCAATATTCAACAATAACATTATTCTTTAATTCAATACTTATCTCTATTATTCAATTTAGAAATTATATCAATGTCAATCAGAAATTATTTCATATTAATCAGAAGTATATTTAATTTACTCTTTCCATGTGTCTGTGACCTCCATTCAGTTCCTTTAATACGGAATTCTGGTTTAGAAATTATGATACGAATTTGCCTCATACTCTTGAGTAAGATAATAATAAAGGGGTAGTGTTCAAAAGTTCGTCAAAACTGTTCCTTCTCTATCAGAAATAATATATCCGGCAACGCAAAGAGTTCTCACATCTAAGCGATGAAAACAGAGGACCAGGGGACTCGGGGTCCGCGCTACTCCTGTAAGCTTCAGACAAAAGGAAGTCTCCTAAAATAAAAAAAGGAATTTTAGAAATATGCCGAAAGGATTGAAATTTAGCAGGGACAGGAACTTCTTCATCTTCTTGTTTCTTGGAATAGTTTCTTATCGGAAACAAATATTCCGCCGACGAAATTTAGCCATTTCGGCCAAGGCTTTGTCTTAATCTTAAGACAAGATTTCCGCACGTCTTCTCTCAGCAAACTCCGTCCAAGAAGAGAGAGCGAGAAAGCGAAAAAAAACCCCAAAGTTCTCCAAAGAGCCGCTTCCTGATTGGCAGGCAGAGGCGCACGGCAACAGAGTTCTCCTTCTTCAGACACTATATCACACCACACGGAGACAGCGATCTTCCTAATTCAACTGCTCCGAAGACAAAATACAGCTTTTAATGCAAAAGCAATTCGAACAAGGGCTAGCGAAACTCCGGTACAGGCACGAAGGAAAAAGAGAGCTTTTCTCTCTGCAAAACACAAAATGTTCATGGCGCACAGAATGGCGACATGACAAATTATTTCAAATCGAGCAAAATTTGCAGTTTTAATTCGATTTTCATTTAGCGATTGGATAAAACTAAAATATCGCGAGAGCGATTGGCCCTCGAATTCTGAGGTTGGTCTTATCATTTCCATCGTCAAATATTACGTACAAAATAAGTATTTAATTAATACATTTGAACATACGTGGTCTTTTATTTTAAATTTTGACAATATTTGCGGGCCATTTTGCAAGAAAAGGCAGATTTTTTTTTCTCGCATCATATCAAACTCTAATCATCCAGGGTAACCCGCAACTGACTTATCTGTCAAATGTTGTGAAATTTGGTGAATTAGTTTTTCAGCTAGGGTGGATATATACATTGCACACAGGTGAATATATACAGACACATAGACGTCGCGCTAAAACTAGTTATTGTGTTTTAGAATGCCTGAAATGTGTAGAACTCAGCTTCCAATTTTCGATACTTTCCCTATTAGCATCAGCGTCACCATCACTCATCGTGCCTAATGGCATATAAAGCATTCAGCTTGCGTCGCCACCCTGGTCGATCCTGTGCCGCAGTCCTTGCTTCAGACCAGCTCGCCCATCCCATCAAATTTCTCGCTTGTTCTATTAGTCTCCTCCAAGTTAGCTTGGGTCGATCCCGAGATCTTTTTCCCTCGGGCGCCCAAGTAAGTGCCACAGCAGGGATATTACGCTGTGGCATTCCTAAGACATGTCCAGTCCATTTTCATCTACTGTTTTTTATTTCTATCTCTATTCTTTTCTGTCCAGTACCCTGGTAGAGTTCGGTGTTAGTAATAACATAAGGCCAAAATACTCCCAAAATTTTCCTCAGACATTTAGTCCATTCAACTTGTTTCATTGGCCCTTTTTTAATTTCCATGTTTTGGCTCCATATAATAAAGCGCTCTTCACTAAAGAATTAAAAAGGTTAATTTGGGTTTTTTAAATTAAGGTATCTCTCCATACTTATTTAGTTTTCTAAAACAATTCTAAGTTTTTGCAATTCTTACTTTCCCTCTACATTGAAGTAAAAATTAAGTGTACTCATCTAATCTTCCAACCTCATAAATTATACACGAATATACGGCAATGAAAATTAACTAAAAGTATTAAACTACACTTCGTGTGCTTTATTATGATTTGAATACAATTATAACTTGGATACAGTATTGTAACTACGGATTACTTTGCAATAAGTAAATCTTCTATATAGGGATCTGGCTCATCTACCATTTTGTATCATATTCGCCCATTGACTTATATTTTGCTGCGATTTGATATCGTGTGTCGCGGTATAAATTCGCAATAAAATAGGAGGATTTTCGGTTTTAAATTGTTCTGATAATTCCTGAAAAGGGATAAGATTATTTAGATTCCTGAATGAACAAGATAGAAAATAGAATGGATACATTGTAGAAGAGATGAAGGGAGAAATATTGTATTTTCGTCGCAATCGGCGATAAGTGCGCTAAAACAAGTGCGTTCCACTACTAAGGTCAGCAAGGAGAGTATCGTTGATTTCTCTTTCCTTGTTACCAAACGTTTCTCACTGTGAGATAAAATATGGCGGTCATAGGTCAGCCTGTGTTATAGGACCTTTCTTTTTGCAATATTACACACTGTATAAGATGTTGTACATAAAAATACTTCATGCTTGTCTGTGGAATTAAAATATATTTAATATTTATAATTAATTATGAGAGTAATTATAATTAACGCTTGAACTTGAAGATATTTTATCTCAGCATTAAAGCACTGACCTTCCACATTATGAACCCGTGTTTGAATAACGCCTCAAGTACATCAAAAATTAATGACTGGAATTGTAATACATAAATAGTTTGTACATCCTTGATAGAAACAATATAAAATTAGAGCTACTAATGTTTCAAGGGCGTTATGAACATTCCTCGTCATATCAGAAGCACTGTGCCTAATTGATATATCAAATACAGCTACCTTTCGATTGGTACACACTGCTTCTGATCTGACGAAGACGTCCTATAACACCCTGAAACAATTTTTGTCACCTAATTTTTACATATTTGCGTATATGAAACATGTGCAGAGAATTTACATTTCCATAAGTAGCCCTTATATTCATTGTGAATTTGTAGTCACTGTTACTGATGTCTCGAGTCTGGAGACATCTTTTGACACAGTGCTAGATCAATATTTCCACGTCTAGTTAAGTAATATTCCATTAAACCTACTATGCAAAATTAATGACAGTACTACTATGATACAGTGCTAGATCGGTATTTCCACGTCTAGTTAAGTAGTATCCCATTAAACCTACTATGCAAATAAATGACAATAGATTGTTAGTTTGCTTTGTTATTAAAACCAGCTGAATATACTATTTACCAATATTCCGTTGAGCGGGATCATCGACATTAAAATTTCAAATGATATAATTTGCTACTTATTTAATTACATGAAGATTTTTAACACAAGTTTATAATGATGGACAATAAACGCATTCCTTAATTTTGCATTCAACCTCCTAAAAAACTACATTTCATTGCAAAATTTCTAAATTTTGATATTCACAAGTGTTTGTCTATTGCTTCCTGTGCGGTTACAATGTCATCTGAAAACAGATGCTATGAGTATTGCAGCTAAATTTGCCAACATATTTTAAGGAAGTCAAAGGTTTATGTCGTACATTTTAGGAAACAATACTTTCTGCTTAAAGTGTTCACTAAAGCAATTATTTGCTTCTCTGTAATACATTGATTATTTATTATTAGAAATCCCAGTTAGTATCTAATATTATTTGAAATTTTATAATATTTGGAATTGTTTCATAACATCGTCGTTGAAAAATTTTATTTAAAAAATTTAAAAGAAAACGTATTTTTTATCTCTGTGTAAAATTTTAAATAGTCATGTTGCATTATATAGTGATAAAGTGACAGAATACACATTATAATGGTGTGAGCGCTTCATGATGACATATCTGCACCTAAATGACATTTAGGATAAAGAAATCTAACTGCCTTATAAAAAACAGAATATTTCCTTGCTTTATAAAGAATTTAACAAGGAAATTTTCTTCGATCGATACTTGCAGCTCTCGAATTAAATTAAACTGGATTGGAACTTTTTTAACGCTCTATTGGAAACGTTATAAAAGACTACTTGCCCAGGACTACTTTGACTAGTACATGCAGTTTAAGGAGATCCGACACAGAAAATTTTCGTATAAATGGCTATTGTTTTATTAAGCTAAGAAATATTTAAATAGTGAAGAATCGAATGATATAAATATTACGTAAATTCTTTAATTAAAACTTTGAGAAGTTAAACATTAAAAACTTTCTAATACTTATTGTGTAAAAGAGAACATTAAAACCATATTATCTCAGAAATTGAATTCTTGCCTATAATATTATCTTTAATTTGTGTTTAGGATTTGTACAAAAAAATATAAATTTCAAATTTACTTTGATTGATACATAAGTTACTCATAAAAAGAGAGTTTTTCATTTTAACTTTGTTTTAATTTTTTTCTTATCAGTACATCAAAATATCCTGAAAAAGAATCAAAGAGCTTACTTTTTTAATGTTTTAAATACTTTAAATAATGTTTTTAAATTCCTTATTACATCAATTTTAAAAACTTCAATTTTTTATGATTCTTTTTCTTAAATACATATTTTTATTCATTTATTTACATAGCACATTTACTCCTAATAAAAGAGAACCATTTGTGTAAACATTGTAAAAAAAATTCTGTTTCGGAAATCCCTCCCGTAACAACCCTTCTTCAAAATCTCAAGATAAACTTTTTATACAGGAACTTAGGAATGCGTATTGCCGTGTATCTTAGCAGTAGAAATAGTACGCTACCAATTTCTTAAGGAAATTGGTCTTAGGACAGAGTATTTCTGTGTATCTTAGTAGTAGATATAGTACCTTACAAATTGCTTACTGAAACTCGTCATAGTACTGCGTTATGCCGCGTATCTTAGCAGTAGAGATAGTACGTTATCAATTTCTTAGTGAAATGGATATTAGGACTGCGAAAATAGTACGTTACCAATTTCTTAGTGAAATTGGTCTTTAATAATGGTCTTTGGTCTTCAAAATGGTAATTAAAGAATGTTAAAAGAAATAAGCCTTAAGAAGTTTTTCCTTTTTAATACGTATATTCAACAGAAAGATGATATTTGAAACAAATTATTTCTGCACTTGTAATAAAAATTTGATGAAATATTTCAGTATATACAACATCAAAAACTGCAAAAAAAATTCACGAAAGAAAAATGTTTTAAAATCAATTAAAATATGCTTAATATTGAAATCAAAACAATTAGATGGGAGAAGTGTTACATTATCAATTTTCAATCATGCGATTTAAACATTCTTATTTAAAATGTATAAAAAATAATAGGACTTTGGCTGTAGAAAAATATTTTTCCATGCATTTAAGCGATTTTATAATACTATATCCAATTAAAATCACATCAAAGAACAATGCAATCTTGAATTCTGATTAAATTTAAAGTTTATATACTGTTTGTTCTCAGAGGCTGATAAAGTATGAAACATTTTCGTTTAAAATATTTCCCATGTACTGCAAACATTTCATGAAAGAGTATTCATTTTTCATATCTTATTAAACACATATGCATATTTTATAATCCATACAAAACGTAAAACCTTATGCATGTATTACTCAAAACGTATCTCACAGCAGTTAATGGAAGAAAATTCGATATATCAAGAAAGGAAAGGAATAACAGCACATAACACAATCCAGGGATAATTGAAAATTCCCAATCTATTTAAAAAGAGGTGGAACATCATTTATATTTCGTTCGACGTGATGGCAACTGTGCGAATTAAAAAATCTAAAAAGACGTGAGATCTCAACAGATGTTGCACATCAAGTTGGAACGAGTTCAATAACGTGTCACAGGGAAATATTTCTAGACTTTTTTTTTAAGTCGTATTGTGAAATTAACGGACAACTATTTTGAAGTATGGTTTATTAGTTTCGTTCTAGAAATTATTTTGTTCAGTATAGTGATATTTTTTACGTCGCATTAAAGTATTATGTCATAAAATATATATAAAATATACGATTAATACTTTTGAATTACTTCACATATATAAAGGAATTTATTTTGAAGTAGATCTTCACATTCTGTCTTTAAATCGATAAAACCTAGTCTTTGAACCGGTAGAGATTTCAATATTTTTTGCGTTAAGAAAGTTGGGCTACAAATTTATTATGATTAACCAATTTTTACTTTATATTTATAAGCGTTTCCTTTTATCATTCCAAAACTTCATAATACTGATTAAGAAATAGTGCTAAACTAAAGGATAATTAGGTTACTTTATGTAAAATAAAGTTTTGCAAATATAAATATGTACTTTGAACATGCTTTTCTCAAAACGCAGGTTTTAAAAAAATTTTACGAAAATTTATATGCTTAATAACATCATCAGTGTGCAAATAATATACTAGTTTTATATCTGTATCTTACAAAATAAAAATTTTATCAGTAATAATTTGTTGAAAATTCTGTTAAAATAAAAAATAATTTGTCCTGTAAAATTTAAAATTACTAAATAATACTACAATGCATATTATCCAAAGTATATTCTAAACCTTCTTATTAGTAAAACCTCAAACTAGTTTGATTATAAACCAAAAAAATTTTAGTTATCATGCACTCAAAAGCATATTATTATTTTATCGACAAAACACATATGTTAATTATAATAATTTTATATAATATTTCACAATTCAATTATTTGTTTTATTTTTAAAGAAATTTAAAAACAAAACAATTTCTTTTTCTTCTACTCTAAAAATTTCATTCTAATAACTTGAATGGATTTTGTTTTTAAAATGTTTAAACCTCTCCTGATTTTGTCTACCCAGATTAAATTCTGTTGATTCTGTCGATATATGACCCCTCAGATATACGATCATCACTAATCCGGAGCTAACGGACGGGACACAGCAGATTTTTTTAAGTGCGTCCATTGTTTCGGATTGCTCCTTAGCTCCTAACGAAGTTGGTTATTATGATATGAAGTGAATGTGATTATTTAGTAGTGACAGTGTCAGTGGAGTAACGGGATTCCGAAAAAGTTCTTCACTTCCATTTTTTGCTAATCAATTGCTCTCTAGAAGTTGTAGAATGATCTAGTGGTCGCGCATGCGCATTTCAAAATCTATAATCTCGTGCAGGCGTTTCAGCCGACAGAAATTTTCGGACCCCTACTACTCCTTATTTCGCAAGCTACTAACCTTTTCACATTAGCTGTTTATGGGGCTGGGAAACCTATGAAATAGAGATTGCAATTAATTAGCAGTTATTAGCTGTTTCGCTGCTTCATAAGAAGAAAAGGTCTTTCGTCCACTGCTCAAAATGCTACATGGCGTCATATTTGATTAGAATCCTCTCCAGATTATTCTAACTCCGGCGAATGTGCTTCGGAACAGTAGACTCAGCCTTATATGAAATAACGCTAAAACTATTTTTTCCTATCCTTCGGCGTGTGCATCTGTTTGCTGCTGACTAGTAGGAACTTACCTCTAAACCATTTAATGGAAAAAATTTGATATACCAAGAAAGAAATAACAGCACATAAAACAATCCAGGGATAAATGAAAAATCCCAGTCTACATAAATAGAAATTGAACTTCGTTAATGATTCGCTCTACGCGCCGACAACTGCCATAGGACGAATTTTAAAGATCTAAAAGGACGTGAAATCTCTAAATATATGGCACGCCAGGTTGGAATGAGTTCAATAACATGTCAGAAAGAAATATCTCGGATATATTTTTTAAAGTTAACTGTGAAAAACAGATAGCTATTTTGATTAATGGCAAGATATTAGCGTCGATGATTGGAAAATGTTTGGCAGCGTAGTGAGATTTTTTCTCTTATCACATCATAGTATTATATCATAAAAAAATCTGATGTGGGCAACACATGACTTTCCTTATATAATGTAATGAATTTACTACTTTTACAGTAAAAAAAATAGGTTTTTCTTATAGTAGATACTAATATTCTTTCCAAGATATAGAATTTTCGACAATTGGTCGTCGTTTTCATTGATTTAGCGTCATTTTTATCCATTTGACGAGATTTTCGTTAATTTAGCAACATTTCAAAAAGTCGCCAAGTTCGTGTTATTCCGCCAAATTCGTCGCCAAAATCTCGCCAAGCGTTATGGACGAAGAAATAAGTTATTCTTACAGCAGATAAATGACTATTGGCGTTCAAATACAAAAGCAATCTTTTTTCATGAATGGAACGAGCTAGATCTACGAGAATGATGTCACCCAATTTATCGCATGGTATTACATATGAAAAGTGAACATGTTTCTCAATAGGAAATATTTTTTTTATTTTATATGACTTTTTGATAATTTTTTTGAAAAATGTGCAATATCTCGAGAAAGGTTCATGTTAACATTCTAAAATTTATGTCAATCGTTTTCTAGTCAAAAATTACATAAGAAATGTTTATTTGCGTAACTTTATTAGTGGTTTTGATTTTTTGACGATTTTTTCAAAATTTCATTCCAAAATTTAGGGAGTTCTGGACATTTGATTGCGTATAAAAACAATAGGCTTCCAGTGTTTACGGATTGTGATATTTGTACCAAATTTGGTTCGAATCGGTCCATTCGTTCGTCAGTTATCGTCTCCATAGACTCACTGACACACACACACACACACAGACATCACTTCAAAAATGTTCGATTCGTGATCAGGGATACTTGAAACGTGCTCTCCCGTCGAAAACTCGAATTCGAATTTTCGACCCCGTCACAATACTTTCCTTATACATTATGTATATAAGGAAAGTAATACAGAGAAAATGTAGAATTAATACATTCTATAAATGTAAAAGAATTTCTCTTAACGTAGTTTTTTCTTTTCTGCCATTGAACCCATAAATGTTAGTCTTGGAATCAGTTTTAATTTCAACTACATAGTGTCAATGGACTAATGATATTTCACTTGAATTGGTTTGGAATGAACGCTCAACAGTACGTTCTAGTAAATTATATTTCTTTCTTAAACTCATTCATCTTTATAAAAAACGACTTATTCATTTACTACATTGTCATAAAATATTTTTATAAACACATTTATAACCATTATAGCCATTTTACATATTTTATAAATTTTACATAACATACAAAAAAATTGGGAATCAACCGGTTTCAAACACCAAAAAATCAGCCTTCTCAAGCCATTAAGACAAGCAAGAAGCGCAACCTCACTTATTCAAATAAATTCAGCATCTGCTGTAGAATAGCACACGTAACTGCAGGTTGGAGAAATATTGACATCGCCTCAAGGAGAAATTAAAAGTGGTAATGCCGAAGAAGCAGGTAAACAAGTGTCAGAATACAAAGAATGAACACTAAAGTCCGCTGAGAAAAGAAAGAATAGCAGAAAATAAAGGATGGGCCTAAATAAATCAAGGCAACAAGAGAACGGATAGCAGAGCCCATTGGAATAGTGAGGAGTAAATCTACTAAAACTATAAAGGAAGAGCATGGGGAACTTAAACCAGATGTAAAAAATACAAAGAAGAAAAATAAGTAGGCAATAACTGTAAAGGACGATAAAAACATTTGAGAAACAGAAGTTAAAGTAAAAAGCAAATATGAAGTAATAAAATAGTTTCGGAGGCTATATGAACAATCTTTGTCAAATAAAATTGCTGAAAAATAACTAAAAATTCCAAAAAAGGAAGACAAATAACCGAAAAAATTAAGAATGGAAAGTTATATCAAAGATTTCGAAGCGGAAGAGAAAAACGTACAATGTTCGTCCCAAAATTGCCGTAAAATATTTTACACTCATATCTTAGCGGGTGATCGAACCAACAAACTCTTGCTAGGAAGGGTGTGGTTATCCATTGACCTGCTGAAATAGTTATCTTTGCATGTATATATTTGAGAAAGTACCACTGCGTATTCTCCTCCTTCATATTTAAAATCACAGTGTAACTTTTGATCAGTTCGAGCTCTTCATTCCTCTATTTTTTATACAGAGTAGTATGTGGTTCATTATAGCTCACCATAAAATAAATCTGCTTTCATAAATCGCGATGTCCTGCTAAAATTCTTATTTCGTTATTAATCATATCTTTGTCTTCTGTTGCATTTTACATGCAGTAAATTAACCGGGAGGAATCTTAAGAAACGTTTGTCGTAGTAAGGAATCTAACTAGCGATCTCCACACCACTTCATATAGTTTCTTGTGTTGGGATAGATAGGTCTTTCTTGTTTAGTCATCCACAGCTTGTGGCTTACGAACTCGAGAGGCATGGTCTTCTAGTCCTGGTTTAGCCCCTGTCAAATCCAGGTGGGATCATCAACAACAACAACGATGGTAACACAACGAATCTCCAGCTGGTTAGATGGCGCTCCATTTGTTGGTACTGAATCCAGCATCTTTCCTTCTATATATGAGGTGGGCCCTAAAATCTTGTAGCTATATCTCTTCTTTAGAGAATCGACGTCGCTCAAATAAACATATTTATGAGCTAAAGTTTCCAAGAATACTTCTTGACTGTTATTGCAGACACGAGAAGGCCGGTATCAACCAGTACTATGAAACAAAAGTTACACAGATGTTCGCACATATGAAGATTCAAGGTTAGTCTGCCTTTGACCTCCTGAGTGAAAAGCATGTTCTGTAATGGTGTCCTGAACATATAACTTTGACTAACGTGCAACAGTCTGATATATTCTGTTCACAGTTAAATCGAGATTTCCCCCATAATTTAACAGTAGTCCTGTCCTAGTCTGGATAAAAGAGGGAATCTATATAATAACTAACTATCGTGGTTTGGTTTTTCCAGACCCGCATCACCAGAAGCCGCCCTTGTGACTTAGAAGATTTAATCCTTGCATACTTATATTACTGACTATGGAACATAATCTAACGAATGTGGGATTTTGTTTTGCTCCGAGAAGAGAAGAGAAAATGCGGCTTTTCGAAAAGTCTTTTTAGACATTTCAGAAGCTCTCGGTAATGTAAAAAAATCTTATGTGGGCAGTACATGACTTTCCTTATATAATGCAATAAATTTACTACTTTTACAGTAAAAAAATAGGTTATTCTTATAGTAGATATTTATATTCTTACCAAGATATTGAATTTTCGTCAATGAGTCGTCATTTTTATTATTCCGCATCATTTTTATCCATTTTGCGAGATTTTCGTTAATTTGGCAACATTTAAAAAAGTCGCCAAGTTGGCGTCATTCCGTTAAATTCGTCGCCAAAATCTTGCCAAGCGGTATGGATGGAGAAATGAGTTATTCTTATAGTAGATAAATGACTATTTACGTTCAAATACAAAAGTATTACTCAAAGTATCTTTTCTCATGAATGGAACGAGCTAGATCCACGAGAATGATGTCACCAAATGTATCGCATGATATTACATATGAAAAGTGAACATATTTCTCAGGAGTTAATATTTTTTTAATTTATAGGATTTTTTGATAAATTTATTTGAAAAATGTGCAATATCTCAAGAACGGTTCAAGCTAGCATTCTAAAGTTTATGTCAATCGTTTACTAAGAAAAAATTACATTAGAAATGTTTATTTACGTAATTTTATTAAAGTTTTTGATTTTTTGATGATTTTTTCAAAATTTCAATCGAAAATTTAGGGGGGGGTATTCTGAACATTCGATTGTGTTTAAAAACAATAGGTTTCCAGCATTCGCGATTTGTAATTGTGTACCAAATTTCATTCGAATCGCTCCATTCGTTTGTAAAATATCGTCTCCACAGACTCTGACACACACACACACATACACACGCACACACACACATAAACACACACACATACACACACACATACACACACACACACACATCACCCCAAAAATGTTCGATTCGTGATCAGGGATGCTTGAAACGTGCTCTCCCGTCGAAAACTCGAATTCGAATTTTCGACCCCGTCACAATACTTTCCCTATACGTTATACTATGTATATAAGGAAAGTAAAAAGAAATCTTTGCACACTTAAAGTATTATTTTCAGTACCTAGTCGCCAAATGAAAGGAAAAAATATTTAAAAACTACGAGTTCGGAGAAGTTTCAAATAAGCATCCATTTTATATTGGAAATAATACATGCGTTATTTTATGGGATACTCTGAAAATGATGTTTTCGAAGAAGAAAAAAAAAGATAATTTGGTTCTGTACGTATAGTTTGCGATGCCCACATTAAATTCATCCGTTTACTATTCATGACATTCCGAAAAATGCTGACCACACTGGCTAATTTTCAATACAGGTATTATTTAATTACACTGGCTTCCAAAAGTTAAACACGTACGGTAAAATTAACAAAAATGGAAAAGTAAAGCTTTAACTCAAAAGTGCACATGAAGGTAGCAAATGTGTTTATGCATTAAAGAAAACAGCAATTATGTGCAAAGATGAAAAAAATATTTACTTTTCGTAAGTTATATGAAGAAGTCACATTTGGGTCATTAACAAAATGAGGTTTAAAGGCAAACAAACCAAACAAAACTGTCATTAATATGGTATGTGACCACCCCGGACCTTCACACAAACTTTACAAGGATTTTCCATGCTTTCAATGAGGTGATCAATCATTGCAGATGCCAGCAATGGCCATTCCTCTAATAGGGCGGTTTCCAACTCTCTGAGACTGGCTGGAGGGGGTAAACGTGCAGAGACAGCACGCCCAAGGGCATCCCAAAGATTTTCAATGGGATTAAGGCCAGGGTAATATGCCGGCGACTCTATACGAGAAATGCCCTCACTTTCCAGGGTATTCATCAACAATGTTAGCTCGATGGGGATGGGCATTATTGTCTCAAAGCCAACTTCTGCAGCATAGATTCTCGCAATGGAGTTTAGGACTTCATCCCGATACCGCGCAGTCGTCACAGAACCGCCTTTAAAGATGTGCAGCTCTGTGCGATATCCCATTGAAATTGCAGCCCACATCATGACGCTGCCACCTCTGAACGCATGATGTTCGATGATGTACTTGGCCTGATTGCGTGTGCCTCGTTCCAGACCCTTACACGCTGATCATCTGATTCCAGTGCAAATCTGGACTCGTCCGTGAACAGGACGTTGCACCAATCTGAGACAGTCCAATTGACATGTTGACGACACCACTTTAATCTTGCCCTCTGGCTTGGACGGTTAGTGGAACACAAAAACGTGGTACTCGGGCTTACAGTACCTTCACATGGAGCCTCAGCGCACAGTACTGGCAGATATTGTCTTACCAAGTGCCACTACAACCATGGATGTAACAGTTGTGGAGGTTGCTCGTCGATTCCGCTTGGCTAGTATAGCAATATACCGATCATCAGAGGGGGTGGTAACCCTTGGACGACCGGGTACAGGTGTCCGGACAACTGTTTGACTTGCTTGGAATTGCTCACATACACGAGAAATTACCGAATGATTAATGCCAAAGAAAATAGCGACATATTTGATTGACTGTCCTGCTTCAATGCGTCCGACAGCACGCCAGCGCTCACTATCTGTCATTCGTCTTCTTTCAGCCGTAGAAACACAAATATCATAAAAAATATAAGCACTTCATATCAGCATTTAAATGCACCTCCTCAAACCCTTCAGAATGCTGACGTCTTCAACGATTGCCTAATTAGTATATATCCGGACAGTCTATCGTGATTGGCTGTAACATACGATATTTGCATACTGCCATCTACATCCGCAGCGATTTTCAACTACTCAAATTCAAATACGCTTTCGAAAAATGAAAATTTGCATTGCGTGCTTAACTTTTGGAATTGAGTGTATAATTTATACTAAATGGCTCAGGCTGCTGCAAAAATAGCTAAAGAGTAAACACATTTTTAAACACAACATAAGAAAAATTGGTAACGCTATCAACCAGTTTCGAAGAACAGAAAACCGCCACCTTTCTTAGGAGACAAAGACAAAGCAAACAAGCAAACAAAGGTAGCCCTTTCTTGCCTTTCTGGGTGTAAATTCTCTGTCAAAAATCAGTAAATACCGTTATTAATGTGCTTAATATTCTGTAGTTCGGTAAAAAAAAAAAAAAGTGTTTATACGAGCAAGATTAAAATTGCCATATTATTAACGTTATTCATTCCTAAATGTTCCCATTACTCTTAAACTAATCCTTTAAAAAATGTATTATCTAAACATATTAAATGTTAAAGTGTTATATTTCCATAGAAGAACTAATACTCTGACACTAAATCCATAATAATGATGTCAACGGTTAGAAGTTACTCATTAATTACCTATGTATATCAATTTGATTTCGTAAGAAAAAAAACAGTTTCTGCAACAAATTAGTTTTATAGAAGGCAATATAAAAATTCGTTATTTTTTATTCTAAAGAAAAATATTAATTAGTTTTTTACCATACAGCAAACTTCTTTTAATGAATATCTTCTTTTAATTATGTCTCTGGGTGCTTCAGAATCGATCTGCATGTTAACAACGTTATCATTTTCTGTTCATATAGATATTAAATTTATTTTTTGTAAAAATTGAAGCTATTTCAGCAGAAATAACTAGAAACATGGTAATATTTCACTTTCAGAACAAAATAGGATAATCCCTCTGATAGTCATGTTAAAATTTAAATTCGATTTTTCTTTTTCACTTTAGACTTACAAAATTTGGGGGAGTACACCTTTATTGTAATTTGTCAACCCAAATATTTAATTAAGAGATTTTTTTTTATTTTAAAGGAGAGAAGATGTAAAATAAGATAGTAAATAATGCATACTCCTTTGGGATATGTTTTATTTATTATCTCAAATGATAGTAAATAATACGTACCCAGAAGGGTGTAAAGAGCATTTCTGCAAAAACTGATACTCTGGCTGACTACCACCTGCTATTTTTACCTGGGTTAGCCTCCTGATACTACTACGTTTACCCAAATTAGTATCGCGGTCGTTTTCCTTTCAATTTGAAATCGGTGCTCCACATCCCAGAGTCCACTGAAACCCTGCAAGTCGTACTAGGGTCACTTTCAGACCTCCAACATTTTTGCACTAACCTAAAGGGTTGATTTGTTCGGGGGCCATTGTAAAGAGTCTTACTGTCCCAACTGGGAATCGAACCCAGGATCTTCGAACTGACCAGCCGACGCTCTAGTGATGCGGAACAGGATTGCAAGCTATTTTCTTTGCAGTGGGCTCTGCAAGAGGTATGCATTATTTATTATTGTTTAGACATTATTATTTATTATCATTTAAACATTTATGCCCCTTAATCAGAAAAGGGGATGAATAATATCGACCATATATATCGCAGACAAAACATTCCTGTTCAAGAATAAATCTTACTTTCGATATTTGATGGGCCGCCAGTCTTTTAATGCTTTTAAAATGCAAAAAAGATATCTGAAGTGACAGCACATGACTTTCATTACATAACTTCACCAGTTTCACAGCAAACTAGTGATATGCAAGATTCGTGTCACAATGTTTTTAACAATGAATTGTTCAATGGAATTTGCGCTTTTCTGGATAACAATGCACATAACTATTTCGATTCCCCTCAAATCTAATTTGACAATTAGAAATGTTGTCCCTATTCGCTAAGCCATATTAAACATAATCCTTATTAAACGATTTTAATCATTAGAAAATATTGAATTTCATCAGTGGTGATGATTGTTTTCGCCAATTAAGCGCCATTTTTACCAATTTAGCCACATTTTCGTCAATGTGCCAACATTTTCGAAAAGTCATCAAGTTGGCGATATTTTCTAAATTTATTGCCCAGGGATATTTAGGGATACATGCTTCTTATTTTAATTTTATGTAATTTTTTCCATAATTTATCTGAAAACGGACTATATCTCGAGAACGATTAATGCTAACGTTCTAAAATTTGTGTTGTTTAAATAAATAATCGTTTAAAATAAACAAATATTTTTATTTAAACGATTAATCGTTTTAAATAAACAATGTTAAATAAATAATCGTTTTCTATGCGTAGTAAATGGTTATTTATGTAAGATTGTTACAGTTCCTGATTTTTAATTATGTTTTTAGAATTTCATTCGAAATTTAGAGGACTTTCCGAACATTCGATTGCGTTTAAATTCAATTGGGTTCCAGTATTCACTAATTGTAGTAATCGTACCAATTTTTTTTTTCGTATCGCTCCATTCGTTCGTGAGACATTGCTTCCACAGACTCATAGATGCACACACACACTAACATACACACATACTAACACACATACACACACAGATAAATATCCCCTTAAAAGCGTTCGATTTAAGTTCAAAAATACTTAATACGTACTCTTCCGTCGAAAAACTCGAATTCAAATATTCGACCACAATACTTTCCTCATACATTACACTATGTATGTAGGGCAAGTAAAATTATTGCAGTTATGGTATCTTCTGCTCATAAAGCTTTTAAGAAGATAATTACTATTACAGGTTTTTAACGCATTGCCATTGCGATGAAAGCTTGATCACATGGTCTTGATGACAAATTTGAAGAAATATACTTGACATTCTGAGGAAAATTCTAGAATTGAAGTTGGAAGTGACGTTTTACGTGAGTTTTAAGCAGCAAAATGGTGCTGCAACAGTGTTTCCTGAATATTTTTAGTGATTTTTAATGTGCGACAATTCATTATTTTGTGAATTGAATTAATGTTACAAGCTGCTTTTTTATTTACCTCTTTCCTTACATACGTAGTATGATGTATATGAAAAGTAAAAAATTCGAATTCGAGTTTTCTACGGTAGATCATGTTTCAAGCATCCCTGAACTCGAATCTAACGTTTTTAAGATGATGTGTGTGTGTGCTCGCTCATGCGCGCGCGATATCTTATGAGCAAATAAAGCATTTCGAACATAAGGGGAAGAAGCCCTTGGCGCTCATTGGTTCTTCTCAACCCAATGGCATCATTTCGCATATAGCAAGGCCCCTCTCAGCCCCTTTGGTCTTGCACACCTAAATTTATAGTCCATTTGACCTAAAAGTTCAAGTCCTCATAAACTTCGGTGCCAGCCAGTCTGCACGCTTTGTTCGGCGTTCTGGCCACCATAAATACTCAAATAAAAGTGTCTCATGTGAGAACAATTTCTGGTCTCACAGGAAGATTTAATTTTACCAGCAGTAAATGAAGTAATAACCACTGTACTCCATAAACCAGCTGCAGATATTATCCGAAAAATTCCTTTGAGCAATAGTTCTGTGCAAAGACGAATTGATGAGATGGCTGAAAACATTATAGAGTCATTGTGCAATCATCTGCAGACTTGTCAATTTTCAATTCAGCTGGATGAGTCCACTTTACCAACCAATGAAGCACTGTTATTGTCATACGTGAGGTTTATCAAAAATGAGAAAATATGTCAAGAACTATTGTTTGCTACGAATTTGGAAACAGATACAAAATTAGAAACCATATTTAATACACTGGAAAAGTTTTGTGACGAAAAAGAAATTCCTTTTAATAATATTTTGTCAGTTGCTACCAATGGCGCACCGGCTTCGACAGGGCGTCACAAAGGCTTCATAGCGTGCTTAAAAAATAAAGTTCCTGACGTGCTTGCTGTGCATTGCGTAATTCATCGCCAGCATTTGGTTGCGAAAAATTTGAGTGAACGCCTCCATACATCACTGCAATATGTTATCAGAGCAGTTAATAAAATCAGAAGTAACTCGTTGAATGACAGATTATTTAGTCAGCTTTGCATTGCCAATGAAGATTTCAACCGATGGCTGCTTCACACAGAGGTGCGCTGGCTGTCAAAAGGTACTTGTTTGACTCGATTTTACAATCCGTTTGGATCTGTGATAGAGTTCCTAGGAAACAAAGACACGGAATTGCGCAACAACCTTATCTCATCAAAGAACGATATTGCGTACTTGACAGACCTGTATAAATTGTTTAACGATGTCAATCTACAACTTCAAGGCGACGACTTCAACTTGATTAAGACAAAAAATAGCGTTGCTGCTTTCGTGTCCAAACTGCTATTATACAAAAGAAATATCGGCAGACGCGAATTCAATAACTTCCCACATTTATCAGCAGTATCATTCAAGCACGATGACTTGCTTGTTTACTGTCAACACTTGGAAAACCTCCACAGTGATTTCAAGGAACGATTCCAGGACATTTTAAACATGGACATACCAGACTGGGTTTCGGATTATTTTTCAAATGTCAACACAGCAGGATCATCCCAGTTAGAAGAAAAACTAATAGAACTGACGACAAATGAGGAATTAAAAATTAAATTCAAGAATGGCAACCAAGAATTTTGGCTGCAAAAGCCGATTTTGCAACTGTACCCAGGATTATGGTCGATTGTTCAACGATTTCTGATAGCATTCCCATCTCCCTATTTAGCTGAACGTGGATTTAGTGCTGTAGCAACGTTGGTAACTAAAAAGAGAAATCGGCTCCATATTACTGAACGCGATGACTTACGGTTGTTTTTAAGTAAAATCGAGCCTGATATTCACAAACTCCCTAAAATGCACCAAATTCAACCTTCTCATTAGATAAGTTATAAATTCAATGTCTTTTAAATGTTAATAAAAATACTTTTCAATATATTTAAGTATGCGTTTTAATTGTTCTCATTGAAACAGTCTTCTTTAAACTCAGAAATAGGATAAGGCCATATCCTATCTTACGACTATAGTATATAATATTACACGTTTAAATATAATCGTGGCAATATCTGTTTCAGATTCGCAAGTAAAAAAAATTGGGGGTGCATTAGGAAAAAAAATATTCTCAAAGTGGGCAGTGGGCAAAAAAAGGTTGAGAACCTATGATCTAGGGGAATATCGCCAAATTAGTGACTTTTTCTTATAGTGACGCCAAATTGACGAAGGTTTACCCAAATTGGCCAAAATGACTATGAAATTACTAAAATTCCTCCAAATTGATGAATATATAAATTTGATGAATCAACATGGCAGCATAAGACAAAATTTGACATAAGCATGCATAAAAGTGATTATTTATGGCCAAAGTATCACGAAATGTAATAGTTTCAATTATTGTGGTGAACAATAGCCGCAATATCATTTTTGTATTCCTGGCGTTATTAGCCCAACTCGGAAAGGGGGGGGGGATACAAATGCTACCACATTTTAAAAATGGATTCGGGTACGCAAAAGTCAAATTGATCCCCACTCTAATTTATTCCATTTGAAATAATAAATGACATTTAAAATTTTGCTATTTTGATCAGCGCAACCAAATAAGTCTCACTTATGAAATTTTTATAAAATGTATTACACCTATCGGGAATAACGAATAATGTTTGCATTCCCCAGAAACTTCGTAATATGCGGGTTTCCCTGTACTCCATTTTAATATTAAATTAACTAAGATCCAATGATACTAGATAACATAAAGATTATTATTTTTTCTTCTAATGTAATTTGTAGATCCGCAAAAAAAGAAAAATGCCATCTTCCCGGAATTCACGACACTTGATGTCATGGTTTTTGAATGCGATTACGTGCATAAAAAACACATCCGTAATTCAGAAAGAAGACTGCATGTTCCCTTTCAGAATATTTAATTAAATTACCAAAATGCTTTTTCATTGCTTGGAATGAAAAAAACTCATTTTCTAGGATTTGTTTCTGCATTGCTTATGACACGAAATTAAATTAACCTGGACTTGATTGGAAAACTTTAAATGAATAATTTAAGCGTAAGGCTCACATAACTTTCTTATATATTCATATTTTATATTCTTTAGACAGCTGTTTGTCTGGAAATCCCTATTGAAGTGAAATAATTATATCGTTTAATAAGGATTTCGATTTTGACTGCTCATTTAAAATTTAATTTTACCTTCCCATACTTATTATTGAGAAAGTATTCTCTTCTCGAAAATTTTTGATTTCGAGACTTTGATGCCAATATATATTTTAAAACATTCTGAACACGCTTTGATTATTTTTGGAGTAATGTCCATCTGTCTGATGTCTGTGGTATATTTTTGTGTACACGATAGCAGCCACAAATATTAATGGATTCTCACGAAATTTTATATCCGGTGTTGTTATCAAAAAATCTAGAACTGAATATATTTTTTTAACTTCGAGCAAAAAGTTTGAATTTTATCCCAAATTTTATACATTTTAACATGGCAGCATTGGACAAAATTTTGATATAATCATGCATAAAAGAGTTTATTTGTGATTAAATAATGAGACTTAATAGTTTCAATCACTGTTGTTAATAATAGCCGCCATACGAATTTACAAACTATTTTGTTCGTGACGTTATTAGCCAAGGTGGCGCAAAGTTTAATATGAGGACAACTCCTTATACAAATTTGTTGCTCATTTATTTATAGAGGACATTATTACGAGTCTAAAGATACATCTAGTCTGTACAACCCGAGGAGCCAAAATAAGGAGCGATGTTCAGAATTTTGTTTTGCCGACCTACACTGCCTACACACAGAGTAGCCAACCGACTACCTAGCCGTTTTATGAAAAGTGACTATGGTATAGATATTGCCGACCGTATCACGTTGAATCAGAATATGAAGAGAAATCTTAAAGCATACAAAGCCTAATAAAGTGCATTTCTCAATGCAAAGTCATTTAAGAACACGATATAATGGATTTTAAACGTAGAATAATCGTGGGTGGTCGAAGCAAGTGTAAGGGTATTAAGAAAAAGTCTACACTTATGAATTGACCAAGTACAGCAGCTATTCAAGTTTACAGAACGTGAAGTAGCAGATAAAAACGACATGTTTGAGCACGTGTAAGCTCGGCTAGAGACACGCTTTGCTTGACTGAAACTAACATAGTTCGAGTAAAATAGAAAGTTGGCATACTTGCTCAATCCAACATAAAAGGAAATTAATTCTTCAATTTGCAATCCATCTAAATCTTGGAGAACAATCACCTCTCACCGTGCAATACCTATTATATCATATGAGATATAAATGCAGGAATACTAGCCATGTGATCATAATAGTTTGTCTCTCCATGTATAAAATTTTATGATTCTTGTGAAATCTAGGGGTACCAAATGTGATAATTAAGTTAAATGATAAGGTATGAATCAAAGATATACGTTGTGTGTAAGTACACAATAACCCACCTATAAATTTCTTGTTGTTTTTACTGCACCTACTACTAACTGAAAAGCTGATATTACATTTAGAGTGTAAAATAAATAAATTTGAGTTATATTTAAAAAAAAATTTATTTTAAAACTAGATTCCAAAATCGAATTCATCAAAACTATCATTAAGTTTTTATTTAATATAAAAATTACTTATCTAAATATTCATCATATCAAATTCATTTTAAAAACTTTATCTTATTTTCACTCTTTAACCGTTTATCTATATTTCGGAGAGAGGCTTAGCAATGTAATCACACAAATGTTGGCACATATCGAAGTTGAGCACTACTGTCGTCTAATAACAGCGATCTCGTGCTCAAGATATGTGAACAAACTAACACATAGCTGTGGAAAATCAGAATTGTGTGTGAGAAAAAAATATTGTCTTGCAGCAGCATCTGCTAGTTCTCCGTTCTTCCCTCTACTACCGATTAAATTTGATATCTTACTTCACCATTTGATTGGTTCATATTAACCTGGGCAGGGTCCAAGCTAACTTCTGTAATTGGATTTTTTCTTGCATTAAGGGATCCCAAAGTCGTCATGTGTCTGATTATTTTGCAGACTGGAGGGCGCTATTTTTATTACACTGGTCATAATTTCATTCAAATGTAACATTATTTTTTCAGGAGTCACAAAGTCTGGCATATTATTGAGAGTACTTTAACTGACTTGTAACACTTTTGTGACACATTGGGTGGTCGCTGCGTCCTTTTACACCTGTTACCAGTAGACTTTAAATATTTCAAAATAATAAAAATATTGTTTACTTGGTCTACTCTTAAGATATCACCTCAATTTGAATTTATGTCTAGAGAAATACAGTACTGTTGCTAAACAATATTGTGATAAAGTAAGCAATTTAATAAATTACATTTCAGGTTATTATAATTATAGTTTCCATGTAACTAGAAAGGGTGCAACCCAACGCACTAAAATAAATGGCAATTTACTAATAATGAAGTTTTGTATAGTGATATCTTAATACTTTTTGCATTAGATTTCCGTATCTGAAACATATAAACCGGTACGTAAAACAACCAAGTACATATGTTTTCGCGTATATCCGAGAACAAAATACATAAGATAGTTACTACAAGAAAAATTAAGTGAAAGATTTCTAAAATTACTAAACTATCCAAAGTCCTCAGGATAAGTTCTTTTGCTTCTAATAGATTAACCGAATATCTTTGTGGGCTGCAACAATAAATGGTGCAATTCGATCCAGTTTCTTGAGTCCTTTCAGTGAGCTTCTGGTGTCAACAGTGCTCGCAATCTGCTAATGGATTTTTGTCTTTGGAAAGAAGTGTCAAATTAAGTTGAGGTGGTGGGAGTGATGTTCTCTTTATCTAATAAGAGTTCAGTAACAAGATATATGACAGAAAAAACCACAAAGAAGATTAATATAGATTGTATCTGGAGAACTTTTTATATTCCAAAATTCGTTCGAATTTTATCAGTGCTTATTACCACATGTAGAGTGTAGTCCATGAATACATTAGATGCCGTATATCTTTTACAGTCTAATAAGAGTTTAGTAATAAGATATATGACAGGCAAAAAATAACACGTAGAAAATTAATATAGTTTGTATAAAAAAAATTATATTGCAAAATGTTTTTAAATTTGATTAGTACTTGTTGCAACAGGTGGCGTCTATGAATGCATTAGATGCCGTATATCTTTAGCAGTATATCTTTCCTAGTATGATAAGGGTTCAGTAACAAGATATATGGCAGACAAAAAAAACCATGAGGAAAATTAATAGTTTTATTTGAAGAGTTTTTTATTGAAAAGATTGTTTAAATTTTATTAGTATTTATTGCAGCACGTGGAATGTAGTCCACGAATGCATCGGATACCGTATATCTTTGGCAATATATCTTTCGTAGTCGAATAAGAGTTCAATGGCAAGATATATGATCGACAGAAAAAATGAAGAAAATTAATAGTTTTATCTGAAGAGTTTTTTTTTATTGAAAATATTGTTTAAATTTTATTAGTGTTTATTGCAACACGTGGCGTGTAGGCCATGAATGCATCAGATGCCATATGTCTTGGGCAGTATATCTTTCATAGTCTAATAAGAGTTCAGTAGCAAGATATATGACAAGCAAAAAAAACCCAAGAAAGTTAATATAATTTATATCTAAAGAGTTTCCTTTATATTAAAATACTAGCAGCATACCCGTTCTTCGTACGGAGTATATAATATAAAGAAACTTGAAATTCATAATCATGCCCAAATTCTTATAGTATACTAAATGACATGTTTAATCAAAATATTCTGTTAAAATATTTAATATAATGCTCCTAAAAAGAAGTTTAAGAATCTCTGTTCTCGCTATATAAAATTATCTTCATGGACATATCTGAAGAATAAAACATCTTGGACCCCTTATGTAAGCAAATATAAAAAAAAATATGGAATTGAATCAATATATGCAAAATAAAAGCGTTAAAATTGTATGGGACCCGTACTAATTATATACGCGAATATTAGAAAATATAACCTGTATTAGTAGATTACATGTATAAATTGAAAATACCAATAAACCCGTAATCTTTAAATCTGAAGACAGTCATTTATTCCAATATATGTCAAAATTAAAGTGCTAAAATTATATGGGAAGATATACACGTACTACTTATAATGTCCGATTATTAGTAGAAGATTACCCGTTTTGCAATATGAGTCACAAATGCTTTTTGGTAAAATACAACAGACGACGTAATAAATTGAATATATAATTAATCCCCTTAATCTTCATACCAGAAGACTGTACTTGATTCCAATATATATGCCAATATATGTCAAAATATATGCCAATATACCTGTACTACTTATATTCTCGTAGGTTAGAAGATATACCCGTGCATTCTTAGAAGATTACTCGTACAACGTACAATATGCGTGTGTCAGCAATTTTTGCCGCAATAAAACAATGGCGTAATAACTTAAAAATATCAATAATCCCTGAATCAATAATTCCGGAAAATATCAATAATAATAATGTTTAAACCTGAAGAGTATAATTGATATTATCCAGTCCAAAATGAAATGGCAATGAAATTTATTTTATATACATATCTTCATTATTCAAATCGGAAAGGATTTAATAAAAATCGCCTGCCGCATAAACACATTGGATTTAAATCCGTTGCTAAGCGACATGATATCATTTGCTTCAAATAAATTGGTAGAAAAAATATCGTCTAAATAGTTATATTTCTATGGAACATTTGGCGACAGTTTCGTCAAATTAGCGACATTTTAAAAAATCGCCAAATTTATCGCCAAGTGGGACTGTAGAACTGACAGTTCCACTTTGCGACAAATTGACGAAATATCATCACAATACTATCCCCTAACAAAAAACAATTAATATCATTTATGTAGCGCAATTTTATCAATTTCAAGATATTTTTATAGATTTGAAAACATTTTTATCAATTTGGTGACATTTTAAAAATTCGCTAAATGTATTACTAAGTAGGATGGTTGGTCTGACAGATAAATGCTAACCAAACATCATTTCAGTACTCTCTTCTAACAAAACAAAAAAAAATTTCATTGATATGTAGAAGACCCAAGCCACACGACCAACCCGAAGGTTTATGGCAGCTGTTTGTGTGTCGTTTATATCAATTTGGTGACATTTCCGTCAATTTGGCAAAGTTTAAGAAAAGTTGTCAAATTAGCGATATCCCTCCAAATTCGTAGCTTTGAATTTGCAGATCTGAATGAAACATTCTTATCCCGTTTCAATATACTAAATGAAAACACTACAATTGTATTGGAAGATATACCCGCTCTACTCTTTTTCTGTTTCAACAATCGGCTATATGAATTTATTGGCTAAACACAATATATGAGTTTAGTAGCTAAATACGATATAAGCTTGAAAACTCTTTGCCAAAATAAATGAAATTGATGTACGCAGTCAGCAATTAATATAATTAAAAGAAAAATCAAACCGTCCATTCATAAGATATACTTTTATATCCATTTATCCATTTATTTATTATTTAAATCGAAAAAAAATAATAAAAACATTAACAAACACATTTAATTTAATTGCGATGCCGAGCAACATGATATATCCTCCTAAAATGTTAAAATTTATTAACCACTAACAGCACACCCGTTATTCGTACGGAGTGTATAATTTAAAGAAACTTAAAGTTCGCAATCATGTGCAAATTCTGTTAAAATATTAAATTTATTGCTCCTAAAGAGAAGTTTAAGAATATATGTTCTCACTATGCAAAATTATCTTCACGATCAGATCTGAAGAATAAAACATCCTGCCCCCTTTTGTAAGCAAATTTACAGAAGAAAAAATAGGAATTGAATGAATATATGCAACCCCGTACTAATTATATTGTCGCAGATCAGAAAATATGCCAATGTGTTAGTAGAAGATTACCCGTATTACAATATGCGTCTCAAAAATATTTGCCAAAATAAAAGAGATGACGTAATAAATTGAAAACATCAATAATATCCGTACTCTTTATACCGGAAGGTCGTAATTGATTCCAATATATGCCAATATATATCAAAACATATGTCAATATACCTGTACTACTTATATTCTCGTAGATTAAAAGATATACACGTGTATTTGTAGAAGATTCGTACAACATACAATATATGAGTTTAAACAATTTTTGTCATAATAAAATAATTGCATAATAACTTGAAAATATCAATAATCCCCGAAAATATAAATAATAATAATTTTTAAACCTGAAGACCGTAATTGATATTATCCAGTCAAAAATGCTATAAGAAAAATCAAATCGTTCTTTTCTAAAATATATTTTTATGTCCATTTATTTATTATTCAAATCGAAAAAATAATTATTAAAATTAACAGGAAGATTTAATTTAATTGCGTTTCTGAGTAACATGATATAAGATAGAATCTTATAACATGTTAAATATGTCATGTCTTATAACATAAACTGCGAAATTAAATAACGATTTTGATTTCTCTATACTTCTCATTGTTCCGTAAAAGCTTGTTTTAAATAAACCATGAACCATGGAGATAGATTTCCCCTTTAAATCATGTTTCAAACAATTCATGTTTTCAGAAAGTGACTAATTAACGCAAAAAATCTCCCATCAAACTCAGAGATTAAATTTTAATTCACTTTCAAACGATTTTCAAGCTTTTCGTTTGGATAAACCACGGAGTTAGGGAGTAGAACTCCTAGGAAAAAGTTCCGTTTTTCATTAATATCTCGACAACCCCAGGTCTTAGAAACTCGAAACTTGGACAAAAGTTATGGGGGGATATTTCAAGGCTATTCACAAAATTTCATTAAATTCGGTTCAGCCGTTTTTCCGTGATGATGAGACAAACAAAAATTTCGTTTTTTACTAATATCTCGAGAACCACTGGTCGTAGAAACTCAAAACACAGATATAATTTTAAGTGAGGCTATTTCTGGGCTACCCAGAAAATTTCATCAAATTCGGTTCAGCCGTTCTCCCGTGATGGTGTGACAAACCGACAGACAGACAGACAGACAGACAGACAGGCAGATTTTCATTTTTATTTATATAGATTGTTTAAATTTTATTAGTGCTTGTTGCAAACACGTGGCTTGTAGTCCCTGAATACATTAGATGCCGAGACAAAAAAAGCATAGAAAAATAATATAACTTGTATTAAAAAAATGTTATATTAAGAAATTTTTTTGCGTTTTTATTAGTGCTTATTACAACATGTGGAGGGAAGTCTATGAATGTATTAGATGCCGTATATTTTTGGTAATTTGGATATTTGCCGTTAATGTATGAACTAAATTATTTATATGAAAGTTTAGTGCGAAACGTCTGCATAATTATTTCCTAATACGAAATGTTAATAAAATTAAATGCATGTATGTATGTGTGTCAACCTGTCTGCTTTTTTGTTCTCTATACGAATCCACATTTTAATTCCGATATTCTTAATTTGATGATTTTTTCTTTGATTAATTTTGAGTAATCCTGTTTCGAAGTAACACAATATATTTTCCATTGATTTATTCCCTAAATTGAAATATATCAATATGGTTTTTTTTATAAGATACCAAAATATTTATTTCCTTTTCAAGGATTAATCTTTGGCAAACAATTTAAGTTTTTTTAAAGGAAATGACAAACAAGCTTGTTATTTTCTTCAAATGAACGCACACTTAACTGCTTTCCAGTGATAAGAAATACGATTTTTATTTCATTTCTTTTAAACTAAATAACGGAACAGTTTGGTCGATTATTTTTATAAGAAAATATGGAGTAACTATTTTATTCGTTATATAGATTGATATGAACCATCAATTCTTTCACATATTTCGAATGGGAAGACGTTGATATGTATTGTGTGTGAAGATAGTACAAGATACTTGGGGACAGATTTCGATATTTTTAGGGGTTTCTAATTTTTTTATTTTTCTTTTAGGGGGGGAATATATGATTTTGCGAGTTGTGTTAGGCATTGAGTTCAGCAGTGCAAGTATATAGTGGCACTGTCGTTACATAATTTCGCTTTGTCTCCTTTACATTTCTTTTTATGATTTACTCATACATTGACGTATTCACAATTAATATTTACTCGTATCACATCAACTATCCAACTGAACGATGACGAACTTACATACCCCTGTGGAAAGTACTAGAAAAAACACGTAACTCATGAAGCTTTTAGTTCATGCACAAAACTTAAAAAGTTTCCAGAACTCGCCAAAAGACGTCAATTTCGCCGCCAAGATAATCGAATTTTTCGCCAAGGTCACGCAACTCGGACCGTCAAATTATAACAATGGGTTCTCGTTTGATAATCGTAACAGTATGGTGGCACTTCCGCTTACATACTTCCTTGTCATTCCCCTCACACTTCTTTAATGATTTATTTTGCACCCAGCACCCTAAGATGTCTCACATCAGAAACGGTGGGATTCCTATTGTGCTTTTGGTCGGTTATTTCAATGGAATAAAACAAAATTTCAAGATTTATTGATATAACTAGCAGTACATCTGCTCTGCGTACGGAATATATAATATATAGAAACTTAAAATTTACAATTATGTGCAAATTTCTATAGTATTTTAAAGGGCATTGTTATTTAAAATATTATATTAAAATATTTAATTGTATTCTTCTAAATAGAAGTATAAGAATGTTTGTTCTCGCTGTACAAAATTATATTTACGGGCAGATCGTAAGAATAAAACATTCTGGTACCGTTAGTAAACAAATTTACAAAAAATTTGAAATTTGATTAATATATACCAAACTCAGAGCGCTAAGGTGGTATAAGAAGATAGACCTGTAATACTTTTATTTTATTTCAACAACTGGTTAATTACAATATATGAGTTAATTGGCTAAACAGAATATACGAGCTTGAAAAATATTTGCTAAAATAAAACAGATGGCATACGAAATTGAAATATCACTAATTCTCGTAATATATAAATTCGAAGGCCGTTATTTACACTCCAGTCAAAAATACAATTCTGATAACATTTATTTTATATACATTTCTTTATTACTAAAATCGGAAAAGATTTAATAAAAAATATTCTGCTGTATAAACAATTGGATTCGATTCCGTTGCTAGCAACATGATATATTTTCTTTAAATAAATTTGTGGAAGACATATCGTCTGCATAATGCTGTATCTAGCGAAAGCTCATTTTCTATTAATATCTCGACCACCCTGTTCTGAACACTGAAAACTTGGACTGCATTTTAAGTGGGGCTATGCTAAAGCTACCCACAAAACTTCATGAAATTCGCTGCAGTGATGATGACACACACACACACACAAATCTTCAATTTTATCTATATAGATTAATTACTTAGGACAGCTGTACCGTTTCGGCATAGAACTTCTAAACGTGTTTACTTGTTTCAAATTTTGCAACGCGACAAAACGATAGAACGTCGATTTTCAATTATGCGTCTTTTCCTCCCCATGTACTATGTACTATAGAAAAAGTAAAAATTCGCTTCCCTTGGGACTGAAACCTGCATTTATTTTCCACGAAACTTACCTTAACTGAAATATTCAGATTCGAAAGAAATGTATCCGTAATTCATGCAAAGCGAAATTGAGGACTACGTTTTTATGAGGCTCACGGCAACCATGAATAATTTATACCTTATTTTCAAAAGACTCTCTCATGTGACCTCACGTAAAGAAGATAGCATTTTCCTCTTAAACTTCCTTTATTTTTGCAAATGTTTACTCAAAATCTATGCATTCAGTCGGTATGTGGGGAATCAGAACCTGTTGGAAAATCGGAAAATAATTTTTTTTACTCAGATTCTGACATTTAAATCCACGCAAACTCCACACCTGTGAAACACTTTAAATCAAAGGAATTTCTATTTTTGTATTCCCTACATGCATAGTATAATATTTAGGGAAATTATTGTTGATGTTGAGACCCAGACCGTCCGACCTACCAGAAAGGTGTAAGGTAACTGTTTGGACGGCCGGGAAGTGACACCCAATTTAGACCGGAACCCAGTGGGGGAGGCATCCACAGGGGCCGTACCCTCCTTCCCCTACCACCAACCTCTCGGAAGGACTTACGGACCCACGTGTTTAACGTGATCGTACTCCGCATGAACACTGCGGCAGTTGTGGCAGCGTGCAAATCCAGCACGCAAACCACCGGGCTACCGCGCCCGAAAGATGCCAACAGCACGCGGTGTTCCTAGATGGTCACCCACCCAAGTACTAACTGCGCCCGATGCTGTTTGACTTCGGTGACCTAACGAGAATCGGTGTTATCAGCACGGTACGGCCGTTGGCATAGGGAAATTATTGCGACAAATTCGAAAATTCGAGTTCGAGTTTACGACGGAAAATCACGTTTCAGACATCTCTCAACTCGAATCCGACATTTTAAGGTAATGACTGTGCATATATATGTGTGTGTATGTATACTAGTGTCTGTATGTTTGTTAGTGTGTGTATGTAAACTAATGTTTATATGTTAGTGTGTGTATATTAGTGTGTATATTAGTGTGTGTGTGTGTGTGTTAATAAATCTATGGAAGCGATATCTCGCGAACGAATGAAGCGTTTCGAGAAAAAATTGATACGATATTTTCCAATCAGAAAATTCTGGAATACTAATTGTCTATTGATTTAAAAAGTGATCGAACGTTCGGAAGGGATATTCTGCCAAATTCGTCGGCAAAATTTGGCCAAACGTTTTAGACTGAGAAATATGTTATTCATATAGTTGATAAATGACTGTTGGCGAGTTGTTAGGCGTTAAAATACAAAACTATTATCTAAAGTATATTCTTTCGTGAATGCAACGAACGAGATTCACGAATTAACAAATTTATCGCATAATACTGAGTGTGAAAAGTGAATATATTTCATTAGTTAATGCGTTTCGTAATTTTATGTGATTTTTTTTTAAGTTTATTTGAAAAGTATGCAATATCTCGAGAATAGTTCATGCAAGAGTGAACTAATGAAATCGTTTTCTAATGAGAAATTATATTACAAATGATTACTTTCGTAACATTATTGCAAATTCTGATTTTTGGTGATTTTTTCAAAATTTCATTCGCAAATTTGGGAGTCTTCCGAACATTCGATTGTGTTTAAAACCAATCGGCTTCCAGTATTCACTGAATGTAAATTTTGTACCAACATTTATTTGAACCACTCCATTCGTTCATGAGATATCGTCTCCGTAGACTCACGGACATGCGTATACACACACACATACTTGCGTATACTAAAAAATGATCGATTTGAGTTCAGCAATGCTTGAAACATGTCTTCTGTCAAAAACCCGAATTCGAATGTTCGATCCCATCACAATACTTTCTTTGTACATTATACTATATATGCTAGGAAAGCAAAAATCTGCCAAAAATTGTTGCTCTGTATACGGAACAGACACAGACTGTGATATTAATTTTCGAACTCTGAAACTTCATAAATGGATATAGACAGGATTTTTTTTTCGAAAATACTGCAGAGTTTTTGTTCAAACGAATTTTTGCCGCGCTTTACTAACTTTCACTCGAAATATCTTCTAAACTATAAAAGATAGATATAAACAATAAGCAACAAAAGCTTTCAGTAAAAAATACAATTTCTAGATTAATAACTTGTCTTAACAAAACTATTATAGTTCTTGAAGAAACATGTCAAGTTCAAGGAGGTTGGAAATTTTCCAGTTTTCGAATTTTTAATGCTTATATCTCAGAAACTAAAAGTACCAACTTTTACTAAAGATAAATCCACCTCTATATTATTATTATTAATATTAATATTATTATTAATATTAATATTATTATTATTATTAATATTAATATTATTATTATTATTATCAATTTAATAATCTTGATATGAATAACATACGTGGTTGGAGAATTCTGGCTGAACTATAAGAAGTAATCTGTATGAACTGTAAGTATTTTGCAGCTCTTTGAAAGCCCTACAGGGATATACTGGATTTTGGATCAGGATCTTAATTTTCAAAATACCGTGGTTAAAATCTCATTCTGTTAATATTTTGAACTATTTTCAAAAGATATTTCTAATTTTCATATTTTATCATTTTGACCTCTCTTGCAACTGCATAAAGAAAACAGACAAACCATCCACAAAGGGAGTGTTATTCACGCAAAACTATTTCAGCTTCATCGAACTAAGCCACTGCTGATTTTTTTTTTTTTTGATCACACAATCTTTATTTTGTGCTTTTGGTCAACAACATAACTGAAGAAACAATTTGAAATCATAACTCAGTGAGAAACACAAACCCAAAACTACTAAATATCGATATACCGACGAATCTATTTACGATCGGTTTGGCCCTGCTGTAGCTAAGAAATAATCCATTTACTGATATATTAGGTAAATGGAAGTTTCTTTTCTTTATTTCTGATCAATACTTTACAAAAATTATTCACTTTTTAGATGCGTGTAAGGAAAATAACTACTTTCCGGCGTGTGTTATGAATATGTATGAATGTACCGGTATGAATATTTTATGAATAAGTAATATTTATTGGATTATTTTTTAAACTATATATTTTAAGGATATGTGACATTTTAGAAATGTAATGGGTAAGTGATGTTTGTCGGATTTTTTTTTACTCTCATATGCCATGAATATGTGACGTTATGAATATATTATGAATAAGCAAAATTTATCGGATTATTTTTTAAATTTTATATTTTGAAGAACGTGAATAATACGAAGTTTTATTGCATTTCTCACAACAAATCATCTCTATTGCCTCTATTACACCCCACACACACACACACATACACGCATTTTATCATTGAAAATTTCAAAATATTATAACATTTTGCAGCGATATATTTTCAAATATACCATGATAAATATATCAAGATAAGTGTCATTATCGCTGATCTTAGACGTTATTTTTAAAGTAATCCGCAGTGAGGTTTTGATCCAAATAAGTAAATATTATTTTCTTAGGTTTCAGATTATCCCTTAGATAGTTCTTGAACTGGAAAATGTTCTTTATATTTAAAAAAGTAAATCTGATGTGAACAAAGCACATGGCTTTCGTTACGTAATACACTGATTTTACTTCGCTCATAGCGAAATGATGATGTATTAGATCCCGCTATGTGTTTGGCATTACTTTAACACCGCCTAAATTAAAATAGAGCGCGTTTGGCAACTTATTACTCCAATCAGAATGATTTATTCGTACTCACGTGCAAAATGCAATGAACATTTAATTAATATCCCATGGAATAAAAACAAATCTAAAGTGGGCAGCACATGACATTCCCTGCAGACTCATATTCACGGTCTCTTTATTTCTTTAATAATTCATTAAATTAAGTTTAATTGCATAAAATAATACCCATAATTGTTTTATATTACTCGAAAATTGCACTTTTAATTCAATTTTAGTTTTCATGGGGTAACTGGACTTATTTTCAAAAGTGGACTAGTGAAAATGTGGAAAAACTGCAGTATCTCGGGAACGCCTAGTCCTACAGTATTGGGATTGACCTTATTCTTTTTATCGTTAAAAATTATGTATAAAACAAGCATTTAATTGATATATTTGAGCATACATAGTCTTTATTTTAGATTTTGACGATTTTTGCGGGGCATTTCGTAAAAAAGGAAGATTGTTTTTCTTTTCGAATCGTATCAAAATCTAATCAGCACCAGGGTAACACACTAGTGACTTCTCTACCAAATTTTGGGAAATTTGGTCCATTAGTTTTTCGGCTAGAATGGATACATGTAATTTTTGAGGGCGATTTCGCAAAAAAGCAGGTTCTTTTATCCCGAATCAAACCAAACTCTACTCAGCACCAGGGTCACTCATGAAGGACTTACCTACCAAATTTCATAAGATTCAGTTAATTAGTTTCTCTATTAGAGTGGATACACACATTACACAGTTAAAATAGTTTTTCGTGTTCTAGAGGTCTCGAAGCGTATGAAAACTTGAGTTGCGATTTTCGGCATAATTCCAATACTTTCCCTATATATTACCATATATTGCAGAGAAAATAATAACTATTGGCTAATTCGTTGGAATCAAAATATAAAACTATTACAAAACGTTTATTTACACAATGTTTTAGAATTGAAAATACAAAGCTAATATAATATTTGGTATATATATATATATTTGAAAATTGAAAATACAAAACCATTCATAAGAAAGCAACTGTTCTCGTGAATGGAACGAACTCTATCGACAAGAATGGCGTTAACAGATTTGTCGCATAATATTACATATGAAAAGTGAACCTATTGGTTGTTATTAACCTTTTGCTTACGGGTGGGCCTCCAGATACGAAAAAACTATTTTACCGTCACTTCTGTGTGTATGTCTGTCTATGCAATGTATGTATCCTCTCTAACTTAAAAACCAATGAACCAAATTTCATAAAATTTGGTAGGTAATTCACTAGTTTGTGACCCTGGTGTTGATTAGCTTTTGGTATGATTCGAGATAAAAGAATACATCTTTTTTGAGAAATGGCCCGCAAAAATCGTCAAAATCATCTAAAATAAAAAAACTACGTATGCCGAAATGTAATTTAATACTTGTTTTATACATAATTTTTAAAGATGTAAAGACTATGACCAACTCCATTACTCAACTAGGACTAACCATTCTCGAGATAGTTTAGTTTTTTCGCATTTTTGGCTACGCCACCTTTGAAAATATGCCCAGTTACCAAATGAGAACGAAAAGTGAATTAAAAGTGCCAATTCAGTGTAATTTTAAATAATTATGGGTGTTATTTTGTGCAATTAAACTCAATATAATAAATTTTTGAAGAAATAAAGAGAACGTGAGTATGAGTCTGCAGGGAAAGTCATGTGTAGCCCACATCAGATTTTTTTTATTTAAAGTAATAATTTTGAAAAGTTTAGCTGAAAACTTGCAATTTCTCGAGAAAGGTTAATGCTAGCGTTCTAAAATTTGTGTCAGTCGTCTTCTAATGACAAATTACATCTGACATGATTTTATATTTATCATTAGTGAAGGCCCTAATTTTCAATGACTTTTTTAAAAATTCTTTAGAAAATTGAGGCGTTTTCTGAATATTCGAATGAGTTTTAAATCAATACAATTCCAGTATTCACTGATTGCGATGACCATGCCAAATTATTTTCGAATCGTTTCATATGGGAGATATCGCTTTCACTGTCTCAAAGACATGCCAACTCACATATTCATATCATAACATACATACACACACAATAACATATACAGGGTGTCCCAAAATGATTGAAACGCGCTTCAATAACCTGTTAGAGATAAGTGGGCAATGCAAATTGCAAAAATGTTAAAAGTAAGGTAGGAAATAAGACTGCGTTAATGAAATAGGCCTCCCATTCATTTTCAAAAAGTTACACTTTTTATTAACACTTTACAACATAGTTGAAAAGTTTTTATGACTTTGTTCATTCTGTCTGTCTGTTCGTTAGCGCGATAACTACCGTAAAAATGACTTTATCAAAATGAAATTTTAGTATGCTTTTCAGACAGTCTGTGGGACCTATGGGAATATAAATAAATCATATCACCCAATTAGTTTTTTATTGAACCAGGGTTGAAAAAATGAAATACATTGAACCCTATGGGACCTAATTTTTCAAACATTTTTCAAGCACATTTAAAATTCACAAATTGCTTCGAATTTTTTAGGAAATCTTCACATTATCTCATAAAATATATAAAAAAAATTTCAGTGAAATATGTTAGATAGTTTTTTAATTAAAATTTATTTAATATAGGGAGAAAAACGAATTCAATTAAATTCTGACTTTTGCGATATCCTCCAGAAAGAAAAAACAGATATAATATATAATAAATATCTTTCTAAGAGTTTAATTATTTTATATATGAGAGAGGCTTCACAGTTTAAGATAAATTTGGTAGATAACAATTTTTCAAATTTTTTTTAATTTTTTATAACTTTTCATGATATACTTATTTGATGGCATTTTTAATGCACTTTCCTACGTCCTAGAGAATTAAAATTTGGTACACAGCTTAAATTTGTAGAACATTTTATTCTACAACAATTTGGTAGATCTTTAAATATAGATCCTACATTTTTTTCGAAATGTCCTGCAAATAATCCCCGTTCATTTCTATAAATCATTGTTGTAATATTGTTAAAAATTCTGATGTGGGCAGCACGTGTCTTTCTATGCAGACTCATATTCACGTTCTCTTTATTTCTTCAATAATAATTTGAGTTTATCTGCACAAAATAACATCCATAAGTATTTTAAATGATATTGAATTTGCACGTTAAACTTAAATTTGATTCTCATTTGATAGATGGACTTATTGTCAAAAGTGGCTTAGCGAAAACGCAAAAAAACTAAAATATCTCAAGAACGGCTAGTCCTAGAGTAATGAGGTTAGTTTTATTCTTTTTGTTGTCAAAAATCACGTATAAAATAGGAATTTAATTGATATAATTGAGCACACGTAGTCTTTTATTTTTATATTTAACGATTTTTGCGGGCCATATCGCAAAAACAGCCCGCTCCTTTTTCCCGAATCGTACTAGAATAACCCACAAGTGGTTTATATAACAAATTTTGTTAAATTTGGTATATAAATCACTTGTAGGTTATTGAAATATTATACACCAAGTTGTGTTAAATTTGGTTTATTAGTTTTTAGCTAGAGTGGATAAAGGCAATTTCTGTCGGCCATTTCGCAAAGAAGGCAGATTCTTTTATTACGAATCGTACTATAATCAAATGAACATCAGGGTTTCCCACAAAAAACTTACCTACCACATTTTATTAAATTCGGTCCATTAGTTTTTCAGTTAGAGTGGATACAATATCCTCACAGACACACAGAAACACACACAGATACACCCTTACAACACAGACGTCTTCCTAAAAATAATTTTTCGTGTTCTGGAAGTCCCAAAACGTGTAGATCCTTCAAAAATTCGAGTTCCGATCTTCGGCACGATTCCAATACTTTGAATACATACATTCGCACACACATATATTATCTGTGTATCTGTATTATCTGTGTATCTAAATTCTGTACCTACGCAATTACAATAGTTGTGATTTTAAATGATCCCTAAACTTTTATTATTTCTTCAACGAAGCCTAATTTTAACTTATGCAGAATGCAAATATCTCAAGCGATTTTATGGTGAGTTGCATAAGAGTTGCTGAATTTTTTTCACCCAAATTTATTTAGCTCTGTAGTCTGGAATGCAAGTTATATGAATGAAATATTCATTGAATTTGCATAGAGAATCAGATGATTTATATTTCGATACAGTTTTAAATATTTAAGTATAATAAATTACTGTAGTACTGTGATAATGTAAAAGATATCACCACTGAATGTATCACATTTTAGAGATTTTTAAATGAAATTGCATTTCAGTTGGAAAGTGTTCCATAATCAATGCTTAAGCATGATTTATCTTTCTTGTTAAATTTTTATACGACCCACTTAGACAAATTTGGTCAATCAGAAAATTTTTATTTTTAATGCAAAAAGATCATTAAAAAAAACCGCATATCTGTATCTTTAAAATTGAGTGAGTTATATTTAATTGAAAATTGAACATTGTGAATGGGAACCATATATCAAATTAGAAATGTAAATTTGGGACATATCACAAAAAAGATAAAACTAGATGACAATACATAGGATACCCAACCACGTATTGAGTACCACTGCTTTATATGATCTCTGTCTGTGTAATGCTTTATTTAGATGCATTTGTGATAAACAATTTTGACACATATTAATATATTTTTGATCTAAACAATTTCCATCGTCCTTTTGTTTATGATCCCTATTTTCACTGATGAAACAGCCTTTCACATGGTACGGAAAAGTGTCATATTTTTTCTTTTATTATAATTCAGTTGATTTGAAAGGTACAGATATGTGGTTGTTTTTAATGATCTTGTTGAATTAAAAATAAAAATTTCCTGATTGGCCTAATTTGTCTAAGGGGGTCGTATAAAATTTAAAAAGTGTAACTTTTTGAAAATGAATGGAAGGACTGTTTCATTACCGTAGTCTTATTTTCTACCTTACTTTCAACATTTTTGCAATTTACATTTCTCTCTTATATCCAACAGGTAAAGAATTAAAGCGCATTTCAATCTTTTTGCGACACCCTGTATACACACACTAACATATTAGATGCACACACTAACGTACATGCACATATATACACAAGCATCGCCACAAAAAAGTTCGATTTGCGTTTAGGGATGATTGAAACGTGCTCTTTCCTCGAAAATTCGAATTCGAATTTTTGACCTCGTTACAATACGTATAATATACATTATACTATATATAGAGAAAGCAAAACGAAATATATAACATTGAAGCATTTTTAATACTTTCCAACATAGTTTAAAAGTGTTTAGGACTTTGTTCATTCTGTCTGTCTGTCTGTCCGTTCAACCGATAACTGCTGTGAAAATGACTTTATTAAAATGAAATTTTAGTATGTTGTTGAGACGGTCTGTGGGACATGTGGGAATGTACATAAATAATATCACCCAATTAGTTTCGGATTGAACCCGGATTGAAAAAGTGAAATACATTGAACCCTATGGGATCTAATTTTTCAAACATTTTTTAAGCGAAGTTAAAATTCACCACTTGCTTCAAAAATGTTAAGAAATATCCAAATTATCCCATAAAATATATAAAAGTATTTCAAAAAAATATGTTAGGTAGTTTTTTAAATAAAAATTAAAGTAACATTACACCCATATTATATGAAGAGATCACATGACCCACTTCAAAATAAAATATGGCATCCATCTTTCTTCCCAGTAAAACAAATCTTGACTTTTAGAGTTCTTTTAAATTTATATTTAGTGTTGCATCCGTCCTAAAACCGCTTTATTTTTGCGTATTTTCTGTGCATCTATATTCTGCGCCAACGCAATTACAATATTTTTGAGTTTAAATGATCATCACACTTTGATTAATTCTACAACGAAGCCTAATTTTAATGGATGCAGAATGTAAACAAGTGATTGTAAGATGAGTTGTGTAAGAATTGCTGAATTGCTGAATCGATGAAGTTTTAAGTTTTCATATGCAATAAACTATTGTAGTACTGTGATAATTTAAAATATATCAGCTCTGAATGTATCGCATATTAGAGATATTTAAATAAAATTGCATTTCATTTAGATAGTGTTTCATAATCATGATTGATCCTTTTTATTTAACTCCTTCCAATGCATATTAACTCTTTAAGTTCAATTTTTAATTTAGCATTAAACTTTATTCCAACTTTTAAGTTCATCAATTATGTTAGCCGAAAATAATATATGACGAAAATAATAATGCCGAAAATATTAAATGACGAATATAATAATGCCAAAAATAATAATATTATATTAAATGACGAAAAATAAGTTTTTCTTATTTTGCTTATTACCCTGGACGGAATATAGATTTTTATTTATAGTTAAAATACATTAGTTCTTTACGAAATTAATAATGACCTGAAAGGTACGATTTCCTGCTGTAAAGTGTCGTTGGAAAAATCGATATTTCTAACGTCTGGAATCAAATATGCAAACCTGAATGGCAGCAAAACTTATAATTTCATATTTCTTCTTAAAATCTAACAAATGACATAAGTTTCACCCATGTACTACGGACGGTCGATGGAATAAAAAATACGAAAAAGCTAAGTAAATTTGTTTTTGTTTTTTACATCAGTCAATTCGTTACATTAAATAACACTCGAAAAAAGTTTCATGATTTAACAATAAAAATTTTTCTAACAGTTTTAACAGAAGTTTGGAATTTTCAATGCTAAATTGTCTCAAGAGATTTTTAGCTATATTTCATAAAACCATTTACTTATTGATATAGTTCTTGTTTTAAAATATGTAGGAGAAAAACCCAAGAAAAACGCCTTAATGAATATACCGAACATATACCCATTTTTATGGACGATTTTAAATAGGAACTTTTAGGGTCTTACATTTAGGACCTTAAGTTTTTACTTAAGTTTAGGAACTTCAGGGACTTTAGGGGACAAGTAAAGCCCTGCACATGCTGCACCATTTAAAACCTGACTGAATTATATTCTGGTATCTTAGATTATATAAATAACTGTACTGCAATGGTATATACTGTAAGGTATTCTCATTGTAGGGAATTTTCATTAATTACAACTATGCATTGAAATTACTACTGAAAGTAATTAGTAAAAATTACGATTTTAAAACACAACTAGGTAGTTGTTTTAGAAAAATATACCATATTTAAATATACGCATATGAATAAATTTTAAAGGAAATATTCAACATGTAATGCCTTAAAACGTAAATCTTGTCCCCTCCCCCCTCTTTACATTTAAACAGAAACTACGTCAAATTCTTAAATGGTAACGAGCAGACTTCCTAAGCGCTTAAGCACTTTTTTTTATTCAGTTTCACTGCAAAAACGGAACATTTTTTTATGTACGTTTGAAATAAATTTCGAAGTTTTTATTTTAAAGCAAACATTTAGAAGGTTCCAAAATAATTTGTAGATACTATTTCATTTTTAATGTTTTATTCTAATTTGAGGATTGATTTTGGTATTTGGAAAAATATTTTAAAACAACTAAAATTTAAACGTCTTAAAACAGCTGTTTGAAAAAACATATTTTTATACTTAGAGATGAAAGTTAATTCGATTAATTCTTTACATAACCGGAGTAGTCTAGATGGTAGCACGTCTCCGCGAACGTCCAGGAGTCTGAATTCAATCTCCTCCCCTGAGTATTATTTCGAAGTGAAATTTAGTCTAATACACTAAAATTGAAACACAAGTTATAATTTATCAGGGTAGTTGCCGGTGGTTTTTGAGTAGTGGCCGAGATGAATAAAGAATGTGAGGTAGTAAAAGAATGTAATGCTCCCTACCTAAACAAACTAACTTCCATACAAGTCTTATATTTTTTATGACAACTATTCTCTATGTGACATGGCTGCTACTAACGATTTGAGAAATCTCTGTGAATACGTGTTTGTTTTCTGCTAATTTGATAACTGTTTAGCAGTTTTTGAGAGCTGTTTAGCAGATTTTGATAACTGTTTAGCAGTTTTAAAGTTTAGAAATTTTTGATAACTGTTTAGCAGTTTTTGTTACCTGTTTAGCAGTTTTTGATAACTGTTTAGCAGTTTTTGATAACTGTTTAGCAGTTTTTGATGTATTTCTAGAAATTCTGTTTTAGACAATTTCATTTGCATTGCTTAACGTTATGATGTTTAAAAGGAAACTTTCGTTTGTGCAGTTTCTGTACAATTCTGGGACAGAGTGTAATATGGAATACAAGATCAGTAATAATGTACTCGTAACTTCAATAAGAAAAGGTTTTAGAATATTGTGAATGCATAAATTTTTTAACATTATCACTTTTTATACAATTTAAAATTTTTTATACCTTTATATAAATACAAAAACAAAATTTCACAACTTACGTCCCATACACATTTCCATTTTGTATCAAATTATTTACCGTTAGTCTTGAACTGAACACAGACTTACCTAGAAAGAAATTTAAAGAAAAATTTTAGAATGCGAGAATTACATTACTATACCAATAACACATTAAAATTCAACACATTTACAACAAACTGGGAATTTGTTAAGTATATTCAAGAAAATTTTGCTGCTTTAATATTAAGATGTATTAAATAAGCTGGTTTTAAAAATGTTTCATTATTTGTTTATATATATATATATATAAATTAAAAGTTTTAATCAAAAATTATGCATAAACTACGGCAAGTACAGAAAACCATCTTTAGCATATTTGTAAGTAACTATAGACCAAGACTAAGGATAAAAATAGAAGGTAACTTATCACTATAATGGAAAGGGGCTGGAGGTAAGATGAGTATACTAAAATCGTAATTAAAAAGGTATATATATATATATATATATATATATAAAGGAAGACACGGCAAAAATGAGAAAAGGCAATTATAAATAACTCAAGATTGAAGATCAAGACATGGAGAACAATCAACTGAAACTACACAAAAACGGCGGTTAGTTCGAAGTTGCAGTCTCGTCAGGACAGCCATACAATTCGAATTAAAACCGATAGAATAGCCAGTTTCTGACAATTTCGATAGTATTTACCTGTGGACACCATTGGAACTGTCTACTGGCTAGTGGAAAGACAAATAATAAAAACCGAGTGAATTATAAACCAGAAATATAAAAACAGAAATATTAACCCACAGGCACAGCCACCACGTGGGAGGCTACATGTCCGCAGGGGAAACATTCAACAGAGCATTTTACATCTCTTCGTCAAAGCTTGTGGACACCGGAATGAATACACTTGAACGAAAAATAATGTGTATGAAGACTTTCAAAAATAGTAAGCAGTATAGGACTCAGAACAAGTGGAAAGTAGTTTTTCAAAAATAATAAGCAGTATCAGACTCAGGCCTAGTGGTAAGTAGTTGATAAGAACGTGTGAAATTCACAAAAAAGAGTTATCCGATCAAGGATAAATAATGCATTTGTGAAATTATTACGTGGTGTATTTGAAATTATTAATAGTATTATTTACAAATACTTCCGGATAGTGGTCATTTTGACAAATGCGTTTAAGATTATTGATGTGGAGTGAGTGAAACTGAGGATCAGAAAGTCGATGTATTCGAAATAGCTGGTTTAAAATGATGTTTCTAAACAATTGAATAGAATTACAAGATCGATATGATAGCTGCTTAATACATTATATATATATATATGTGTGTGTGTGTGTGTTGTGTGTGCGTGTGTGTGTGTGTGTGCGTGTGTGTGTGTGCGTGTGTATGTGTATGTGTGCTAAATTTTTATTCATTACGGCTGTCTATTTAAAATATTTAATATTAATATTCCTTTCTTACTTATGTATGCTGTAATATGGACAGATCAGGATTTACTCATATATGTATTATTTCTAATATCATAACTCTACATCAGAAAACCTGAGCTAATACAAATCATATATCAATAAAAAGTCGTGGACTGAAGATATGTGTAGTAAGTTTAACTTTCAAATAGTCATTTTTTTTTAGAATTTTCAAAATATTTTGCTCCTGAATGGTAACATTTTGTCAGGATTCCAACCAAGAAACATTTCTATGTATGTTTCCAAATTGAAAACTTCGTTTACGAAAATAATTACTGAGAAAACTACCTATGCTCGACTCAAAATGAAACGCACATTGTCACATCAATACTATTCAGGCATACATACAAAGAAAAGCATTTGACTGGGTATAGCATAATTTATTGACATATAAAAAGAAATACAATTCGTTTCTCAACTCAATAACCATGTAGTGACATTTGACAGTCAATAACATACTCAATTTGACTAACGTTATTGACATATTTAATATGCCATTATGTTGCATATTAAATTCGACATTTTATCCCTAGCCTACAAAAACTAAACAGGTGGCATTCTGCGACATACATTTGTTTTAAAGGCATAGCAAAAATATAAAAAATATTTAAATCATTTACGTACAAATGATCCTGGTTTTAAATTTCACTGAAATCTCAGATAGGCACCCATAATTGCATAACAGTTAGGGGTGTTATATATTGCATAGCAAAGAATGCAAATTGATCGTATTTAATCTCTAATTATAAAAAACCCATACACGTGGAAACTAGATATAAACAAATCTGATATGGGCAGCACATGACTTTCCTTTTATAATGCAATGAATTTACCACTTTTACAGCAAAAAAAAATAGGTTATTCTTATAGTAGATACTTATATTCTTTACAAGATATTGAATTTTCGTTAATTAATGTCGTCATTTTCATCGATTTAGCGTCATTTTTATCCATTTGGTGAGATTTTTGTTAATTTGGCAGCATTTAAAAAAGCGACATTCCTCCAAATTCGTCGCTAAAATCTCGCCAAGCGTTATGGACGGAGAAATAAGTTATTCTTATAGCAGATAAATGATTATTAGCGTTCAAATACAAATGTGTTACTCAAAGTACCTTTTCTTATGGAACGAGCTAGATCCACGAGAATGATGTCACCAAATTTATCGCTTGATATTACATATGAAAAGTGAACATGTTTCGCAACAGTTAATATATTTTTTTTTAATTTATGAGATTTTTTTATAAATTTATTTGAAAAATGTGCGATATCTCGAGAACGGTTCATGCTAGCGTTTAAGTTTATGTCAATCGTTTAAGGAAAAATTACATAAGAAATGTCTATTTGCATAACTTTATTAAAGGTTTTGAATTTTTGATGATTTTTTTAAAATTTCACTTGAAAATTTAGGGGGGTTCTGAACATTCGATGGCGTTTAAAAACAATAGACTTCCAGTATTCACGGATTGTGATTTTTGCATCAGATTTCATTCGAATTGCTCTATTCGTTCGTGAAATATCGTCTCCACAGACTCACTGACACGCACACACATACTTTCATACACACACACAAACACAAAGACAGACATCACCTCAAGAATGTTTCATTCGTGATCAAGGATGCTTAAAATGTGCACTCCCGTCGAAAACTCAATTTCGAATTTTCGACCCCGTCACAATACTTTCCTTATACATTATATATAAGGAAAGTAATAATATCATGATTTTGTTAGATGGTTTAGCGATTGGAATTTATGCTAAACAGCGCATGGCTTTTATTCAAAAATTTGCTAACAGTAAAAAATGATGGATATTGCTTATTACACTTTCACAGTGTAATGTGAGCCATATATGGAAACTTAAAACTTTTATATAACTTTTTCAATAATTACTTTTGTTAGTAAAACTTAAAAAAAAGCAGTTTCTCTTGTCCATTTTAGTGGGTAAAAAATTGTAACATCTGATTACATTTTTGTAACTTTTAAGATACAGAACATTGAAATAGAAAAGGATTATTCAATTATATATTTATTTTTCGTCATATTATAAAAACAAATTCGACGTGAGTTGCACATAACCTATCGTACGGCCTCAAATTCATTTTTCGTCACTTCTTTCATAATCCGTATTTAATTTAATCCGTATTTCCGAATTTAATTGCACAAAATGACATGTATATATACAATTATATATACAGTTTTAAAATATTTTTTATCTGGCGGCCTATTACATTATAAAACGTCAACAGCTTGCAGAAAGTTAATTAGCAAAAAGTTAAATATCTCGAGAACGGTTGATCCTAGAAAAATAGGGTAAAGGTCATTTCTTTTGTCGTCAAAAAATTCCGTACGAAACTACTATTTAACCAATACAATGACGCATGCTCAATTTTGCATTATAGATCTTGACAAATATGTTTGCCATTTCGCAGAAAAGGCAGGTTATTATTTTCCTAATCGTACCAGCATAATCTATAAGTGACTTATCTATCAAATTTCGTGACATTTCATCGATTAGTTTTTGAGTTTGAGTGGATGCATACATTGAGCAGACACAGACACATAAACGCACGCACACACAGACACCAAACTAAAAATATTTTTTTCGTATTCTAGAGGACTGGAAACGTGTAGAACCGTCAAAAACTCGAGTTCCGATTTTCGGCACGATTCCAATACATTACCACATATTATAGGGGAAAGAATGCATAATGTTAGAAAGTAACTTTAGCATATAATTATTTAATTTATATTATTTAATAACTAGCAACGGTGCCCGCATAAAAATAAATTATCCTTTATACTTAAATGTTTCTTTTTCGACCAAAAATTACATTTTGCAGATTCATATTACTAGATGGAACAGTGAAGGAAAACTTCCTAATGCAAAATTAATTTATTCAACAAACATATTTTTCTTTATACATAAATCAAAATTTCCTGTTCAAAATAGATTATTCTCTTTTTCAGTTTAGAAATGCATATGTTTCGATAAAAAATGTTGCTGCATGCATAAATATTATACTCAACTAATAAAAGAAAGCTATATCTATGTATAAAGAATTATATCTTATTCAACAAAAAATACTTTTTTAATTTCAGAAAAATGTCTGATTCAATAAAAAAGGTTCTTCATCTGAAGACCATAGATATTCTACAAGAAATATTTCTTTGTAGAACAAAAGAACTCCTTTTGCTCTACAGCCTAGCTGGATTTCTTCATCGTAGAGGAAATTTTTCTAGAAATATTTTTGCAATGTACGGTATAACGCCACAAAATCATAACCTAATCTGAAAAACCTACGTCTCAAATCCATTATTAGATAATACTGCACAAAACAATTTAGCATAAAAAATGTGCAATTAGATAAATTGCACAAAAGATTCATTGAGACACTTTGTAGGAGGTAAACGCACTTGGTTGCGCAACTATGTGCTTTAATAGTTGTCTTTTACTTCTTTACATCTAAAAGAATTCATTAAAAATGCATTTTACATTTTTTCTAACGTAGGACAAAATGAAATACACTTTTACGTCCTTCAGCAAACTGCAGCCACGATTAAATTAAAAACGGTAGAATTTAGTGGGGTTTTGCACGAAATAATTTCTAGAAATCTTGGGTCTTGCACTTCGTTAAAAAATTCTAATCTCCCAGCTTAAAATATCATTGCTTAAATTTATTTTACCCAGGAAATAGTTTCTTAGCTGAAAGTTGTTGTCCATATGTTATGTTTCATAAGATTTGAATGTAATGTATCAGAAGTATTAAATTTTCTCTAAATTCTGTCCCATTCCAAAAAATCGTTTATACTGACTATTTCAAGTTACTGATTTTAATAGGGAAAAATTCGAACTTCTATAAACTTCACGTTGAACTTGTTATTACAAACATTTCAAAATGATTTAATAATTTAAGAGCAAAACCCTTTGCAATCACAAAGCAAATTTATTTTTTAAATTCTAATGATTGCACATTTACTCTTCAAAATTTTCACATAATTCAAATATTGTAAAATTTAAAGAAAAACTTGCATAATTTTAAAAGACTAAAATATTTAAAATAATTAAAAATATATGAATTTTAAAATAAGCTTTAATTTGTTCATATTATCAGCCGTTTTCTGCGTTTAAATAGGAGAAGGGTGGGTAAGAGTGCACTTTCTCTAACTAATTAATATATTGTGAACTAATTAATATATTGTAGATTTATATATAACTTAAAATAGTTTTCCTACGGTTTAATTATCTAAGAAAATATGCAATGTTTTAGTTTTTGCAAGTGATATAAAGTTAAAAGTCGCATAAATAAATCCCTATGACATCAAAACTAATTTTGAGGCGCGTTCAGTAGTAGGTTTCCTAAAATACTATTGTGACATAGAACAAAATTGTGTATAAATTTTTAAGGGTATAGTTCTGAAAGTTAATTATTCTAAACGGTAAAGTAATTGTTCTAAAGTTGATAATAAAATTTTACATGCCTCACAAAAAATATACTGCTTTATAGTTTACTTGTTTGATATACCATTTTACAAGAATGCATGGCATAATAATACGATCGTACGCTTAGAGGAAAATACATTGCTTTATAGTTTACGTGCTCCATATATCATTTTACAAGAGGTCATAGGATAATAATAAGATCGTATACGTAGAGAGATATATATTGCTTTATAGTTTACTTGTTTGATATACCATTTTACAAGAATGCATGGCATAATAATACGATCGTACTCTTAGAGGAAAATATATTGCTTTATAGTTTACGTGCTTGATATATCATTTTACAAGAGCACACTGGATAATAATGCGATTATACTCTTAAAGAGAAATATATTGCTTTATAGTTTACTTGTTTTATATATTATTTTACAAGAACGCATAGGATAGCAATGCGATCATACTCTTACAGAGAAATATATTTCCTTATAGTTTACTTGTTCGATATACCATTTTACAACAGTGCAGAGAATAAAAATGCGATCGTAGTCTTAGACCGAAAATATATTGCTTTATAGTTTACATGTTTGATATACAATTTTATAAGAGTGCGCAGAGTAAAAATGCGATCGCACTTTTAGACGGAAATAATGACAAATTATTGTTTTATTTTGAAAATAATTTTAAATTATTATATTTATAACCTTGTATAGAACATGATATAGTTGATTTTCGAAAAACAATTGTTTCACAGTTTGTAGCATCATGAATTGAAATTGTATCAATACCAAACACAATTCTCACTGACACTTCTTTAGAATCATAATATTAGTAAACTTTTAATCCACTTAACTGATGTAGAGACTTTTACTTTCGTATGTGAGAAGAAAATCTGATCGGAAAAGTTTCATCATCTGTCAATTTCTAGATATATATTAAAATGGCCAGAGTGAGCAGCTGTACTATAGAATGTTAAAATTAATGGCACGAAACATGTCCTCAACATTTTGTACGTGACTATTATTTCAAGCAGAAATAAATTTACATTAGTTCAAATATCACTTGGCGGAGTGCCGGGCAACTAGAGGTTACAGTGTCATCATCTGTCAATTTCTAGATAAATTAAAATGACCAAATTGAGCAGCTGCACTGCAGAGTGTCAAAATTAGTGCCACGACACATGACCACGGCACATGACATTTTGCACGTGATTGTTATTTCAAACAAAAATAAATTTACATCAGTTCAAATATCACATGACAAAAGACGTGGCAATTAGGGGTTACAGTGTCAGCATCTGTCAATTTCTAGATAAACTGAAATGGCCAGAATGAGCAGCTGTACTGTAGAGTGTCAAAATTAGTGGCACGATACATGACCTCAACATTTTGCAGGTGACTGTTATTTCAAGCAGAAATAAATTTACATCAGTTCAAATGTCACATGACAGAAGGTGTGGCAATGAGGGGTTAAGGTGTCATCATCTGTCAATTTCTAGATAAACTAAAATGGCCAGAGTGAGTAGCTGTACTGTAGAGTGTCAAAATTAGTGCCACGATACATGACCTCAACGTTTTGCAGGTGACTGTTATTTCAAGCAGAAATAAATCTTCATCAGTTCAAAAGTCACATGACTGAAAACCAAGCAACGAGGGTTACAATGTCATCATCTGTCAATGTCAAGTTAAATTAAAATAGCCAGAGTGAACAGGTGTACTGTAGAGTGTCAAAATTAGTGCCACGAAACATGACCTCAACATGTTGCACCTGACTGTTATTTCAAGCAGAAATAAATGTGCATTTTAAAACAGTTCAAATGTCATGTGACGGAAGAACAGGCAACTAGGGAGTACAGAGGCGGTCTGTCCTACACACTCTAACTAATTAAATAATGAGAGAAGTAAATGTGGAAAACTATCTTCAGACAAAACTGCATAGTGACTGCTTTGTGCTGAAAACGAAAAGATATGACCTTGAGAAGACAATATAGAACGTCTTACTACACTGTGTGAATTTAATGATTATGAGTGTATCCTATAGAAAAAAGGCTATGCCAATATATTCCTGGTAAAAGCCCTGTCCAAAGCGAAACAACAGCCTATGTCTCGAATCTACATCAAGTAAAGTTAACTATGGTTTGTGATATATATTTTATTGATTATTATGGGGAAGTATCTAATTAAAACATTTAGTGATAAGAGAATATTGAATTTTATATCAGAGTCATCACCTCATCCGCTTCCAATTTTTAATGCTATTCAGTGCTGTACATTAGCACTTTTGAAATTTATAATTTTTAGTAATAAATAATATTTGAGATGTTTAAAAATAGATAATTTTTGAAGAATAATTATTTTTACTAAAAATAATGTTTTGTCCTTCAGAATATTTTTAGGTAGAAGCTGAAAATATCCAGAAATTTAGAAGGTGAACTGTGTATGTATGTGTGTTTAATCATAACGCAGCTAAAACTTCATAATTCAATAGAAAATTAATTATTTAATCCAATATTGGAAAATTAATTATTTAATTCAATATAGGAAATTAATACTTAAATTAAATATGAATTTTATTATTACATCTTTAATGCCTCAAAGACCTAATTTCTAGTATTACAATTGTTATCTCCACATCATCCAAATCTTAAAATCGAATTCCTGACCCTATCAAAACATCCCTTTACATTTACTATGCAGAAGAAATCAACAAAATCTAAAATAATCCATAGAAGTTATATTTCAGTTGCATAAACAATATAAATGGTCAACAAAAGCTATTAAGCCATGGCTATAGTAAAACCCACACATTTAATGATCTTGAGATCCATTAAAATCCTGGATTTCCAATTTAATGAACACTGGCAGTAAAAGATGAAAGCATTTTTCCAGCAGACGATATTGAATCGATCTAAATTCTTTTCCTCCGGCTAAATTAGCGAGAAGTATGTAGGAAGTTTTTTTCTTTTCTATTTCACCACGATCTTGTGAAAATAATTCAGTTATTGATTGGAAATAAACGGCGTTTATTTTTTTTTCCATTTTCGCACTTATGATAGCTGACGCCTGCAAAAAATTGTCCTTAAAGCTAAAGTTAAGGTTTATCGCAGTTTTTGAAAAAAAAATTCGCTTTTCGAAAGCGTTTTTACAGTAAGTGATTATTAATATGAACAAAGTGGAATTTTCCGGAAAGTTATTCTAAATTCGTTTTATCAGTTTATTGAGAAGTTTTGATTGTTTTTGAAGATTTGTGTAATTGAAAATCGCTAAAGAAATGTTTTCCCGCGAGGTTTCATTTGACTTTCTTATTCATTAATATTACACATTTTTGCCTCTACTCCACACCCTGGGTTTTCAACACCCTGCTCGCTCCACCTACTCGCTAGCGTTCGCAGCTATTTCACGCCAAACTAAAGTTTAAATCGAAAAATAATTTACTTCACCATATTTCCCTATTATTTTTCTACAAATGTGCCAAATTTAATATTTTTGAATGCTATATATTTTGCAGTATGAGACGCAGAACTTCGATGGACGTACTGATACGAAAGAACATTTTTCACTTCAGAAGGGCAATAAAAGTAGAATAATTAGTAAACTACATCGAAAAGTAAAGGACTCTGTCCTGCAAAAATTCAACTTTGTAGGTACATGCCTGCAAAAATTCGTAGTATTGCTGTTAATAATCTGTCGAGGGCGCGAATTCGCAGCTCAAATATTTTGTTTCTATATTGACATTAAATATTCCTTATATAAACTAAAATTTAAATCGAAAAACGGTTTATTTCAGCGTATTTCTGAAATATATTTCTTCAAGTGTACCAAATTTTATATTTTTGTATGCTATATTTTTTGCGGTACATAGCAGAGAACCTCGAAGAACGAGAAATTTGTCAAACAGTGGCGACGGCTGCGGCGTTAGCTGTTTTGTTTTTTTTTAATATGGAGTTTTGTCTATATTTTTGCATGCAAACTGTATCAGAGTAAAAATAAAATGCATCGTTTTAGGAGCTTTGGTTTCGAAGTTATATATTTAAAATATTTCTTACTGCTTTAAAAAAATGTTGAAACCTGATCAATCTAGACGTTGATTAGATGCAGTCAGCTGCTTTGTACTAATACAGAATATTTTAATACTATTTGCATGCACAACGAATTAAAATACAAGTTAAAATAAGAAACAAAATTTTCAAAGTACCCCTTTGATTATTTGTATATAACTTAAATGTATGAAAAATGAATCTTTTAAAATGTATGCAAGTTAAATGTGTGATAGACAACGACATACCAAATTTGGACTTCTAGCTGCTCCGGTTCGAGAGTTATTTTCCCAAAATAAGTACGTTTCTATGATGGGTTCAAGACGGGCTAGCCAGTTAATGCTCAAAATCGAAATAATTAAAATATAAACGTCATGTTAAATCTGGACTTCTTAACTGCTCCGATTCTCAGTTCTATATATATTCCACAAAAACGAGTACATTCCTAAGGCCGGCCCAGGACGGGCTAACCCGATAAGGTTTAAAATCATAGGAATTAAAATGTACCACAACAGGCAATGACATACCGAATTTAACGTTGCTTTTATGAATGGAACTTAATTAGTTAAGGAATCAAATATTTGAATCACGTTGACAAACAAACACCAAATCAAGTTGTTAAATAAAAGGTTGCAATAAAACCATTTTCTGTATAAATTATACACTACCGTCATTATTTTGAAAATTATCAAGATTCTATAAAGTAAATAATATTTTAAAAGTCTTAGTAAAGTGGAATAGTTTGCAATTTAATTAGACAAAATTAAACTGTTTTGCGAAAATAATAATCGTTCCTGATTATATGAGAAAATAAAAATATAATGCTCTTCTCAAGTCATGCTTAACTACAGTATGAAAAATTTAAAATTGATCTGTTTGAGGAATATTTTTTTTAATTTTAAGGAAGAATAATTTTAAAATTAGGGGATTGGGGCAATCTTAACTCTTTTCACGTGAAGCAAGTGGGGATTCGACCACTGAACCAAACTATATGTACTTCACAAAATTATTTTTCCACATTCCCATCCACACAATAAGCACAGTATATCACCGAAAATTGGACCCAAATCGCCTAAACGATTTTTGAGGTTATAAAAAGCAACTGATCATGACCTATATATATATTTTCAGATTTTTTTTAGTTCAAATCTACATAATATATGAACTTTCCACCCAAATTTGGTCCAAATCTGTTCAGTAGTTTTTATTATTACGGAGATCCAACGAATTGGCACCCACACATCTACCCCTCCACACACCAACAAAGTTATTTCTGATGTCTAGGGCCCCACCGATATATTTATAGCGAAAACTCGATTTGTGATTGAATCACGACCACCATACTTTTCTCAGGCAACAGAGATTAAAGTAAAAAGTTTGCGTAATCTATTGCTTAAAACATATCTATCAATAAAACGGATGACAATCACTGTCGCCATTCATTGCTATACGCTCAGTGCGAGGAAAGTAAAAAACTAAAATATGTCATTCCGATACAATCCAGGTAATGCTTTTATTTTAGTAATATCAGAAAATAAAAACTAAACTGATACTTCAATAACATAAACAATATAAATGGTTAACAGATGCTATTAACTTTCGGAAATACCAACTCTTAATGAAAATTGCTATCCATTAAAAGCCAGGGATTTTAATTGGAAGAGCCTAACACAGGAGGTAAAGATCGAAACATTCTTCCTGCAGTCGATATCGAATTGATCCAAATTCTTTTTCTCCGGAGAAATTACCGAAGAGTGTATAGGAAGAACTTTTCACCACAACCTTGTAGAAAGAATTCGGTTATTGATTGGAAGTAAACGGTTTTTTTTTTCTTCCATTTCCTTATTTACGATATCTCATGTAAGTAAAAATTCGCCATTAAAACCAAAATTGAAGTTTATTGCATGCTTACAGAATTGTTCGTTTTCGAAAAGAGTTTTTAGAGGAAGAAAGTACTAATGTGAATAAAAATATGGTACTTTCTGGGAAATTGAAGATATTTTCTAAATTAATTTTGCACGCTTACTTTAGCTTTATTTTAATATAAGAAAAAGTAATCGTTTATCCGAAAATTATCATATTTGATATGTTTACGTAAAGTACGATTTAAAATCTTGTGGATATATTTCAAAAGATGACCGTCTGTTTGTATGTGTAGTGTGTATGTGTGTATATCTGGGCGATGTGGACATTCAAAAGCGAATGTTAATACATTTTGAAATCTTATGTGTGATTACTTTGCGTAGAAATTTAGAATTAAATAGAATTATTTTTAATTCGCTTGAATAGAACATAGAATATTCGAAGCTTAAATAATATTTCATAACGTTATTTGCTGTGTGAAACAATGAATATTTTCAGAACATTAGTTGTCTATACATGCAAATAATAGTTTGATCTAAATACCGTATAGAATTATTATTAAAACATCATATACTAACACATATCAACTCATACATCTAATTCATCGTTATGGTAGACTCATTGCCATTTTAAACAAGAAAGATCAATCATGCTTAAAGAATTGATTATGAAACACTTTCCAACTTCAATGCAATTTTATTTAAACAAGTCTAAAATGCAATACATTCCTCGGTAATATTTTAAAACTTATCACAATACTACATTTATTTATTATATTTGAAAACTTAAACCTTCATCGAAAAAAATGAACTTCATTCAAACGACGGCATTGAAATATAACTTATCTGGTTTAAACATCTCTAAAATGTGATACATTCCACGGTAATAATTTTAGAATTATCATAATACTACAATAATTTATTATATTTGAAAACTTCATCGAAAACAAATGAAATTCATTCAAATGAAGTCATAGAAATAATAACACGGCTGGCTCTCTCTATAAAAGCAGCATTTCATTCATAAATAATTTCCCATTCATGTCATTCATCACAATACTATAATAATTTTATTTAAAAATTAAGACCATGGAGCTACAAGTAATTAAACTCTATGCGTAAAACTTCATCGAAAAAAAATCGTCCTTGTCTTTGTAAAATCAATTAATATTTCATTCATATCAGCTATGCAGACTCCATGAACTAAATGATTTTGGGTTAAAGAAATACAGCAATTCTGATACAACTCATTCTACATATTTTGCTGTTTACATTTTACATAGGTGAAAAATAGGCTTCGTTGTAGAAATAATCAATTATGGACGAGCATTTAAACTCAAATATATTGTCATTGCGTTGTTTCAGTATGTAGATGCACTGAATTTAGACAAAAATAAAGTAGTTTTAGGACGGTTACAACACTCAATATGAATTAAAAAGAACTTTAAAAATCACGATTTTGAGAGAAGATGGATGCCATATATCATTTTGAAGTATGTTACGTGATCGTTTCATATCATGGTCACGTGATCGCTTCATATACGAGGTGTTATTATTATTTTAATTTTTATTTAAAAAACTACTGAATATATTTCGCAGAATTTTTTTTATATATTTTATGGAACAATTTGAATATTGCCTAAAATTTTCGAAGCAATTTGTGAATTTTAAATCCGCTTAAAAAATGCTTGAATAATTAGGTCCCATAGGGCTCAATGTATTTCATTTTTTCAACCCCGATTCAATCCAAAACTAATTGGGTGCTACTATTCATTTATATTCCCATAGGTCCTACAGACCGTCTGAACAACATACTAAAATTTCATTTTGATTAAGTCATTTTTACGGCAGTTATCGTGCTAACGGACAGACAGGCAGGCAGACAGAATGAACAAAGTCATAAACACTTTTCAACTTTGTTGTAAAGTGTTAAAAATGTATTTAAGAATTGCTGTGAAAATTTAAGCGAATAACTAGCGAACAAAAGCTGATAAAAATAAATTTTCTTCTAGCACTAATTATAGTATGTCTAGACCTATGAATTGTGAATGTATGAGAAAGTCACACACACACACACACAAGAAGAGTCTCACACTCCAAATGTTTAAAGTTAATGTAAACGGAAAACACAAATTAAAATTTGGGGAGCATTTTGTCTTTTCAGTGTTAATAATATAGCTTTAAAATCCGAGAGTAGTGAAAACTAACATCTACACTCCGTATACGAAACGTATTACGATTGCACTCCGTATAGAGAAAAGAGTATAGCTGAAACAAGTGTGTTGTTTAATGTAATTTTTATTAAGTAATACCCGTTTACTGCAATGGTAGCAAGAGAACTTGCTACAAACCTAATGTGTTCTACTAAGTCAGCTCTACCACATAGTTCAAATCAATTAGGCGGGCCATGGTTTATACACAAGCAGTTTAGCCTTCCGATCGGCTTGAACAGTACAAGCTTTAAAGACCAAACTTTTGTGTTTGGAGAGGCTTGCCGGAAAATATTTCAGACTATTGGAATTCCCTAAGTTCTGCCGTCCATATGAGCCGCCGTCGTGGTCGAACTGACGTATATGGTCCAGTCTTCTGTCCACAGGTTTTCAAGCATTGTTTAACATCGTCTATCCACTCACAAAAAGATTCCAAGTTAGACCGAAGATGTTGAACCAACAATCCGATCTGTGTGTGTGTGCAGGGCATGGAATAAACACGTATAAATGTCACAATTTGGCGTGTCAGTCCTAACTGTAGACATTGCATCCTATGGTTGCATTGAAAGTCTAACATCTAGCAAATATTTTGCTACAAAGGAGTGTTGATAACAACGAAATCCGACCTGTGAGGATTTTTTTCGGTCAAAAACTGTTTTGAGTTTGATAACACAGGCATTCAACGATTTTGCAAACTGGGAACCTGCAGTGGTGTAGGCAAGAGGTATAGGCAAAGGATACTGTCCCGGCCGTCCAAACAGATACCTTACATTTTCAGGTAAATCAAACGGTTTGGGTTAAAAGGAAAAAAGCACTTGGCCTTAAAGTAGGTGTAATTAATGTAAGCGTCCTCCAAATCCCGGATAGCTAAATAGATAGAGCGTTTGTCTCCAGATTCAAAATCCGTGTCATATCCCACTTTTTGCGTAAGACTTCATAAGTTAAATCTAAAGTTTCTGGGTTAAAAAACATTACTAAGTACTTAAAAGATAGTCTATAAACTCTCATGTTAATGTTTTATTTGATAGTTACAATTTTTGTATTTATGATCAGAACTAAGGCCTTCAAATGACTACAGTAGACCACCCTATAACACGGTAGATACGTTCCGTGTTATATGAATCCGTGTTGTACGAGTCACTTAGATTTTGCAAATACGTGAGCCGTTCACAGCCCAAAGCGATTAACTTACTTGTTATATTTAAAATAACTTTCTTTAATAATCAGGCTTAAGACACTACATGACAACACTTTTTATGGCCGTTAGTTAATAAATGTTTTTTTTCACAAGAAATGTATCAAAATTTATCAATACATATTTTCTACCTTTTCTTTTATGGACTTCATCGTTTTGGCAAATGAGCGGCTCACATACAGTTTACTTATGCATAAACATACACTTATACAGATACTTAACAAAGATGTAAAATAAATATTTAATATGTAAGAGTTAAAATATTTTTTATTTCTCTTCAAAACAAACAAATATTGAAATTAAAAATGTTTTGTTATTCATTTTGCGTTAAATAAAAGAAACAGTTACACTTTTTTTGACATTTATTCACTGTCGGAGCTTTCTATAATTAAGTTCCAACAACATCCTCTTTTAAATGTTGGTTGTGCTATTTCATAGCTTGAAGATTCACTTGTTTCTTCTCTGTTATTTTCGTTGTTTAAAAGGGTATCTTCTTGCGCTTTCATCAATTTATTATTGTTACTTTCTAAATCTTCTTTTACTTCAAAATATGGAGCTAAACAATATTTCAATTATTTCTTAAATTCCTCAGAGCGCTTAGTTGATGGATCATTATTCGTAAAATGTTCTTCTAGATTTTTTGCCAATTCTAATCCTTCATTTAAGATTTCTAAAGTAAAGTGTTGCTCTGGCTCGCAGAAAATTCGTAATGAGTTTTCTTCACTACTTGATTGGGACGGCTCTGCCAGTTGCATAATTTCGTGTTCATCTAAGTGTTGGTTAGTATTAATTAATTCAATAACATCTTCCTCGTTCATGTCCACGAATCCCTCTCCACCTAAAGTGTGGACAATATTTAGTACGTATTATAATATATTTTTAAATTTATTTAACACACTTGACTTTAAACACAGCTTAATTGATATTATGTATGTACCAGAGATAACAGATATGTATTTCCTCTAGATGAAATCGGGTTTAATTTCGCAAAGATTTATTTTCCTAAAACTTTTCTTTCCTCAAATTTAAGTTGAATAAAATAAATCATACGATATAAAAGTTCTTCCAGACACGTTTAATGTGCATTACAACTTGAAACAAACTGAGACGATCTCCTCTAAAAATGGGGTTTCCCCGAAATTTGAGAAGCACAATGACGTTTAGTGTTACCAGCCAAAAGTTATATTAATTATTGGAGCTAAAACATAATAAAATCGAAACATCCGTCTCATTCTTTTACCGTGTTATACGAGCCTCTTTTAGCGTGTTATACGAACACCATCACAATTTTTTCCGCCGTGTTATACGAATCCATCTTATACCCTCACAGCAAAGATCCTTACATGTGTGACAGTGGCGTTGTAGTCACATGACACCTGCGTCACAATGTGACATCATATTTATGACTTCTGCGCGACGTTACGTATTAATAACTTTGTAACTTCATTGTGACTATATTCTGTGACATTTCCACAATCTAATTAACACGTAACAATGTGACGATATTACAATGGCAATTACAACGTGACGTCACAAACAAGTTAATATGCGACGTCACAAACGACCATGAAAATGACCAAAATGACTTCTCTGTGACCTCAATATGACATTGCCGAGACGTACTGCGACGTTCTGTGACGTCCCAAAGTCACAGTGTGACGTAAATCTAACGTCACTGTGAAAAAAAATGCTGTTAGGGTATGAACCCGTTTTATAGTGGGGTCTACTGTATATATTAAGACCCTTATATGACGGAAAGCATAAAGTTAGATATAAGATCTCCCCCTCTTCCTTCCTCCTGCAACAATGACACCTCAATATCTTCGGACACACGTGGGTCATGCACCTCTCTCGATGAATATTATCAATTTCTTTACTACCTTAAAACACAATTATTATACGATCTCTTAAAATTGTACGATCTTGCTTTTTGATGACTTAGATCCTCTAACAAGATGGACATACTAAACATGAAACTTGCTGTATTTTGAATCAAAAATACAAAATTGATAATACTCATAAAGTGAAAAGGATTTCCACAGATATTAAACTTCATCTTCTAAAATATTGAATTATCGTTGACTCAGCATTTGAAAAAAATCACCAAGTGGGGTATATTATGGCAAATTTCTCGCCAAAGTCACTGAATTCTCATCTAATGTGACACGAAGGCAAAGATAAAAACTTTCTTTTAGAGTATATGCAGTTAAATATGCAATGCGGACTTCCAATATTGTCTGTCTACATTGGGAAATACTACCTTTTTAATGAACTTTATCTCTAATAAAGAGTCAGAATTTCCAATTGAAAAAGTCTAGCACAGGCGTTAAATATAAAAAAAAAATTCAGCATACCATCGCAAATCGATCTTTTCCTCCAACAAAATTACGAAGTAGTGTGAAGGAAGATTTTTTCCCCTCCGCAATCTTAAATAAAAAAAATTCGATTATGGATTAGAAGGCAAACATTTATTTTTTTTCCCTTTTCATACGTACGATAGCTGACTACGGTAAAAATTCGCCGTTAAAGCCACCATTAAAGATCATTGTAAGTTTTTCAAATGTTCTCTTTCTAAAGTGAATTTTTCCAGTAAGATTTACAAATGTGAGCAAAGTAGAATTATCTGAAAAAAATGAGAACATTTTCTAAATAATGTTTTAACATTATGTTGGAAATAAAATTCCTTGTATATTTTACGCAAGCACAACACATTAAAAATTGGATTTTTACTTTCTCTAACGAAGTAAAATGTGTTGTTTCAACAAAAATTTTCGATTTTTCGATTTTGATGCCATCGTATGTTTTAGAACCTCCAAACACGCTCTGACTCTTTTCGGGGTGATACCTGTCCGTCTGTCTGTCTATCTGATGTCTGTAGCCGATTTCTTGTGTACACCATAGCAGCCGCAAACATTAATGGATTTTCACAAAACTTTATATTAAAAAATCTAGAACTGGATAGAATATTTTTAAATTCTAGAAAAAACTTCGAAATTTACTCAAAATTTTCTGTCTATCTGTCGGTGGTCGATTTCTTATATACACCATGATAGCTGCCACAAGTATTTTTTTATATTTTAATAGGTTTACTTTGTTGGTTGTAAATAAATGCAACAATAAATTAAATAACATTGTCAAAAATTCCAAAGCATTTCTTTACTACCAAAAAGTTGAGAAAAATCAATTAATTTCATTTCGAAAACACAAAGTTCTTTGATCCAAGAAACCTCTTAACAAGAGATTTACTAGCATCACAAACACATGCTGCCCATTAGAATTTTCCACAAGCTGACAGGCTAGCCAGTGGGCGAATAGTTCGCTCTTTGTGAAACCATAAAAGAAAACTCAAGTGATCTCTGTAAAATTTTTGTTGTAAATATTACTATTTAAAACCATTCAATATCGTTAAAATAAAGTACTAGAATTTAAAAAGCTAAATAGCGCAGTCAAAGACAAATATCTTACAGATAAAGTGGACTCTCACTGAAAGGTTAATATTGTAGGGTTGTTCATCGTAAATATTGCAGTGTAAGCAATTGATCACAAAACGCCCCTTTTATCAAATATTTTAAATATACTACAACTCCTTTAAGGAGCTGAGAATATAATAATAATAATGATAAAAGATCACCACCACACTTGGTCTTTAGATAAATTGGAACTAGCTCTAAATTCTGGTTACAGATTGGGGAATTCTGTTTATATATACATTCTTAAATTGATCAGAAAAACTTGAGCAACGTATAAAAACACGAATAACACATGCAGAGTTCACTTCGACGATAAGAGCTTATAATTTCATCCCAATAGCTCAACGGTAGAACGTCGGCTGGCCAGTTCGAAAGATCCGGGGTTCGATTCCTGGTTGGGGCAGCAAGGTTCTTTACAATGGCGCCCGAACAAATCAACCCTGTACGTTAGTGCAAAGATGTCGGAGGTCTAGAAGTGACCTTAGTACGACTAACACGGATGCAGTGGACTCTCTATGATTGAGTGCCCATTTCAAATTGAGAGGATAACGACCACGCAGGATATTAACGTGGATAAAAAATAGTAGTATCAGGAGGCTAACCTGTGATAAAAATAGCAGGAGGTGGTCAGTCAGATTGTCAATTGACCACCAATCTGACATTAGAGGTTGGAGAATGCAGAGTTCACTTCGACGATAAGAACTTGCAATTCCGTTCCAATAGCACAACGGTAGAGAGTCGGCTGGACAGTTCGAAGATTCAGGGTTCGATTCCTGGTTGGGACAGCAAGGTTCTTTATACAAAATAATGCAGCATACAGCTGTTTCAAGAATACAGGATAAGTTTTTCTTATCCTTCGCATAAAGATTATTATACGTATTGTCTCTTAAAGTGGTTCTAAAATCACTTTATACTGCAGATGTCAATCAAAGTAGCAGTCGATCAAAGTAGCTGTTGATCAAAGTAGCTCTCAATCAGAGTAGCTTTTGATCAAAACAGATCTCGATCAAAATTGTAGTAGCTTCCATATGCATAGAATAATAGCACAACACTAGGAAATCCCAATTCATTCTTATTAGAGAGCTTCAAGCATCAATCCAAAAAATATTTCTTGTTAAACTTTTTATATACCAAGAAAACTTTCTACTTTTTACAAGCAGCTGCATATTTTCATCCTACAAAAAAAAGTTGGATTTTTTCTACCTGAAAAAACAGTTGGGAACATATTTTTTACCTAGTGTAAAGAAACGGTTTGTGATCAAAGACCCCAATTATCTTCTATAACTAACTGTTCAGAAATCCTCAATTTAAAAGGAAATTTAGTTTAATGTTCTCGCTGCCTTTTGCACCATTTTCAATGTATATAGCTTACAATATATATTGCTATAGCCTCCCTCCTAGAAAAAAAGGTCAGCGTTGTAACCAGTCTAGTATAGGATATTTTTGTATATGGTATATGCCTTTCGTACATGAAAAGGTAAAATAATAGGTAAACGGATAGTTTGAAAAGTTTCTGTTACATTATAAAAGATAATTAAATTCAATAAGGCAGAAAATTTAGATCCAAATCCACTAAACTGTTTCGGCTCTAAATTTGTAAAAACTGCCCAAAGAAGCCAGGATTGGGAAAATTTTTAAATAGAAATAAAGTTGTTATACAGAAATGTTATGATGATTATGGTATTGGAAGGCATTAATATGACATATATTAAGCATCATACGTATATATATAGTTTTTTCATTTTCTCAAATTGTGTGTTTTCCATATTTGAGTACACGTTTCTTAAAAACTGTTCAAGGTTGAACAATAAAATTTTCCACATTTGTGCAATAAACTTGTATCTATAAAAATACCTAAATTTATAGATGTAAGTACAAAACAATCAAAAATTACATAAGATACGTCATTAAAGTTTCTATGGTATTTTAATTATTTCTGTAGAAATATTTCAAATTGTCCAAAATATAAAATGCTTCTTATTTTTTTTTAATTATATTTTCAGTCACTATAATAAATTTGAAGAAGTTGAGTTCACTATTTAATTAGAAAAGATTTCCGAACTAGCACACTGTCAAAAATAATTAAACGAAAGTAAGTAACACCAAAATCGCTGTAGTCAATTGAATTATACAAGTAATCATCATTTGTTATTTTATGTATCAACTTAAATGTGTACATCTCAAAAAATATATATATATAATTAATATCTTTATATTTAAGATAAATGCAAAATGTTTAATTGCGTATTAAGATTTCTTCATTTCACCTCTGGACATGTAGTATCCTGCCCTGGAGATGTAAAATTAACCTTACAAAGTATTAAGTGATGGTGAAAAGGTTTACACCTACAGGGCAATATCTGTAGCACATTTCTAAATACAAAATCATGCAATAATTTTTACAGTACCAACCTGTGGTGCCCAACTTTAGGACATCCAGTTCCCATTTTATATGCATTCAAGCTGAAGATCGACATCTATCTATAGCTAACATAACATATTTTCATGGGCGTATTTAAGGAGAGATGATGTCTCAACCTCTTCGTACTAATAAATTTTAAAAAAATCTCAATAAAATTACACGTTTTCGTTTTTAGTTATTTTAAACGAAAATATCTCGAGAATCTCTCTATTCAAAATACGACCACAATATCTCAAAATTTAGAAAAAAAGGAGAAAGGGGGACAGGGAGATGAAGAGGGGAAGGGAGAGGGGGGAGAGAGAGAGAGAGAGCACTGTTTCTTAAATTTGAAAGTGTTTCACTCTTAGAGGGGTTGGCTGTGGACATTCACTGAAAAAAAAAATTAATTCTGCTTTAAATATTCACCACTTGTTTATAGTAAATTCAGCACTTAAAATAAAAAGTTAATCAAATTATTAATATATTTAACCTCGTTTACACGATAGTTATCAGATAACATGTAACTTTTGTTCGCGTAAAACACAATGCAAAACTCCTCATTTTCCCCCAAATCATATAGTGACGGCGATCGACTGCAAAATCGCGATCAACTGGTTGAAAGCCACTACTGCAGACCTCTATCTTTATAAAAAGTTAAGAATTGCATAAAATATAATTCACGGGAATTTCACCTTAATATAAAATATCTCAAGGTTTAAATTGATACTATTCCACCCACACTCGCTGCTTAATCCGTCATACGATTCATTTTACCATTCCGACTTATATCGATCTATTTATTTACCATCCTATTAGATTCCTCCGCACTTTATGAGACTCCCCAAATCAAACTCTTCCGCTTCGGAATTACCAACGCACTTCAAACTAATCTCGTTTGATATCACATTTCGAGGCACCCACGCTTCAACATACGTTGATTCCCACTGTTGAAATCGTCCCATTTATGCGCATTTTTCATCAAGCGATATTTTTCGTGATAGAACTTGTGAAAGTTGATTAGTGCTGTGAAAGCGAACGTCAAGAGAAGAAAATATATGCGTAGATACACAAGTTGTATATAATTTTACACCATCTTGCTTATTACTTTACGTTACCATATTTGACATGTCAGGTGGTTACGAAATGTGACACCTACACATCTAATCACAGTTCTGAAGTCTGACACTTACACATTTAATCACAGTTCATTTTAAGCACAGTTCTGATTAGTAAAAACAGAACAGTTTCAAATTTAAGCATAATAATCTGATGTGAGCAGCACATGAATTTCCCTGCAGATTCGAAATCATTTTCTCTTTATTTCTTTAACAATTCATTAAATTGAGTTTAATTGCATAAAGTAACACTGAAATTGCACTTTTAATTCGATTTCTGTTTAAGTTTGGTAACTGGACATTTTTTTAAAGACGATGTAACAAAACTGAGAAAAAGCTAAAATATATTGATAACAGTTAGTCTTAGAGTCAAGGGGTTGGTCTTATTCTTCTACTTGTTAAAAATTGCGTATAAAACGAGCATTTAATTGATACACTTGAGCATACGTAACTCTTTTATACGTAACTCTTTCTTTCTACATTACCATGTATTGCTGGGAAAGTAAAACTCGTGCACATTTTTAGTTCAGTTAACATGAAAATTGCGATATGGGAAAGAAAATTTCATCTCCGATCACTATATGTTTCCATTTCATTCTCAACGCTTTACTTAACCTGCAGAACATTGTAATGTAAAAGAAAAGTATTGGAATTAAGCCGAAAATCGCAACTCGAGTTTTCGACAGATCTACACGTTTCGGGACCTCTAGAACACAAAAAACTATTTTTAGAGTGGCGTCTGTGAGTGTGTCTCTTTATGTGTATGTATGTTTGTGCGTTTATGTGTCTGTCTGTGCAATATCACTCTAACTCAAAAGCTAATTAACCGAATTTCATAAAATTTTATAGATAAGTCATTTGTGTGTGACTCTGGTGCTGATTAGATTTTGGTAAAATAACCCGCATTTTTTTCCGCGAAATGACCATCAAAAATTTCATGTACCCACTCTAGGCAAAAACTAATAGACCAAATTTCACAAAATTTGGTAGATAAGTTACTCGTTTGATACTGTGATGCTGATTAGATTTTGGTACGATTCGGAAATGAAGAACATGCCTCTTTTTACAAAATGACCAGCAAAAATTTCCAAAATCTGAAATAAAAGACTAAATATGCTCGAATGTATCAATTAAATGCATGTTTTATACGTAATTTTTGACGAGGAACAGAATAAGATCAATCCCATTACTCTAGAACTAACCGATCTTGAAATATTTGAGTTTTTTCGCATTTTTACTACGCCACCTTTGAAAAAATGTTCAATTACCAAATAAAAACAAATATTGAGTTACAAGTGCAAATTGACTGTTATTTTGTACAACTAAATTAATTATTAAAGAAAGCAAGATAAAATTAATGTAAGTCTGCCAGAAGCTCATGTGCTATTCATATCAGATTTTTTTTTCAATTCCTTGATTTGAAAAATAACCAACAAACGATTTCGGTATTCGAAATAAAACTCTGTAACCCCAGTTACCAAAATTGAATGAAAAGCTATATACAAATTCACTTATCAAATATAAAAAGAATTGTCTGATGTAACTATAAATAAAAGTGTTCCAAAAACGATTGATTGTACATCCACAAAGTTTATTAAGATAATTTAAGATATATTACTTTCCTTATATACATAATGTATAAGGAAAGTATTGTGACGGAGTAGAAAATTCGAATTCGAGTTTTCGACGGGAGAGCACGTTTCAAGCATCCCTGATCACGAATCGAACATTTTTGAGGTAATGTCTGTGCGTGTGTATATGTTTGTGTGTGTGAGTCTGTGGAAACGATATCTCACAAACGAATGGAGTGATTCAAATGAAATTTGGTACAAAAATCACAATCCGTGAATACTGGAAGCCTATTGTTTTTAAACACAATCGAATGTCCAGAACCCCCCTAAATTTTCGAGTGAAATTTTGAAAAAAATCATCAAGAAATCAAAATCTTTAATAAAATCACGCAAATAGCCATGTCTTATGTATTTTTTCCTAAGAAAGCCATTGACATAAGCTTTACAACACTAGCATGAACCGTTCTCGAAATATTGCACATTTTTCAAATAAATTTATCAAAAAATCCCATAAATTGAAAAAAATATACTAACTGTTGAGAAACATGTTCACTTTTCATATGTAATATCATGCGATAAATTTGGTGACACCATTCTCGTGGATCTAGCTCGTTCCATTCATGAGAAAAGATTGAGTAATATATTTGAAAGCCAATATTCATTTATCTGCTATAAGAATAATTTATTTCTCAGTCCAAAACGCTTGGCTAGATTTTAGCGACGAACTTGGCGGAATGTCGCCAACTTGGCGACTTTTTGAAATGTTGCCAAATTAACGAAAATATCGCCAAATGGATAAAAATGACACTAAATCAATGAAAATGACCACTAATTATCGAAAATTCAATATCGTGGAAAGAATATAAGTATCTACTATAAAAAAAACCTATTTTTTTTTATTATAAAAGTAGTAAATTCATTGCATTATATAAGGAAAGTCATGTGTTGCCCATATCAGATTTTTTTTTGGACAAGAGGGTATAAAACGAATTTTTTGTGTCCATCCATTCGCGAATTATAGCTAAAGGAATATTGGAACAAAAAGTTCCGCTATTTAGAAATTGCTCTAATAAAATTCCTAGGCTAAACAGCTTCGATTATCATTATCAATTACTCGACAGCCTAGTGTAGGCCTTAGCCTTCTTCAGAAGATTCTTCCAAGCTATCCCCCTTGAAGCAATGCTTCCTGAATTTTTAATCTTTTAGCACCTCAAAGTTCTTGCCCACAAAATCACTCCATCGTAATTTCGACCGTCCTCTAAGCCTTTTCCTAATCGATGTGGACATAAAAAAAAATCCATTCTTTGCAAATGTCCTGCCCATTGCATTCTATTGATTTTAACATATTCAAGTATGTCACAGTTTCTGTATAATTTGTTTAATTCAAGATTGTTTCTTCTTCTCCAGATATCATTTTCATGAATTCCATTAAAAATATTGAACACAATTTTTCGCTCAAAAGATGCAAGAGGCTTTTTCATCATGGGAGTTAAGATTTCTGAAGGATAAATTAAGGTAGGTGCACAACTTCGGTACGCAACTTCGATTAAATGTAATAAAATATGATCTCAGAGCTATGCAACTATATTTTAAAAATTAATACTAATAATTGATTTTAAATCAATTTAATTAATTTAATAATTCTAAACTATTTTAATGGATTTAACAATTCTAAACCTGCATCACACGATGCTAAGTTTTTAGATAACTAACAACGTGACATTCATTGAAATATGTATGATCTGAGATGCTCTCTGTCTTATGCAGTATGTCCTTATCTAGACTTTATATGATTAAACTTAATACGAGAATTATAAGTCAATACCAATTAAATAAACTCCAATGTAATAAAATAAATCTGGCGCAAGGAGCACATGACTTTCCAGGGATTTTCACTTCTTTCACGACAAAATAATGATGCACAAGATCTAAGACTAAGTATTTTAACATTGAATTATACAATAACGATTGGCGAATTTCTGGATGCCAACATGTAAAACTTATTTCAAGATACCAATTTAACTTATTTTTCAAAAATCTAACTTGGCTATCAGAAATATTGCTAGCATCCGTTAAGCAATGCAATCCATATATTAAAAGATTTTAATAATTAATTCTCATTTTTACAAGAATTTCCTCGATTTGCCGTCATTTTTCATAATTCGGTGACATTTTTAAAAAATCGTCAAGTTGGCGATATTTTGCAAAATTTGTCACCTAAATATTGCATGGAACGTGAAGATATTTGATGATACACTCTATATTTTAATTCTGTGTAAATACATTTTTAATTCGATACTACTTTTTTAATTCTATGTAATTCTTTACATAAACAACCTATATATCCAGAACAATTTATGCTAGCCCTTTAAAGTTTTTGTAATTCCTTTTCTAATTAGTTACTTAATTAACAGTATTGAAGTCCTTTATTACTTTCCTTATATACATAATGTATAAGAAAAGTATTGTGACGGGGTCGAAAATTCGAATTCGAGTTTTCGACGGGAGAGCACGTTTCAAGCATCCCTGATCATGAATCGAAAGTTTTTGAGGTGATGTCTGTGTGTGTGTGTGTGTGTGTGTGTGTGTGTGTGTATGTGAAAGCATGTGTGTGTGTGTGTTTGTGTGTGAGAGAGAGAGACTGTGTAGACGATATCTCACGAACGAATGAAGCGAATAGAATGAAATTTGATACAAAAATCACAATCCGTGAATACTGGAAGCCTATTGTTTCTAAACGTAATCGACTGCTCAGACGCCCCCTAAATTGTCGAGTGAAATTTTGAAAAAATTATCAAAAAATCAAAACCTTTAATAAAGTTACACAAATAGACATTTCTTATGTAATTTTTCCTTAGAAAACGATTGGCATAAAGTTTAGAACGCTAGCATGAACCGTTCTCGAGATATTGCACATTTTTCAAAGACGTATATCAAAAAATCCTATAAATTAAAAAAAATATTAACTGTTGAGAAACATGTTCACTTTTCATATGTAATATCATGCGATAAATTAGGTGATCATCATCTTGTGAATCTAACTCGTTCCATTCACGGAAAAAGATACTTTGAGTAATAGTTTTGTATTTGAACGGCAATAGTCATTTATCCGCTGTAAGAATAACTTATTTCTCCGTCCATAACGCTTGGCAAGATTTTGGCGACGAATTCAGTGAAATGTCGCCAACTTGGCGACATTTTTAAATGTTTCCAAATTAACAAAAATCTCTCCAAATAGATAAAAATGACGCTAAATCAATTAAAATGACGACTAATTGAAGAAAATTCAATATCTTGGAAAGAATATAAGTATCTACTATAAGAATAACATTTTTTTAACTGTATAAGTAGTAAATTCATTGCACTATATAAGGAAAGTCATGTGCTGCCCACATCAGATTTTTTTAATGGTTTTATTTTCTAAAATTCCTTTTAAAATTGGGTGGGGGGGGGGGTATATAATTCGTTTTCTAATGAAAAATTACGTTTAAAATGATTATATGTTTAGCATTAATGAATGGCTTGACTTTTTCAAAAATTCATCATATTAGTTTTCACAGATGCCGATGCCGAAAATTATTGCTTTCAAGTGCTAATATATTGTCACCGACGTTAAAGTTATGTGAAGGTCCCCATCGAGAGTCTTTAGAAGTCAGGCGTCCAAAACAAGAAACCGTATGCGGTTTCCAAGTTATACAATACTTGGAGAAATGCCGTTTCGAGTTCGCTTTGGTGCAGCTGGCATAAATGGCAATAACTTACCGCCACACGTTCTAAAACGTATTTTTTCTCTCTTAAATGTGTATTGACTTACTGTTGTATATTAATCTTACAGACCTTTATTAAAAATAATAAATATGTGACGAGTATATTATTCCTCTCAACCGTTTAGGCCAGTGTTTAATTCCTGAATGCATCTTTTCATTTAAGAACAATGGCGTCTCTGTTTACCATTAAGTTCTCAATATCAAATACGGTGTTTCGGTCGGCCCAAAGAAGTCAAATTGGGGAAACGTGACTGAACATTTCCAAAATATTTTATAACATCAGATTTTAAAGACGAGTAAACAGACACGTCAAAATTTCATTCATTTGTATGCTTCTCAGGCACGTCTCTGAATAAATCCAACACTATCGATCGGTCGATTCGTTCGAATTCGGTCAGCATTATAATATTCGTTGGTCGTCATGTTAATATTATTCCAATCTGCTTTGAGAGCAAACTTTTATGGGCATAAATTTTCAAATCACATTACTCAATTAAGAATTTAAGCATGAAATCAGCACTGTGATTAAATTAAATTTCATTTTGTTAACACTTTACAACATAGTTGAAAAGTGTTTATGACTTTGTTCATTCTGTCTGTCTGTCTGTCCGTTCGCGCGATAACTGCCGTAAAAATGACTTTATCAAAATGAAATTTTAGTATGTTGTTGAGACGGTCTGTGCGATATATGGGAATGTAAATGAATAATATCACCCAATTAGTTTTGGAATGAACTTGGGTTGAAAAAATGAAATATATTAAACCCTATGAGACCTAATTTTTCAAACATTTTTTAAGCGAGTTTAAATTTCACAAATTGCTTCGAAAATTTTAGGAAATATTCAAATTATCCGATAGAATATATAAAAAAAAAATTTAGCAAAATATATTCGGCAGTTTTCTTGGATAAAAATTAAATTAATAATTGAACCCATATTATATATCACCTGACCCACTTCAAAATAAAATATAGCATCCATCTTGTATCAAAATCGTGATTTTTAAAGCTATTTTTAATTTATATTTAGTGTCATTTATATTTAGTGTCCATCCGCATATTTAGTGTTGCATCCGCTTTAATTTATATTTAGTGTTGCAAAACCACTTTATTTTTCATTTTCTTTCTGTGCATGTATACAGGGTGTCCCAAAAACATGAACCTCGGCTTTTATTCCTTAAATATTAATCCTAGACATATATAATAAATTACAGAATTGCGTAAAAAAGGGTACAGAATTTTATGAAATCAATAAAATTTTTCAGAAGATTAAATTTGATGAAATACAAAATTTAAATTTTTATACGACTCCCGCACAAAAACATTTCCAATGAGCAAAATGTGCCCCCTACACTAATAAGGTGATGTACAAACTTTCAGCATTTTATCATAAAAAGTCCCAGGGATATGTTTAAACAAAATTGGTGAGGGATTAATCACAAATTAAAATGTAAATGTTTACAGCAGGAGTGCAAATGACGCCACGCAGAAATGCATCATAGGCAAATAATATCTGTTTCTTATCTTTAATGAATCTTTGGTATGGATGGAAAACATTTTGAACAAGCTTTGTAATCTTTGTGTAAAGTTATTATTTCTACAGAGTGTAGATACTTTTGTACCAATAAATAGCAAAATTATTATTTATTTATGTAATCATTGTTTTCTTTCGTTATTTGTGTATGACCCTTGAAACGCGATCAGCCGACATGGTTTTTCCCCTCTAAGAACCGAAGTCGATGCATGGAAAAGTTGTTTAAGTCAGTATTTTGTCTTTTTATATCTCTGGGACTTTTTATGATAAAATGCTGAAAGTTTGTACATCAGCTTATTAGTGTATGGGGCACATTTTACTCATTGGAAATGTTTTTGTACAGGAGCTGTATAAAAATCTAAATTTTGTATTTCTTAAAATTTAATTCCCTTGAAAATTTAAATAGATTTCATAAAATTATATTCCATTTTTTACGCAACTTTGTAATTTATTATATATATCTAAGAGCAATATTTAAGGAATAAAGGCCAAAGTCAACGTTTTTGGAAAATACCCTGTATACTGCGCCAACGTAATTACAATATTTTGGAATTTAAATGATCATCAAACTTTGATCATTTCTACAACGAAGCCTAACTTTCACGTATGGAGAATGTATGAAGCCGTAAGATGAGTTGTATAAGAATTGTTGAATTTTTAACGCAAAATTATTTAGCTCTGGAGTTTGCAATATAGCTGATTTGAATGAAACATTAATTAATTTTACATAGATAAGCAGACTATTCTATATTATTGCTTTTTTAATGAAGTTTTAAGTATGGAATTAGAAAGTAATTTTACCTCCATGGTTTTACGTTTTTAAGTAAAATAAATTATTGTAGTATTGTGATAATTTTAAAAATATTACCTCTGAATGTATCGCATTTTAGAGATGTTTAAATAAAATTGCATTTCGGTTGAAAAGTGTTTCATAATCAATGCTTTATGCATGATTGATCTTTCTTATTTAAATTAAACTTTATTTTTCAATAAATAAAACTGCTGCTTGTGAGAATATAACTTCCTAATATTTGCGTAAAGAAAGTAGGCAAGGAACAATTGGATGACTAGAATTGTTTTGACGCAGATTTAAGTCCTCTTTCTTGGATCAATAAAAGTTTGTTCTCTTAACAAATGTTAAAACAAACAAAAATTGCTGCTTTTCGCATGACCAACTGTATGTTGTCTTCTCAAAGGCCATAAATGAAGGATATCTCTTCATTTCTGTTCCGAATGAAAAAAACGTAGTCCGCAAAAATTTTATTAATTGTGAATTTATTATTATTATTTCTATTATTATTGTTATGATTAATAGTATTTTAGTTATTATTTACTACTTTTTTAATTATTATTATTACTATATTATTATTACTATTATTTTAATTATTATTTTTATTATTATTATTATTGTTACTATTATTATTGTTATTATTATTAATTTAATTATCATTATTATTATTACTATTATTATTGTTATTATTATTTTAATTATTATTTTTATTATCATTTTAATTATTATTTATTAGTATTATTCTTTTAATTATTATTATTACTATTATTGTTATTATTATTTTAATTATTATTATTATTATTATTATTATTATTACTATTATTTAATTTCAAAATTGTTATTATCTATATAAATAAAATTATAAGTTGTGTTTCTGTCTCTGTCTATTATTCGTGCAATGCGGAATTCATTTCTTTCATTTTTGAGAGAAATTTTTCAAAATTTCAAAAAGGAACATTCCAAGTATTACAAGTTCCCCAAAAATTGCGAATTAAGTCTGTTTACATTATGCCGGGTGTTTCAAAAGATTGTACTACTCTTTATCTCGAACGATTTATTGTAGACCCCTGATTTCAGTTTAAGAAATGCTTTGATTAAGGAAGACTATCATCGCATGCTAATCTTTGTCACATGATATTGTTTAGTAAAATAATACGAAATGTAATTTTTATACGACCCCCCACCCTGGAAAAATTTTTAAATTATAAAAATATTACACATAATCGAACAAAAAAGGTTTCATTGTCATACGTTCGAAATCCCTCGAGATATCATTAAGTAAAGTTTTCGACGGGAAAATTTGGATTGGTCGAAAACTAATAAAGATATGTCTTAATATAAACATACCCATGGAAATTTTATTTGACGAAATTCAATTTTTATTTTACACTTGAAGCCCATTTTTTCGCCGTTTTTTTTTTTACTTTCCTTACATACAATAATGTATAAGGAAAGTACTGTGACGGGGTCGAAAATTCGAATTCGAGTTTTCAACGGAAAAGCACGTTTCAAGCATCCCTGATCACGAATCGAGCATTTGTGAAGTGATTTCTGTGTGTGTGTGTGTGTGTGTGTGTGTGTGTGTGTGTGTGTCAGTGAGACTGTGGAGACGATAACTGACGAACGAATGGACCGATTCGAACGAGATTCGGTACAAAAATTAAAATCCGAAAACACTGGAAGCCTATTGTTTTTATACGCAATCGAATGCTCAAAACCCCCTTCAGTTTTCGAGTGAAATTTTGAAAAAATCGTCCAAAAATCAAAACCTCTAATAAAGTTACAAAAATAGATATTTCTTATGTTATTTTCCATTAGAAAACGATTGACATAAATTTTAGAACGCTAACATGAACCGTTCTCTAGATATTGCACATTTTTCAAAAAAATTATCAAAAAGTCATATAAAATAAAATAAAAATATTTCCTATCGAGAAACATGTTCACTTTTCATATGCAATACCATGCGATAAATTTGGTGACATCATTCTCGTGGATCTATCTCGTTCCATTCATGAAAAAATATACTTTGAGTAATACTTTTGTATTTTAACGCCAATAGTCATTTATCTGCTGTAAGAATAACTTATTTCTCCGTCCTCAACGCTTGGCGAGATTTTGGCGACGAATTTGGTGGAATTTCGTCAACCTAGCGGCTTTTTAAAATGTTGTTAAATTAACGAAAAATTCGCCAAATGGATAAAAATTACGCTAAATCAATGAAAATGACGACTCATTGACAAAAATTCAATATCTTGGAAATAATATAAATATCTACTATAAAAATAATCTATTTTTTTTTTACTTTAAAAGTAGTAAATTCAGTGCATTATATAAGGAAAGCCATGTGCTGCCCACATCAGATTTTTTTTATTAGGTCAAAGTGGTCCTATAACATTAACAATTCATATAAACAAAGTCCCATAACATTAACCTTTTTTTCATGGCCAATTTTACATATTAGAGAATTAGTTGCTTTGTTTTAGATTATTCTAGATTTTCAAATGATTAAGAAACAATTTGATAATTGAAACTACCTTTGTAGAGGGATCGTGTAAGAAATTAAATCCCTAAGACTTTTCATTCAGCGCAACTTTACATCAAAATGCTGCAAGTAAGAAATTGGGGCAAAATCTCTGGAGGCATGCATCTAAAGAAAAGTCAGGAAGAGTTCTCAGCAGGAACATTTCAGTCATTCCAGCGGTTCGTCGACGAGAAGCAGTTTCAAGGTTCAGGCTTCTGACTGGTCATGACTGTCTCAGGGCTCATCTCCATGGAATTGGACTTGATGCTTCCCTGGATTGAACTTTATGTGACCTGGGACAGCCTATGTCTGGAAAACGTTTAGACATAAAGTCACAAGTGCCCTGCATTAGTGACTTTTAGCTCATCAATAAAAAAATGCTAGAGAACTCGCTGTGTAGTAACCTAGCGGCTAAACGACCGGCATTTGTCAACAACAGAAATCAAATTTGTACTCTTTTTACTAAAACATATAACGTGGCGTAAACAGTCGTAATATAAAAGTATATCTAATTCGAAGCATTTCTTAAATTAGAACTATGGACTTACGACCAATCGTTCAAGGGGCCAACGGCCGTACCGTGCTGAAAACACCGGTTCTCGTTAGATCACCGAAGTCAAGCAGCATCGGGCGCGGTTAGTACTTGGTGGGTGACTACCTCGGAACCCCGCGTGCTGTTGGCCATCTCGGGTGCGGTATCCCCGTGGTTTGCGCGCTAGATTTGCACGCTACCACAAATGCCGCCGTGTTCATGCGGAGTACGATCACGTTAAACATGTGGGTCCGTAAGTCCTTCCGAGAGGTTGGTGGTAGGGGAAGGAGGGTACGGTCCCTGTGGATGCCTCCCCCACTGGGTTCCGGTCTAAATTGGGTGGCACTTCCCGGCCGTCCATACAGTTACCTTACACCTTTCTGGTAGGTCGGACGGTCTGGGTCTCAACAACAACAACAACAATCGTTCAAGAGATACTTAGATATGGCATCGTTTTGAGACACTCTGTGTACTCCGTACGAAGAACAGGCATACAGCTAGTACATAATACATTTGTTGATGGTAGGGAATACTATGCGATGGATACATATTTTTAAAATTTTTGATGTTGGCAGTAGGTGATTTTCCCTCTATAATGCAATGAATTTGATTCTTTCAACAGTGACAAAATGTTGTATGAGCTCTGTGGCACAATATTATTACCATTGAATTGCACAGCTGCAAAAGAATCCCATATCTAGTTATTCGAGCATCGTTTATCATAGAGCAAATTTAGTACCACTCGATTAGGAAAAACGTCCTCTACAAATTCTTGTGCTTAAAATTTGTATAAGGAGCCGTCTTCATATTAAAACACGCACAAACTTCAAAATTGTCAATAGGAATCCCCAAGTTTTTGACAACATATTTCGGATCTAGAGCAAAATTCAACCTCCGATTCCGAATTTTACATCATTTGGATGAAGTGTTTCCGGGTTATGAATATGTAAAATTTTGCGTTCCTAATGTTAAATTAGTTTCCCAGACTTTTATTCATATGTTCTGCAATAATTATCTTCACACTCTCATTTTTAATGTCATTTTACACTAAGCAACCCAAACATAATTACTCGATTTTTAGTTATTTTTAAATAATTTTTCTTATGAAATATAAATTATGAAAATGTTATTCGGAAAACAAATATAAATAGAGCTAGACTTATTTTGAAGGAAATTGATTCACAAAGACGTTTTATATGAGTATGCAAAATGTCAACTGCTGTAGTTCTTTCGCTATGTTTAAATATTCATCATCACGATGATTTTAGGGGTCGTATATTAGTTGGAAAAAATGGCTAATTCCAAGAAATATATGTTAATTTCAATATAATCTTTATTTAATATAACGGACATTTCTTTGTACCCAGTTAAAAAAAAACTTTGTTAACCAGTTTTAAAAAATGTTTTCGAAATGCTCCATTTGTTCGTGAGATATTGCATACACAGACTTAAAGACACGCACACTCACACGTACGCAAGCACATGCACACACAAACACACACACACGTACGTACGTACGCACGCACGCACGCACACACGCACGTACGTGCGCACACCACACGCACACACATGTACACAAGCATCGCACATATACAAGTATCACTTCAAAAACATTCGCTTCGAGTTCAGGTATGCTTGAAACATGCTCTTCCATCGAAACCTAGAATTCGAATTTTCGACCCCCGTCACAATCCGTTCCCTATACATTATACTATGTATATAGGGAAAGTAAAAAGAAATAAACGTGATTCAACGATCATTGAATAAACAAAATATAAAGCATTGAAAAAACTATAAACATTGAAATAATACTCTGCTGGTCACGACTACTTTCGTGAGAGCTTAATTTTTAAATCATCTAATATAGAACTCATAATTTTATGTTTACCATAAATTTCTCAATAATAAACTAAGAGTTTTCACGTAAATCCTAACAACACAAATTGAGAATACGTGACTAAAAATTTTCAAAATATTTTATTCCATGAAATTTTAAAGCCGCGCAAAGAGTCGCATACAGATTTCATTCATTTGTAGGTTCTTCAAGCGTGTGTCTGAATAAATCGAACACAAGCGATGGGCCACTTTGTGCAAATAGAAATTTCATTAGAACTATAAACTACGCTGCCAGACTTGTAAATATGGGATGGAATACAAGACAAGGGTACAGTTGTCGGTAAATTTACTTCTAAAATAACGTAGTGTATAACCATTATACCGGCAACTGTATCCGTTTTAGTTTCCAAGTGATTTAGGTAACCACATACTCCTCAACTATGAAAAGCATTTTTATTATGTTTTCATTAAAGTTTTAATAAACAGTTTCATTAATTTTTTTTATTAATTAATTCATCAATTTGGCGTCATTTTCATTCTTTAAGTTAACGTCATTTTGGAAATTTTAACGATATTTTCGTCAATGTGAGGCGAAATATTGTCAAGTTGGCGATATTTCGCTAAATAAGTCGCCAAGTTCGTCACTGCCAAGCGTTACAGATAAACGGAGAGAAGCTTAATTTTGTATATAAATGACTGCTGGCGCATTGTTAGGCGTCTAAATACAAAACTATGACTCAAAGTATCTTCTCTCGCAAATGGATTGAACTAGATCCACGAGAATGATGTTAACAAAATTATCGTATAATATTGCATATAAAAAGTGAATATATTTCACATTGGTTAATATTTTTTTTTAATTCTGTGAATTATTTTTATAAATTTATTTGAAAAATGTGCAAAGTCTCGAGAACTGCTTATGCTGGCGTTCTAAAAATTATGTCAATCGTTTTTTAATGAATAATTACATAAGAAATGATTATTTGAGTAACATTAGTGAAGATTCTGAATTTTTAATGTTTCTCAAAATTTCATTCGAACATGTGAGTGTCTTCCGAACATTCGATTACATTTAAATTAAATAAGCTTCTGCTATTGGCGGATTGTAATTTTTGTATCAAATTTTATTCGAAACGCCCCATTAGTTCGTGAGATATGGTCTCCACAGTCTTACAGATACACATACATACACACACACATCACCTCAAAAACTATCGATTCGAGTGCAAGAATGTTTGAAACGTTCTCTTCCATCAAAAACTCGAATTCGAATTTTTGACCAGGTCACAATATTTCACCTATATGTTATGCTGTACAGGGTGTCCCAAAAATTTTGGGACGCGCTTTAATTCTTTATCTGTTGGAGATAAGTGGGCAATGTAAATTGCAAAAATGTTGAAAATACGGTAGAAAGTAAGACTACGTTAATGAAATAGTCCTTCCATTCATTTTCAAAAAGTTACACTTTTTAATTTTTATACGACCCCCTTAGACAAATTTTGTCAATCAAAAATTTTTTATTTTTAATGCAACAAGATCATTAAAAACAACCACATATATGTATCTTTCAAATCAACTGAATTATGATAAAGAAAAAAAATCTGACTTATGCCACTTTTCCGTAGCATGTAAAAGGCTGTTTCATCAGTGAAAATAGGGATCATAAACAAATTGACGATGGAAATTGTTTAGATAAAAAAGTACTTAAAAGTACTTAATTATTGAAAAAGTACTTAGTTATTGAAAAGTACTTAAGAATCCGTGATTGCATCGTTAGCCTACGCGGAATTCGCATATATGTCTCCCATGTATTATCATCCAGTTTTATCTTTTTTGTGATATGTCACAAATTTACATTTCTAATTTGATATATGGTCGCCTTTTACAATGTTCAATTTTCAATTAAATATAACTCGCTCAGTGTTAAAGATACAGATATGCGGGGTTTTTTAATGATCTTGTTGCATTAAAAATAAAAAATTTCTGATTGACCAAATTTGTCTAAGGGGGCCGTATAAAAATTTAAAAAGTGTCAATTTTTGAAAATGAATGGGAAGACTATTTCATTGTCTTCCTAGTCTTATTTCCTACTTTATTTTCAACATCTTTGCAATTTACATTGCCCACTTATCTCTAACAGGTAAATAATTAAAGCGCGTTTCAATATTTTTGGGACACCCTGTATATATATATATTTCCACCTATCTGGTGGATTAGAAAAAAAATTAGAAAAAAATAAAGAAAATTGAGTAGTGCTGGTATTATTTAAGCATTCATTTACGACCCGGACAACGTCGGGTAATTCGTTCTTATATTACCTAAATTTAAATACTATTACGCATAAAAAAACTTTATTATTCTTCGTTTACATAAAAATATGCTAAGAAAGTATGTACTTATTTGTTTTGCAGTATCAAGAATCCCATTTGTGCATTAGAGCTGCAGTTCCCAATCTTTGTTCGGTTGATCATTCGCCGTTCTTTGATTTTCGAGAATTCGCTGTGAGTTTCGGTATAATTCATATTAGAGGTTTGCATATTAGATTCCTGGAAACGCCGGATATTCGTTCAATTCAGATATAAATTAGAATATTTATTGGATTTCAATATTCTATATTGACTTTATTTTACATTGGATTTATTCTATATTGGCTTTCAATAATACCGCGCTTTCTCTAATATTCCGTCAAATTATATCTTTTTTTTATGATTCTCCCAATTTGAAATAACTTCTAGGTTTACTAGTAACAATAAAATGCATAGAATGCACTACAGATCTCAAAACCAATTTAAAATTTTATGGCAAATTACTAGATAATAAATGGTAGGGTCTAAGGTAAATTTTAAAGCCATATACAATTCTTCTATTTTCACCTATCTTTATGCCTCTCTGGTGTGTCTAAAAATAAGTAACCGATCATAAACTTTGTTCCATGCAGAAATTCGGTGCATAAAATGCAGTTGGAATTGTAATGTCAGTGTTAACATCGAATATGTGTTTAATTATTTTATTTACATGTGGATTCACACAGGAATATTGTGAAGTCATAAATCATTCATGCATTCACTTCATTCTCCCAAGAGATGAAATAATCAACACTTATTGGAAAATACCCCTTAAGTAAAAAAAGAGTTCCACCATGACCACTTTTACCATGACGGAATTTTATAAATGTTCAATTATAAAAATATGTTATGCCCAACACATGACTTGCTCTACAGATTAACAAATTTCGATATTGTGGAGAAACAATAACAAAAAAAGAGCTTTCTTAAAACTCCTCAATAAAAATCAAATACGTTTTGTTATTCGAATTAAACTATTCATACCAATTTTTTATACCGAAAGTCAATAAGTCTGTTACATTTATCGATTGAAAACTTTACCAAATTCTATATAATGTGCTCAATATTTTCAAACAATGTCCTTCACATAGGCTCACTAGCCTAAACAACCCGCCCGCTAAAAAGCAATTTTGTTTTAAATTGTACATTATTCGAAGTAAGCGCGTAAAATATTCCGAATAATGTGCAGTTAAAGTAGAAGTTGCCTGGTTATGAATAATAGAGCAGACACTTCCCATCTCAATTCTCTTCACGCTTCGTCATCATTCACACACACACACATACAACAAACCTACACACACATACAACAAACCTACACACACATACAACAAACCTGCACACACATACAACAAACCTACAAACACACACATGCAACAAACCTACACACACATACAACAAACCTACACACACATACAACAAACCTACACACACATACAACAAACCTGCACACACATACAACAAACCTACAAACACACACATACAACAAACCTACACACAACAAATCTACAAACACACACACACACATACAACAAACCTACACGCACACACACTACACATGAGATACAAATTACACACGCATGCACACACATACACACACGCTACATAATACGTACACAGCATGCACACATGCATACATTACACACACACACACAACACACCTACACATACCCATATACAACACACATACACATACTATACTAAACGTACAATATACACACTATACTAAACGTACAATACACACACTATATTAAACGTACAATACACACACTACACACACATATACTAAACACATTACAAAGTACGTACACAGTACTCAGACATACTTACACTTCACACATACACAGCACCTACACACACAGACACACTATACTAAAATCACGTGGCACTCACTGAACACACACACACATTACGCACATTCTACTCACAAATTACACATATTAAGTAACACACACACTGCACACAACATATATACAACATCCCAACCTACACATATACTACAAACGCACTACAACATGACATACAAACTACACACACATGCATTCACACATTAAACACACATACAACACATATACACACACTATACTGAACGCACAATACACTTAGTACACGCACACACACGCCCGCATTACACACATTACACACACATTATAAAAACACACATTACAATACAAATACACCCACACACTAAGTACTACGCATGCTACACGCACACTACGCACACATGCACACACGCACGCGGAAAATAGTAATAGCGGGGACTTTGAAGAAATAGTAAATTCGTATTTCGCTTTGCTCAATACAAGAGAACCCATCCAAATTCGAGCGCCCATCCTTTGATCCCGTCCCAATACTTTCCTTTCATATTATGTAATGCAGGGAATAAATCTTAATTAACTCTATCAAATAAAATATTATTGTCGAAGGCAGAAGATTTCCGATTAACACATATACTTTTCTTCGTCATATGTCTTAAGGCTATTTATTTAAAACACAAGAATTAACGTCAGCGAGGAGAAATCGGATCCCCTTAGTACATATAAATAAATACTAAACTGCAGAGTTCATTTACTTTTATTGGGAGGGGATCTAAACTCGTTTATATAGTTGACAATAATCTGTGCAACGTTCAAGACGGAAGCTGAATGGTGATTGAGCGAGCTGATTCGAACAACTTACTCGCATCTTTCATGCCAAGATTTCAAATACCTCCAGGCAGTGGATATATTATTTCTTTTCTACTTTTGTGAAATTTTCACTTAAATCTCTTAAAATTTTGCATACTACATACTTCATTACCATAAGAAAACGCTCTACATTTGAAACTGTCTAATAGATTTTGAATGAACCGTTGTCTTTTAAATTGATTTCTCCGTTGATACTTTTGCAAGAAAGAAAAGGGTATTTTCTGTGCATTTAATTTGGTGGAAATACTCGCTTACGGGCTACATAGAATTGATGGGTGGGGGAGCAGCGACCGGTTAGTTCGAGTTATATATTCTTTTAACATCAAAAAGAATATATAACTATTTTTTGTGCATTTAATTTGGTGTAAATACTCGCTTACGGGCTACATAGAATTGATGGGTGGGGGAGCAGCGACAGGTTAGTTCGAGTTATATATTCTTTTAACATCAAAAAGAATATATAACTATTTTTTGTGCATTTAATTTGGTCAAAAGCCCTGACCACCCGACTCGTCCCAAGACATGGAGCAGCAAATTGGATGGCCGGGCATTTAATTTGGTGTAAATACTCGCTTACGGGCTACATAGAATTAATGGATGGGGGAACAGCGACTGGCTAGTTCGAGTTATATATTTTTTTAACATCAAAAAGAAAGCACTAATCAAGTTATTAACTTCTACGGATTTACTAGTTCTTTTATAAACTACACACATTAAATTCTGCACTCAATTTTGAAACTTATTCAGATTGTAAATTCGTGCGTGAAATTTAACTCTAGAGATATAAATATCCTGTTTGCATATATACAGCTCATAAATAAAGTTAGTGAAGTGTATGACTGATATTATGCGTTAGCCAATCAAAATACAAGCGATTACTCTAGTAATAAATCATATTAATGAATATAATTATATAAAACTGAAAATAAATGGTTACATACTGTCATAACTGTAGTTAATTAAGTTCCAAACAGCAAATTCAACGCAAATTTGATTGAAATTTGGAGTTATAACTTCTTTATATGCTACTAACCAGCACATCAGCGAGCACTATATAGCTCTTATCTGGTGGTAACAAATTGCTACTAAACTGAATTTACATTTAAAACATTTTGACTTAACTTGTTAGTGGAATGCAATCATTTTAAATAAACAATGATTAGTGGCGACTGTTTCAGAAAAGTAATTTGTTTTAACTTTCATTTATTTGAACCCTCATATACGAAAGACGGAAAGTAAAAGAAAATGTTTTGATGACTTACTTCCCTCACAGGCTCTTATTAGTTTTTGCTGTGAAACATCTTAGGGCACGGGATACGGAATGAATCAGAAAAGAAATATGAAGAATGTAAGAAAATGAAATAAATGTAACGAATGAAATGAAAGTAACGAAATGAAACGAATGAAATGGAAGAAGGTAACTAAAGTAGCACCATATTATTAAAAATACAATAGTAAAATATTGTTATAATTTGAAGGTGCGGGTCTTTTGATCTTGGTGACCAATTTGGTGGCCTTGGTGACGAATTTGGTAAAATATCGCCAACATTGCTGGGTCTTGCTGAGGTCTGGAAACCTTTTTTTCTCTATCTCGAAGTTTTGTAAATTGTATAAGCACTTCACGAGTTCCGTACTTCATAACATTCCGCAGAGTGTATATAAGCTCGTCTTTGTTCAGTTGGGGCCTAACGTATTATGAGTTGTTGTTGAGACCCAGACCGATCCGACCAGACCGGTCTGGGTGTAAGGTAACCGTTTGGACGACCGGGAAGTGCCACCCAATTTAGACTGGAAACTACCGGAACACAGGAATCGTACCCTCCTTCCCCTACCACCAACCTCTCGGAAGGACTTACGGACCCACATGTTTAACGTGATCGTACTCCGCATGAACACGGCGGCAGTTGTGGCAGCGTACAAATCCAGCGCGCAAACCACCGGGCTACCGCATCCGAAAAGTGCCAACAGCACACGGTGTTCCCAGGTGGTCACCCATCCAAGTACTAACCGCGCCCGATGCTGCTTGACTTCGGTGATCTAACGAGAACCGGTGTTATCAGCACGGTACGGCCGTTGGCCCAACGTATTATGAGTAAAAGAATCTACCGAACTCATCACAGAACCAGCATAAAGCCATTATGCCAGTATGCGCTTATCGCTTGCGCGAACCACACACTCGAACAGTAGAGTGACTGCATCAAAACGTTTCATAATTTCGCTGTTCGCGGTCCGATTTGGCCAAAATAAACTGCATGCTAATAATCTAACAAAACTATTAAAAAAAATTATGAATTTAAAACTCAAAAACTTCATAAAAACAAAAATTATCTAAACCTTTCTCAGGTACCTTGTACCATCTTTCTACACAACGCATCTCAACCTATAACCCTTCGAAATACTCGAAAAGAATGATGTTTAACATCACTCTGCAATTAGTAACAGAGTTACTTCTTATTGCTTTCCTTATATACATAGTATAATGTATAAGGAAAGTATATTAACATGATCAAAAATTCGAATTCGAGTTTTCGACGGGAGAGCACGTTTCAAGCATCTCTGATCACGAATCGAACATTTTTTAGGTAATGTCTGTGCGTGTGTATGTGTGTGTCAGTGAGTCTGCGGAAACGATATCTCACGAACGAATGGGGCGATTCAAATGAAATTTGGTACAAAAATCACAATCCGTGAATACTGAAAGCCCATTGTTTTTAAACGCAATTGAAGGTTCAGTACCCCGCTAAATTTTACAGTGAAATTTTGAAAAAATCATCAAAAAATCAAAACTCTTAATATAGTTACGCAAATAGTCATTTCTTCCGTAATTTTTCATTTGAAAATGAATGACATAAACTTTAGAACGCTATCATGAACCGTTCTCGAGACATTGTGCATTTTTTAAATAAATGTATCATAATTCACATAAAATAAAATATATATATACTATTGTGAAATATGTTCACTATATGTAATATCATTCGATAAATTTGGTGACATCATTTTCGTGGATGTAGCTCGTTCTATTCATGAGAAAAAATACTTTGGGTAATACTTTTGTAGTTGGACGCCAATAGTCATTTATCTGCTATAAGAATAACTTATTTCTCCATCCATAACGCTGGGCGAGATTTTGGCCGGCGAATTTGGCGTAATGTCGCCAATTTGGTGACTTTTTAAAAATTGTCAAATTAACAAAATGTCGCCAAATTGATCAAAATGACGCCAAATCAATGAAAATGATGACTAATTGGCGAAAGTTCAATATCTTCTGAAGAATACAAGAATCTGCGAGTGCTATAAGAATAACCTATTTTTCAGTCCTTGGCATTTGAATGAAAGTTTAGTGACGAGTTTTTCGGAATATCTCCAAGTTGGTGACTTTTTAAACATTGCTAAATTGACGAAAATGTCACCCAATTGATAAAAATTCGCCAAATTGATGAAACTGAAGATGAAATGATAACAAATTAATAAAGATTCTATATCTTGGAAAAAACATAAGAATAGACTATAAGAATAACCCATTTCTCCGTCGGTCCGTAACTCTCGGCGAGAAATTTAGCGGAACGTCGCCAACTTGATGACTATTCTAAATGCTGCCAAATTGACAAAAATGTCGCGAAATTGATAAAAATGACGCCAAATGAGAAGTCATAGTTCTCAAATTCTGATTTCCATCATATGACGGGCAAACATTCTAGTATATAAGAAATGCCGTTCTCTCCGTTTGTCTGTAGCACTTGGTGATGCATTTGGCGAACTTTGCGAATAATTTAGCAAAGTATTTCCAACTTGGCGATATTTCGCCCCATATTAACAAAAATATCATCAGAATTGCAAAAATGACGCTAAATTAATGAAAATGACGCCAAATGGATGAACTAATTATTAAAATATTTTAATATATGGACTATATCGCTTATTGAGGATGCTATCAATATTGATAATTATTTATCTAGAGTTGCGCGAAATATAAGTTAATGAGGTACTTTGTGAGAGTTTTATGTCATCCGGAAAATCGCCAGATGTACAATTCAGCGAAAAAAACACAGTACCGTTAATTAACGAAAATTCAATATCTTGTAAAGAATATAAGCATCTACTATAAGAATAACCTATTTTTTTTTACTGTAAAAGGAGTGAATTTATTACATTATATAAGGAGAGTCATGTGTTACTTAGATCAGATGTTTGTTATTTACATTTATTAAAAGTAAGGAGGGCTTAGCTCTCTTCATGAGTGACTTCAATGTCAAAACGTTTGTAATCAAAAATCTTCAAAATCAAAATTAAAACTACGTATGCCCAAATGTATGAATAAGAATGAATGAATAAGCATGTAAAAAAATGTTTTATACTTAATTTTTGACGAAAAAACGAATAATTCCATCCCCGTTACTCTAGGACAAGTCGCTCTCGAGATATTTTAATTTTTTCACATTTTTGCTACGCCGTATTTGAAAATACGTCCGGCTACCAAATGAAAACGAAAATTGAATCAAAAATATAAATTCAGTGTAATTTCAAATAATTATGAGTGTTATTTTGAGCAATTAAACTATATTTAATAAATTTTTAAAGATATAAAGATAACACGAATTTGAATCTATAGGGAATGCCATGTACTACCCACATCAGATCCTTTTTTTTATTTAATGTGCTATAATTCATTAAAATACATTTAGAAAAGTTAAAGTGCAAATCTCTTTTGATACCACCATTTTTGTTTACGTGGAATAAATTACAAATATAGTTGTCGTTGTGATTTAAATGACAGAATTAGAAGATAACAAATTTTAGCAAACAATCGAATTAAGTGTATACACAGAGATATGCAGGTTTTCGTGGGCTTGCCAGAAAAAGCTTCCAAAAATCCAGAGCAATAACTTTCCGAAACAAGAGGCAGTGTGACTGGGTGTATGTGCGAGCTTAATCCTCTTTAACCGCATTTGAAAATTGAATTATTGACGTAATTGCATGTTGCATGTTGGGCGGAAATATAGCCCTGTTTTTACAAGATACCACCAAATTGACTAGAAAATAATATAAAATGAATTTATTACCGAATATTGATAATTTACATTTAAACGATGAAAATATACTGAGATTTATAACTGATAAAAAATTCTAAAAGGACTTGTCGTGACACAAAGCTTCAGATTCTTGAAAATCTTGTTAATAATTGGCAATGGAAAACACAAATTGTTTTAATAAGAATTTTAAATGTGTTAAAATTTAATTAACATATTTTTTATAAATGAAATGCATTGAAATAATTGAAGCAAACAGTTAAATGTATTACATTCAGTACAAATATCCACAATGCAATAAGAGATATATATTTATTTAATTCATATTTCAAAGGTTATATCTCAATTATAATATCAAAAGCTGCCTCCAAACTTAAGTTACATATGACTTAACGCTTCAAGTTTTCCTATGGCATTACTAAAAATATCTAGTTCGCATTTTTCTTTAATTTTCTCTCCTCTTTAATTAAGCGCATCATTCATTTATTTTCCTTCTGTGAGAATTGTAAATACTCAAGGGAATGTGTGCTAATGAGCACATTCAATTAACTGCGTCAAATGTTAAAATATGGTTTGTTTTTACTTGACGTTGAAGTGTGTTTAACAAACACGAGTTGAAATTGTTTAAGTTCATGTTTTTAATTAAAGTTGAAATTCGATAATGAAAAAGCTTCAATTCTTTTGATGCTTCCGATGAAAATAAAATCTTCCGTCATCACAACGTCCATTTAAGACGTTGTCATTTTCCATTCCCTCGCTTACTTTGTAAAATATCTCGGAAATATAAGTTAAATTTAAATAAAGCACGTTTCGATGTGATTAACATCTATGGTTGGGGTATACCTAGCTAATATCGGAGCATTTTAAACAAAAAAGATCAATCATGCTTAAAGCATTGATTATGAAACACTTTCGAACTTCAATGCAATTTTATTTAAATATCTCTAAAATGCAATACATTCCCAAGTAATATTTTAAAACTTATCACAATACTACATTAATTTATTATATTTGAAAACTTAAACTTTCATCGAAAAAAATGAACTTCATTCAAAAGACGGCATTGAAATATAAATTGCCTGGTTTAAACATCTCTAAAATGCGATACATTCCTCAGTAATATTTTTAAAATCATCATAATACTACAATAATTTATTATATTTGAAAACTTCATCGAAAGCAACTGACATTCATTCAAATGACGTCATAGAAAAAATAACACGACTGGCTTTCTCTATAAAAGCAGCATTTCATTCATACATTTTCCCAATAATTTCATTCATCACAGTACTAAAATAATTTATTTTATTTAAAAATTTAAGACCACGGAGCTACAAGTAATTAAACTCTATGCTTAAAACTTCATCGAAAAAAGTCGTCCTTCTCTCTGTAAAATCAATGAATATTTTATTCATATCAGCTATGCAGACTCCATGAGCTAAATATTTTGCGTTAAAAAAATACAGCAATTCCTATACAAGTCATCCTACATATTTTGCTGTTTACATTTTACGTAAGTGAGAAATAGGCTTCGTTGTAGAAATAATCAAATTTGGATGATCATTTAAACTCAAATATATTGTCATTGCGTTGTTTCAGTATGTAGATGCACAGAATTTAAGCAAAAATAAAGCGGTTTTAGGCCGAATACAACACTCAATATGAATTAAAAGGAACTTTAAATATCACGATTTTGAGACAAGATGGATACCATATTTTATTTTGAAGTGGGTTACGTGATCTTTTCATATCATGGTCACGTGATCGCTTCATATAAGAGGTGTAATTATTATTTTAATTTTAATTTAAAAAACTACTGAATATATTTTGCTGAAATTTTTTTTATATATTTTATGGAATAATTTAAATATTACTTAAAATTTTTGAAGCAATTTGTGAATTTTATATCCGCTTAAAAAATGTTTGAAAAATTAGGTCCCATAGGGTTCAATGTATTTCATTTTTTCAACCCGGGTTCAATCCAAAACTAATTGGGTGATATTATTGATTTATATTCCCATAGGTCCTACAGACCGTCTGAACAACATACTAAAATTTCATTTTGATTAAGTCGTTTTTACGGCAGTTATCGTGCTAACGGACAGACAGACAGGCAGACAGACAGACAGAATGAAGAAAGTCATAAACACTTTTCAACTTTGTTGTAAAGTGTTAAAAATGTAAAGATTTTGGACACTTAAGTGTGTATATATCCGAACCTAGTAGATAAAAATGTAAACAATTTTTACTTATTTTGTTGGAAATAAAGTACCATTTATGAATATAGAAATTGAATTTCAATACTTTATATTTTTAACTTTTTTAACTAAATTGTTTTTGTTCGAGAGAGTTTTTGCTTCACCTTATTTACTTTCACTCGGAGCATCTTCTAAACTACAAAAAATATACACAGTGAAATATAAAAATGTTCAGTAGAAAATATAATTCGATTGCCTCGATGAACATTTGAACGACTAATTTGAAACTAGGCTAAGCTATTTTTTATTGCAAGATTTAGAACAAATTAAAGTACATTATTTTCATCACCTATTTTATTTGTGGTCCTACAAATAGACCATCCATTATTTTGGCATCACTAATCCAAAGGACTTTTCCTTGAGATATTGGAAAACCTTGTCCAACAAAATTTCCAACAATCCAAGCGGGATATTTAAATGCATAAAAACCGCAATTTTAAGGATCAAAAAGAGGATTATACTTTCCATTTTTAAGCAGGAATAAAAGCTTGGCATTCCGGCCATTGTGTTTGGTTGTAATTAACTTGGATCGTCTTGCTGGGCCAGTCGCAAACACCAAAAGAGACAATAGTAGTGTAACCTAACTGCATTCCTAACAGCAAGTCCGCCCATACACATCTCCTATAAGCTTTGTTCTCTGTGTGAACATTCTACTTCTCTCAACTATCTGGCATTCTAAAATAACTGTCTTGTTAAGCATGAGTGTGCTATATTTTAAGTATAATCAAAAACTTAAATGAACTTACATGAAAAATTGAAATGAACATTTTTTATGAACAGCAGTTAATCATTTTTTAAGATCTCGATAATCTACAGATCAAAAACTTTAAAACATCACACATATTATAGAACCACAAAACACACCATACACAGGAAGTTTAAAAATTTACAGGATGGTGTATTATGAGCAAGTAGAAATCGCAACACAAGCGTAAAAGTGATCAGAATAATAATAAAATATCTAAAAATTGACTTTATTTAATACAATTAAAGAGACCCATGCACAAAAACACAAAGGTTTTGGCAATATCTTATCACCCAGGATAAAAATAAAACAACTAAAAATTGACTTTATTTAATACAGTTAAAGAGACCCACCCACACATAAACACACAAAGGTTTTGGCAATATCTTATCACCCGAGATAAAAGTCTTTCATGGAGAAAAAATTAAACCAAATCTTACTTAAATCTACAATGACAAAAATGTAATATTTACGCACGTCTCGCCTTTGAATGACATTGTCAGAGCAACTGAAATATTATTTCGTCATTTTTAAAGATTCATATTATTATTTTTTTTGTCACACAACGCAAAATACGATGCATGCGAGTACCAAGAGGCATTCCTTGACAAATTGCCCTTCCACCAATTTCTTCACGAACGCTTTCAGTGAGAATTGAAAACTTTAAAAAAAAAACTTCACAGGCAGACAGCTAGAAAATACAATAAACACGTCTTGTGGTATTTCTTTTTGTAATCTTTTTCTTGTCTTTTACGAAAAGTTAGTAAATATTTAAGGAAGAGAAAATAAATACGAAGAATTTGAAGCTTTGCAACGGAGTGTTTATCTGTGGTTTATACAGAATTGCTACAAGACTCACAAAGCAAAATAGTATTGAAATTTAGTTTCTGTTTGTGAGATTTACTCTAAAATATAAATCTGAATATTGTATATATATATATGTATATATATATATATATATATATATATATATATATATATATATCCTGTATATATATATATATATGTATATGTATAACCGTTACAGTCTCTCTGTCTCACTCGTCGAAGTGTATATCAGGACATTTTGTTACAAAACTCTATCGTCTAAATCATCGAAGTGTATATAGAATATCTGTGGAATACTGACGTTCTAGTGTATGTGGGATATCTAGAACCTTTTGGTTGCCGCCTCTTTCCGCATGAGGTCCCACACGCCTCCCCGGATACCATTGGTCGACCTGAGGGCAATATGACGAGATATCTTCTATATTAATTAACATTTCTAACCAATCTCGTGGCTTCATGTTAGCCTCCCAGGTTTATGGCCTACTTGACCCCTCGGGTCAGGGTGCTGTAAAACTGGCGTCCTTAAGTCTGCGGCCATTACAGATCTAATAAATAATGAACATATAATTGTCTCACATATTCCTAGCTTTAAATCTGATCTCACAATTACATATTTAATAATAAATGGTTTTACGTAGTTAAATATATCTTGTAAATTTTCAAGATGACATGAAGTAATGTCGAATGCCCCATAATAATGGCTATAGGACGATGACATTTGAAATTTTCATATAAAAGTCAATGCACTAAAACTAGGATGCAAATGTGGTAAGAGTGGTCTTTCACTAGATTAAATTAACTTAAATTGGCCTAGTAATCATGCGTAAATAAATGTATGCGTCCGACAAATAACCCACCTATTTTTGCAGTCCGGCTTTCACCTATAAAAAACATAAGTCCAAAAAGATAAACATTAATTATCGACTGCTTGTTGAAGACACCTTTGTTTTTCTTTACTTAATTATTTATTTAACAAACATATACTTTAGTAAAAACATACATTAGCATAATCAATTAATTTTACAATTCATATTCATTCAGTTTCAATTTAATTTAGATGCGATTGTGGTGACGAAGTAATAATATGCAATAAACAGATTCTTAACAAATGAGATTTCCTCATGAGAGTAAAATGATTACCTGCTGTGGAAGCTATATGGGTTGCAAGCTCCGTTGCGGGTATCATCTTGGCCAGGGGAAACTTTGGGGTGACAGTAAGTACTTCGTCTTAGTGCCGATACCGACTTTCATTTTAAAATTTCTCTTCGACGATTATCTACAACTCTTAACCATCGGACAAGCATTTCGATTCACCATCTTGTCATCAATCTAATCCTCAAAATTCTACTGATTTCTTGTGCAAAACTTGACTTGCTCAGCAGGATCCTCCTACATTTCTCCCTCCTGAACCCATCGATTGATGGTATCCTCCTGTATCCCCATAGCTTGACCCTCATTGGCCGGTGAACTGGTGTTAAAAAGTTGTCACTGGCCGGAGATACACTAGGGGTAACTGCTTGAGGTCCAAAGAACTACGTGGCCTTTCGATGTATTCGGGAATTCTTTATTGCCCCCTTATTTGTTAACCACTGTCGATCGTCTTATTGAGTTCATTGTTTAACGATTACGAAGTTTATTGCCACCTTCTGATATTTATTGGAGTCATAAATTATCTTACAGACTGCAGTCATTCAAAATACGAAAAAAAAACGAACTTCAGTCATCACACTTGGGGAAGTGAATTAATGAATGAATTTTTTTCGTAATTGGTCGTTCATAAATTTCATAGCTCAGAAAAAACAGTCAAGCAATATTTCTTACTGAACTCTTTCCTATGTTACTTTAAAATTCAAACATTTGAACTTTTTATCTTAGATTTGATGCTATTTTTGTTTCCCTTACTTAAAAATGTCATTCTATTAAAATGTATTTATTGATATTTAAAACATTGACAACGTCCGACTCGAAACGACTTAAATTATTATAAACTACGCTAGATACCTTCCCAATCTGAAACTGTTTTAAAAAAATCAGGCTCAAGTCAATCCACAGGTCAAGCTGGGCCTAAACGCGAGGGAGATGCTCGAGCCCAGCAACCCTCTAGTGAACAGACTATAGATAGACTCCGACCACGAAATCCCTTAAATTATTAGAACCTTAAAATTTTACTATTATTCTTCATCATAAAATCCATCAAAATATTCATCAAGTTCTATCGTTGTCGTAAAAGAGCTGTGTGAGAGCAAGTTTAATGAGAAACGTAAATAATAAAAAGTAAATAAAAAACGTAAAAGGAGTAGGGATACCAAAGAAATATTTATGGAATATAAAATGTCTCCAAATTTCTAGAAGGGGGAATATTTGGATAGAAGGGTATTTACAGTCTATGGTATATTCTAAAACCTATAGCAAAAAGCTTATATGTAAATGAGAACGTGTGAAATATATTATTTTCAATCAAGTCCCCCTCCTAGATCCGCATCAGACCTGCCCAATCTGAAACTCTTTTAACATGCATACACACCAACAGATACACACACGTGGACGTAAACTCCAAACCAATTCAAGTTCACAGGGATGCTTGAAATACTTACATCAGAAACTCGTATTCGAATTTTACATTTAATCTACAATTATTTCCCTATGCGAAAACTATGTATGTAGAGAAAGCAATTAAAAGAAGATTTTGCAAACGAAATATAAACTTCATAATGATATATCCACTTCTCAATATGATATAAGATTGGGATACAAATAGACATAATGTAATGATGTGATGAATTGACGTAATGTAATGATGTATTGATTTGACGTAATGTAAGAATTGATGTAATGTATATGACATGAGCGTATGAGAAGGTCGAGCCGTGGCGCATACCTCAGATAATTTCAATTATAATATAAAGATGCAAATATGGACAAACTGCATGAAATATGAATGTATAAGGAACCTTGCTACCCAACTTGTGACCTGAAACACGGTTTTTCGTACTGCCCAGCCGAAACCCTCCCAATTGAACTACTTGGACAACATTGCAAGCTCTTATCGCTGACGTGAGCTCAGCAAATGCAGCCCGACACAACAGATATTTTTGAAAGAGATTTAAGTGATACATCTAAGCGTTCTTAATTCCGCAATTAATAAAACATTTTTGAAAATTAAAATTAAATTTAATGGAAATAATGAAACCGTTCGTATTCGTACATTTCGAATTCATTTGAATGCATTCAAATGCGGTTTTAATAACCATTCGCTCTGTGTAATTACGGGCATAATGAAGAGCCATTATTAAAGAACAATCATATATCACTTAGGCGGAACGTAATCATCAATACATCAAGTGATCGAACAAATGACAAAATAAATGATTACATTCAAGCCAAAAATTGCCATTTAATTAAATTATTTCCATTTATTTTGCATACTGTTACGCTGTTACAATATTATTTATTGTTAAAAGTTGTAATATTTTTTTCAGATATGAGACGAGGTATTTAAAGCACAGCTGCGATGTGATGCTTCAATTGATTTATTCTTTAGGTTGCATATTGCTTAAGAATATATTTTATCTGCGGTGCTCAACTCATCGATCGCGATCTACCTGTCAAATGCCATGTCTTGTTATGTCGATTTTTAATGATTTGGAGGGAAATAATATGATTTGCATTGTGCTTTATGAGAACGAAAGCTTATTTCAGTGTCTTCAGACAAGTCAACAGTTTTAAGAGTGTTATAACTTTTAAAATATGCGTCAGAGTGTTTTGGAGTTTTCTAATGTATTTTTACATTGCAGGATATTTAATAACCGCTTTTAAACCTGACATAAGTATTTTTATTGGTTATCGAAGATGTTGTGTAGATTTCAAGCAAGTTTAGCATTCTCAATTCCTCCATACAATAAAATTAAATACGTTACAGACCTTTTAGGCCTATATTTTAGTTATCGGCCCCACCTCCCAGTTTTATGCTTTTCACTGATTTGATCATACCTTAGCTTTTAATTATGCAAGATCTTAACTTGAAAGGCTATATTTTGTAGACTGAGATAATGAAGAGTATCCTGATTACATGCAACCCATCTGCTTATTTAGGGTTGGAAGGTTGGAAACCCAGACCACACGACAGACCCGAAGGTTTACTGTAGCTAAGTGTGTGGCCGGGAACTTGCTTATTTAGGGTGTATTATGTCACCGGAGCACATTTATTTTGTTTTATATTTTTAAAGCAAGGCGTATCGTTTCGGCGTTGTTCGGTTTTAGAGAATTCGTTGTATTTTCCGGTATGATTTTAATTAGAGACTTGCATCTAAGTTCCGAGCTGTGACGAGTATTTGTGCTAGTATATTGCAAAATTACTAGTCAAATTGACTTTTTTCAATTTGTAACAATCTTGATACTTGATTTGTAACAATCTTGATACTTGGTTTGTAACAATCTTGATACTTGATTTGTAACAATCTTAATACTCATTTTGTAACTATCTTGATACTTGATTTGTAACTATCTTGATACTTGATTTGTAACTATCTTGATACTTGATTTGTAACAATCTTGATACTTGTTGGAAAATCAAGTATCAAGATTGTTACAAATCAATCTTTGCATTAAAAAATATTTTATGCTGAATACGGTAAAATTATAATTAAACAGATTCTTCTTCTTTAGCCCGATCTGGATGGCCTGCTAATTAGACTTAAGCCCGAAAAAAAAATAATTCTAATTATATTAATGACATCATCAATATTTATCTTATGATTTGCATTTAAGCCATTATATTGAATAAAAATGAAAATTCAAAATTACGCCTTCAAATGATAAATCTCTTAAATGGACATTTAAAAAAGAAAATTATTACGGTTAATTGCTTTGGAGTAATCTTTTTCTTGCCTAGAAGTATCTTCTTTGTCACAACACATTATCGATTAGCGTTATAGATAATTACTTAAAACATTTATTTTCTGTTTGAAATTAATGATTCCAATTATTTTATGGAAATTACCGGGATTTTTTTCCAAAGCAATTTACAAAAAAAATTATTTTGTTAGCACATGTTTATATTCAATTCTCTGTAATTATTACCTTTATCTCACCTGCAATCATAATACGAAAATGGATAGGATTATAGTGAAAACGAAAATATGACTTTCGTATTTTAATGAATTTGCATATCTTGGGCATCACTGAACACGACTCAAGTGTGGTTTGAATGATGTACATACAATGGCGGAAAATAAAATCCCAACACCAAGAAGGAGTTGTGCTAGATAAACGAAATTTGGGAGGCGCGTTTTTGCACATGAAAAATGACGCCTATTCAAATTTCGCATTAGACGAATAAGAGTGGCGCTTGTAGCGCCACTATGGTCATGCAAATCACGGTTGCTTTAAATACGCCATGTAAACTTCACGAGCGTTATTTATCTTCCGGATTGGACGTTGTGAGCTAGGTTTGAGTCAATAATGCCTTTAAGGAGACGAAGAAGGCAGTATCAGCAGCTCAGTGAGTTTGAACGAGGCCGTATAATAGGGCTACGAGAAGGTGGATTTTCTTTCCGTGATATTGCAGAAAGTCTTGGCAGGGATGTATCCACTGTGCTTGATTGTTGGCAGCAGTGGTCACGGGAAGGCACTGTCTCAAGAAGACCGTGGTCCGGCCGCGCACGGGCCACTACTGAGAGGGAAGACCGCCGTATTCGTCGCATGGCTGTGGCGAATCGTACTGCATCTGCAGCAACAATTAAAGCTTCTGTTGGCCCCAGAGTGACACAGTGAACTGTAAGAAATTGATTACTTGAGAGACAGCTCCGAGCCAGACGACCTGTAGCGTTCATACCACTGACTCCGAATCACTGTCATCTGCAACGTCAGTGGTATCGAGCTAGAGCTCATTGGAGGGCGAAGAGGAGATCTGTTGTGTTACCAGATGAGAGCCGTTTCTGTCTTGGTGCCAGTGATAGTCATATGTTGGTAAGAAGGAGGCCAGGTGAGCCCTTGGAGACACACTGGACCTGCACCAGGAGATATGGTCTGGGAAGCCATTTCCTATGATAACAGGAGCACACCGTCGTTACCCCAAACACCTTGACAGCAAATTTGTACATCAGACTGGTGATTGAACCGATTGTGCTGCCATGCATGAGCAGTATTCAAGAGACAGACGACTACTGACTGGCGTTCATACTACTGACTCCGAATCACTGTCATCTGCAACGTCAGTGGTATCGAGCTAGAGCTCATTGGACGGCGGAGAGATCTGTTGTGTTTCCAGATGAGAGCCGTTTCTGTCTTGGTGCCAGTGATGGTCGTATGTTGGTAAGAAAAAGGCCAGGTGAGCCCTTGGAGACACACTGGACCTGCACCAGGAGGTATGGTCAGGGGAACCATTTCATATGACAACAGGAGCACACCGTCGTTATCCCAAGCACCTTGACAGCAAATTTGTACATTAGACTGGTGATTGAACCGGTTGTGCTGCCATTCATGAGCAGTATTCAAGAGGGTGTTTTCTAACAGGATAACGCTCGTCCTCATACCGCTACTTTCACCCAACGTGCTCTACAGAGTGTCGATGTTGCCTTGGCCTGCGAGATCACCAGATCTTTCTCCCATCGAGCACGTATGGGACATTATTGGAAGACAAATCCAGCGCCATCCACAACCAGCATTAACAGTTGCTAATTTGACTGACCAAGTGCAACAGGCATCGAACTCTATCCCGCAAAATGACATACGGCACCTGTACGATACAATGCATGCACGTTTGCATGCTTGAATTTAAAATCATGGCGACTACAGCCGTTATTAATGTACCATCATTTCACATTTGAAATGGATCTTCTCGCGCATATTTTAACCTGTGATCTTGAAACTTTAATCAAATAAAGATGTTACCTACACAATTACTTTGCCTAAATTTCATTCCTCTAAACTAATTTCTTCTTGGTGTTGGGATTTTATTTTCCGTCAGTGTATATATGTCTCTCGCAGTCTAGCCAAAAGTCTGTGTGCGCAAAATGTACCGAAAAAATGATTGATTCAATTGAAATTTGTTACATTTATTTCGATAGATAAACATGAATATGCTTTGTTTTCAGCGATATTGAACAAGTTGAAAGTCTTGAAACACATTTTTTGAAACAGAAAAAGCATAAAATATAATTAGGATAAAATAATATTAAGGGAATGTCCATTTTATATGTAATGTTGTATTTAAAAATAAATGACGTTGAAGACACTAATATAAAATATGGAATATTTTTTGAAACAAAATAAAGACAACCAAATTTGGTAAATTAAAATGTCTTTAATAAAAACACCATTTATGATGCATTTAAACTTGCAAATCCAGAACGCTTTCGGACGTCATTACGTCCTTCATTATTGGCAAAGGAAATCGTAGGTGACGAACCTGAGGTCTAATATATAGACCACAACCGCGAGACAAGATTTGCATATTGATCATTTTAAAATCGATACATTTAAAAAACAATTTAATTACAAAATATATAAATAATTTTAGATCATAAAATACAGGGTAACCAATAGATGCGTCGTCAGAAGCAAAGAAAAATGTACTATACATATATCTGGAAAATTATACAAGGGTTTAACACGCAGCGAGTCGAGAACGAGGCGACAAGCGTAACTGAGGATCTGAATGGGATCGAAATTACAAATAGAATCCCAATAAATATAAATGAAAAGGGATTCATAAAATAAGATATTGCGGGGGTTATTGCAGGTATTTAATAGAAGTGTTTTATCGAACATAGGGGTAAAATTATCGTTAATAACAAAATGGGCAAAAGTCATAGACAGTTACATATAGAATATTTGCTCAAATAGTCTTCTTAAATAATATTAAAAAAATACTTCGTTACTACCAGTTGACAAAAGTGTATCAACCGGTTTCAAAGGCAGATAATAGTTACTAGAAAAATATAGAATATTCGCTCAAGCAGTCTTTTTAAATAATATTATAAGAAAAGCACTTCGTTAATAACAGTTGACAAAAATGCATCAATCAGTTTCAAAGGCAGAAAAGAATCTTCTTTGTCTGAAAAATATAAAATATTCGCTCAAACGGTCGTCTTAAATAGTATTAAAATAAAGATACTTCTTTTTAACAATGATCGTGATATGTCTAAAAATTAAATATTGAAGGAAAACATGTAATAAAAGTATCTTAATTTAACCATACCATATTAAGAAGTTAAAATTCCATGAAAACCAGGATGCTTTTAGATGATAAACGTTCATCATCAGTGACAATGAGGAAAAGGGGGAGGATATATGGGCTCTGATACACAGTCAGAAACCGTGTATAAAATTTCCATATGATTAGTCAAATTAATCAAGAAAATACAAACAAAATCAGTCAATTACAAAAATTAAAAACTTTTATTTACATTTTGCTTCTGCTGTGTATCAGACATTATTCCGTAGACAGTGATCCGTAAATCAGACATTATTCTCCAAAGGAAATAATGCTATGAAAATCTTGTATTTCGAATAATTATTGTTCAAATGCGAATTATAAAGAATTATTTATTAGCTTCTTACATTCTGTATTGACACATAAAATATAATCACGATACGTACGTTCATTCTTGACTTATCGCCACAACTCACACATGCACACTGACAGAGAGAGACGGGCATTTTTCTAAAAATGTTTTTCATATATTCGGGGGTCATAAAGTGTATTTTTCGTCAAAATAAATTAAAAGATAATTTGATAGATAATCATTTCTCTGTACAATAGAATAAGAAAATAAATATTTGTATAATGTCAATTCTATGTAAATATTTATATTATTATATTATTAGGTAGTGTAGAAAAAATTGAGAAATAAATTAGACTTTCAGATAAAAAATAAAATTAGGAAAAAACAAAAAAGATGATTATCACATGAGGCATTGATAGCATTGATTATGAAACACTTTCCAACTGAAATGCAATTTTATTTAAACATCTTTAAAATAGGATACATTCAGAGTTGATATTTTTGAACTATTATAGTACGACAGTAATTTATTATACGTGGAAACTTCAAACTTCATTGAAAAAGACAATTCTAGTTAAACAAAATGAACTTTAATCAAATCATCGAAATATAAATCGTCTGCCTTTCAATGCAAAATCATTAAATATATATTTCATATCACTTACTAGCAGTGTGCCAGTTCTTTGCACGGAATATATAATATAAAGAAATTAAAACTTGAATTATGTGCAAATTCCTATAATATTTTAAATGAAATTGTTATTCTACACATTTTATTAATATATTTAATTTAATTATCCTGAAAATATGTATAAGAATATCTGTTCTGGCTGTATAAAATTATCTTGACAGACAGATCTGAAGGAAAAAACATCCTTGTCCCGTTTGTAAACAAATTTACAAAAACTATTGATTAATTACCACAAAGCGAACAGAGATTATCAAGGAAGTTGAACTTTGCAAAATATTGAATTTTCATCAAGTAGATGTCATTTTCATTAATTTAATATCATTTTATGAATTCGGCAGCATTTTTTTTAATTTGACAGCATGTTAAAAATTCGCCAAGTTTGTCGGAAAGTGGGACAGTTGGACTAAGAGACAAACGCTACCGAAACATCGTTACAATACTATTATCTTTCAAAACGCAATTAATTCCATTGATTTTGTTTCATTTTTATAAATTCTACACCATTTTTTTCGATTTAGCGATATTTTCGTTAATTTCGCAATATTTGAGCAATTTGGTCAAATTTTAAAAATTCGCCATATTTGTTATCAAGTAGGATGGATGACAGTCAAACGCAATCGAAACATCATTACAATATTATCTCTTTCCCAAACAGAAATAATATATTTGATTTGGTATAATTTTTATCAATTTGGCGATATTTTTATCAATTTCGCAACATTTTTAACGATTTGACAATATTTTCATCAATTTTGCAACATTACAAAATGTCACCAAGTTGGCGATATCCCGTCAAATCAATCGCCAGGCGTTACAGAGACGGACGAACGAACGGAACTATTTATATTTTCCTAGATTAGAAAATTATGACCATGTACTAGAAGATATACTACCCATACTACTTATATTTTCGTACATTAGAAGATTATACACATGTATTAGAAGGTTTATCCGTACTACAATATATGGATTTTAAAAATGTTTCCCCAAAATAAAACAGATTGTGTAAGAATCTGAAAATATCAATAATCTCTATACTCATTAAACTCAAAGGCCTTAATAGATATTACCCAATCGAAAATGCCATTCCGATAAAATTTATATATACATATATATATATATATGTATGTATATATATATATATTCTTTATTATTTATATCGAAGCAGATTTACCGCTGTAATAACTGTGTTGAAGACCCAGACCGTCCGGCTCGTCCTGAGGACTTGAGCATCTATTTGGACGGCCGGAGTGTAATAACTGTGTAATAACTGTGTGTAATGAGTGTAATTATTATTTCATTTTTTATTTAAAAAACTACTTAACGTATTTTAATGAGTATTTTTTTACACATTTTACGTGATAATTTGAATATTTCCAAATATTTTCGCAGCAATTTGTGAATTTTAACTCCGCCTAAAAAATTTTGAAAACTTAGGTCGCATAGGATTCAATGTATTTCATCTTTTCAACCCGAGTTAAATCCAAAACTAATTGGGTGATATTATTCTTTTACATTCCCATATGTCCCACAGACCGTCTCAACAACATACTAAAATTTCATTTTGATAAAGTCATTTTTACGGCAGTTATCGTACGAACGGACAGACAGGCAAACAGACAGAATGAAGAAAGTCATAAACACTTTACAACTATGTTGGAAAAAGATAAAAATAGAACAAAGATAAAAATAAGATAATATAAAAGACAGATAAATATAAAAGCTAAAACATCCAACACCACATTTCAAATATTATTTTCTGTTGATCACCTCATATTTAATGAAACTTCAAACTATCGAAGCTTATAAAATTATATCGGCTAACGTAACTTTAGTTTTGAAATGTGTTGCATTATATAGTTAGTAGCATTTCTATTTCTCTATAAAAAAAATTATTGATAAATTCTTTCACGTCAATTCTTCATTCATTCATAAAATTTGTCTAGACAAGCTATGTGACATAACTACTTGAAAGCCCTTTATCGTCACGTGTTTTTTTATACAACTTGAAGGTCATATATTTATTTTCTGACAAAGGAAATATTTTGTAATAAAATTGAGCCGTTTCCAGAAATAAAAAATGAAAACGAAATCAGAATATTTTATGCAATAGCTAAACGTTAATTTTATCGCAACTAAAATAAAAAATCTGATGTGGGCAACACATGACTTTCCTTATATAATGCAATGAATATACTACTTTTACAGTTAAAAAAAATGTTATTCTTATAGTAGATACTTATATTCTTTCCAAGTTATTGAATTTTCTTCAATTAGTCGTCATTTTCATTCATTTAGCGCCATTTTTATCAATTTGGTGAGATTTTTGTTAATTTGGCAGCAATTAAAAATGTCGCCAAGTTGGCGACATTTCACCAAAGTCGCCGACAAAATCTCGCCAATCGTTATGAACAGAGAAATAAGTTATTCTTACATCAGATAAATGAGTATTGGCGTTCAAATACAAAAGTATTACTCAAAGTATCTTTTTTCATGAATGGAACGAGCTAAATCCACGAGAATGATGTCACCCAATTTATCGCATGGTATTACATATGAAAAGTGAACATATTTCTCAATAGGAAATATTTTTTTTTTTATTTTATATAACTTTTTGATAATTTCTTTTAAAAATGTGCAATATCTCGAGAACGGTTCATGTTAGCGTTCAAAAATTTATAACAATCGTTTTCTAATGAAAAATTACATAAGAAATGTCTATTTGCGTAACTTTATTAGCGGTTTTGATTTTTTGACAAAATTTTCAAAATTTCACTCGAAAATTTCGGGGGGTTCTGAACATTCGATTGCATATAAAAACAATAGGCTTCCAGTGTTTACGGATTGTGATTTTTGTACCATATTTCGTTCGAATCGGTCCATTTGTTCGTCAGTTATCGTCTCCACAGACTCACTGACACACACACACACACATACACACACACACACACTTTCACACACACACACACACACACACACAGACATTACTTCAAAAGTGTTTGATTCGTGATAAGGGATGCTTGAAACGTGCTCTCCCTTCTAAAACTCGAATTCAAATTTTCGACCCCGTCGCAATACTTTCCTCATACATTATGTATATAAGGAAAGTAACTAGTCTCAAATCATATAACTTTGCTTTTGCGCTATCTTATTTCAAAATTATATCCATGGAGGTAAAGGTGTTAAAACTCCTTACTGAAAAAATTGCCAATACCATTTGAGACAATAATTCAGATTTCGCTGGGATACGATAAGCGTTCCTGCATTGTATGTATTTGGAAAGTTTAAAACGTTTATTTGAACTGTCAATTTTGTAAAAATAATTCAGTAGCTCAATGGAAATTAAAACTGGAACAGTAAGGAATATTCCTTACACGTTCAAGATTATATTACCTTTCAATTTATTTGTGTCTCCCTATATTCTGAACTCTGTCTTACACATGTGAAAAGAGCAGATTAATTATACTCATAATAGGGTCATATACTTAATAGTATACATCTCTGTTGTGCCCAATGGACAAAATATGATGTGGGCAGCACATGACTTTCCTTATATAATGCAATGAATTTACTACTTTTACAGTTAAAAGATGTTATTCTTATAGTAGATACTTATATTCTTTCCAAGATATTGAATTTTCTTCAATGAGTCGTCATTTTCATTGATTTAGCGTCATTTTTATCAATTTGACGAGATTTTTGTTAATTTGGCAACAATTAAAAATGTCGCCAAGTTGGCGACATTCCGCCAAGTTCGTCTCCCAAATCTCGCCAAGCGTTATGGGCGGAGAAATAAGGTATTCTTACAGCAGATAAATGACTATTGGCGTTCAAATACAAAAGTATTACTCAAAGTATCTTTTTTTATGAATGGAACGAGCTAGATCCACGAGAATAATGTCACCCAATTTATCGCATGGTATTACATATGAAAAGTCAACATGTTTCTCAATAGAAAATATATTTTTTTTTATTTTATATAACTTTTTGTTAATTTTTTTGAAAAATGTGCGATATCTCAAGAACGGTTCATGTTAGCGTTCTAAAATTTATGTCAATCGTTTTCTAACGAAAAATTACATAAGAAATGTATATTTGCGTAACTTTATTAGCGGTTTTGATTTTTTGACGATTTTTTCAAAATTTCACTCGAAAATTTAGGGGGGTTCTGTGCATTCGATTACGCATAAAAACAATAGGCTTCCAGTGTTTACGGATTGTGATTTTTGTACCAAATTTGGTTCGAATCTGTCCATTCGTACGTCAGTTATCGTCTCCACAGACTCACTGACACACACACACGCACACACACACACACACATACTTTCACACACACACACAGACAGACAGACATCACTTCAAACATGTTTGATTCGTGATCAGGGATGCTTGAAACGTGCTCTCCCGTCGAAAACTCGAATTCGAATTTTCGACCCCGTCACAATACTTTCCTTATACATTATGTATATAAGGAAAGTAACAATGGACGCTTTATTAATTAGCACTAGTGGCACCTAGATATAATTCTCAAACCGTTGTGGCATTTTCAAGCGTTTCATCCATAAGAGTTTCATCTCCTTCTCTCTAACTCAATGATTATATCTTTATGGTAAATATTATAAAATATTTCATTTCATAAAATGGTTGCAAAATATCCTTTTAGCATTTCGAATTGCCATTTGAAATTAAAGAATAAAGTATTCATCCAAATTCTTATAGTAAAAATAAGAATTTCTGAGAGTTGCAAACATTTTAATATCAGAAGAACGAATCATTACGACTCATAAGCGCTATACTCATAAAAAATCTGATGAAGACAGCTATATACTCAAGTTCATTTTCTCTTTATGTCATTAATAATTCACTAAATTGAGTTTAATTGCATAAAATAGCATGCATAATTATACTCTATAACAAAAAAATCGACGCACTAAGAAGAAGTTGTCCGATTGTAATGAAATTTTCTATGAAAAGAGATTTTGAGCGAACATACAAATGAATAAAATTTAGTGTCCAATGAAAAAATAGTGGGAGCTCCAGCACATCGAAACTGCGCATTCAGCAGGTGTATATAAGAAGCGATTCTGAGTCTGTGGTCAAAATCTCTGTTGCATTTCGACTGCGGATATCTTACGTTTTTGGTAGTCATTTCTGGCACACTGACAGCACAGCAGTACGTAGACAACATTCTACGACCGATTGTGTTACCGTTCCTTTTGCGACACCCCGGACTTACTTTTCAACAAGATAATGCCCGGCCGCACTCGGCACGTGTTGCTATGAATTGTCTTCAGGCTTGCTCAACACTTCCTTGGCCAGCTAGGTCTCCTGATCTCTCTCTCATAGAGCAAATTTGGGACGTTATGGGAAGGCGATTGCAACCATCCCGGAATGTTCACGATTTAGCCCGACAGTTGGAGACAATTTGGCAAGACATTCCGCAGGACACGATCTGTGAACTAAATCAGCAATATTTCAGTCTATGCCACACCGGGTGACATCTTGCATCCAGGCCAGAGGTGGACCAACGCCTTATTGACTTCCTCCCTTTGTATACGGACAAACTGTAAATCATTAAATTGTTCTGAAATTTTAATCGTTGCTTTTTCTATGTATGTTCTTCACATCCACCTATTTTTATCACAATCGGACAACTCCTTCTTGGTGCGTCGATTTTTTTTGTTATAGAGTGTATCTGATGTTATACTGAATTTGCACGTTTAATTCAATTTTCATTTTCATTTGGTAACTGGGCGTAATTTCAATGGCGGCGTAGTAAAAATGCGAAAATACTAAAATATCTCGAGAATGGCTAGTCTTATAATATTGGGGTTTGTCTTATTCTTTTCCTCGTCAAACTTACGTATAAAAAAAGCATTTAGTTGATATATTTGAGCACATGTAGTTCTTTATTTTAGATTTTGACGATTGTGGGTCATTTCGCAAAAAAGGAATAGGTCCTTTTTTTTTGGAATCGTACCAAAATCTAATCAGCACCAGGAACTTGCCTACAGCACAACTGACTTATAAAATATTATTAAATTTAGTCATTTAGTTTGAATACATACATTGCACAAACACACACCCACACACACGCTAAAATAGTTTTTTCGCATTCTAGAGGTCACGAAACGTGTAGATCTGTCGAAAACTCAAGTTGCTATTTTCGACCCGATTCCAATGCTTTCCCCATACATTGCCATGTATTGTAGGGAAAGTAAAAATGGTGAGAATCCATTTGAGATAAAAATGTTTACTTGCTAAATTTTTGCTTACTTGTTAATAAATACAATGGTAGTTCATATTTTGTAGTTATAAACATTTTAGCACAAAATGCGACACCTATAAGCTTAAACTTCTTGTAATTACTTTATTCACTTTATTTTTAAAAAGCGTATTTGCTTAGAGTTCTTCCCTTCAAAAATATAAAGTTTTCAGATATCACAGTATTTAAATAATATTATTCAGACAGGAATGCACTGACACCGCAGTACCCAAAAATTACTGTATTGGTAATTTCTGAAAAGTATTTTTAGTACGATGCAGAAACGTGAGTTTATTAATTCTGCCGTCTCTAAATCCACCACTGCTACATAAATAATTTATCAATGAACCAGAATCAACTGGGAAGCTGGTACCAAGTTAATTAGTATCAACAGAATAGACGCAAATTTATTGGGACTTTTAATTCCCTTTGAATTACAATAGACTTTTAATTCAAAACTTTTATTCGTAAAACTTTCGTTCTAAATTATTTTAGAAAATACTCTGTCACCATTAATGGATGTTCATACTATCATTTTTCTTGTCCAATTATGGTGATAAGATTCAATTTTTTATGATAGATTGTGTAAATAGAATGTCTGAAAAAATTGATTGCGTATGTGGAATACTTTAGAATACATCTGTCAAATTGAATGCTTATGTAGAATACATTAGAATATCTGACAAATTGATTGCGTATCTAGAATACTTTGGAATACATGTCAAATTGATTGTTTATGTACACTGCTGGCCATTAAAATTACTACACCGGGAAGGAAAGTAAATAGCAGAATCTTATTTATTGTACATATACAGTATAATGGGAGGAAGACATGATTAAATTTGAAGGTGGTTTGGGGTACACAGCGTGCGGGATTCAGTACACAGAGCTGCCACCTCTGGCAGCAACAACGACTGTAATCCGGCTGGGCATCGAGTCGAATTGAGCTTGGATGACAGATACAGGTACGTCATTCCATGCGGCTTCATCTCTATGCCAGAGTTCATCAATCGTAGTGGCTGGCGAGTAGTGGCATGCCAGTCTCTCGGCAACCCATGACCAGATGTTCTCAACGGGTGACAGATCTGTAGAACGTACTGGCCAAGGCAACAGCCGAACACTCCTGTATCGAGGAAGGTCAAGACAGCACGGATAACATGAGATCGCGCATTATCCTGTTGAAAGATGACGTCATGCAGGCCTCGAACATAGTGCACAACCACGGGCCTTAATACGTCGGAAATGCATCGGCGGCTGTCCACATTACTGGCTATGCGAATAAGGGGTGACCAGGATGTGTACCCAATGGCACCCCATACCATCACGCCAGGTTCTGAGCCCGTATGACGATGACGAATGCAAGCTGGCAACGTTCGTTCTCCTCGGTGCCTCCACACACGAATACGTCCATCATGATACTGTACGCAGAACCGGGATTCGTCTGAAAAGACGACGTTCTGCCACTCTTGTGCCCAGAGTCGTCATTCGTCGCACCACTGTAGGTGCGCCTGTCTCTGCTGCAGCGTCAAGGGAAGCCGCAACAATGATCGCCGTCCTGACAGTCCGTGGTGCTGCAAACGTCGTCGCACTTTCCGTGCGGAGACTTTTCGTCCTGCAACCGAGTCAAGATCCAGACTCAGGGTACGTGACGTGGCTGTAAGATCCCATAAGGCCGAGAGGACAACACGTCTGTCCTCTGGGGCGTTAGTGGCCCGGGGCCATTGAGATCCTGCATGACGTTCAGTATAGCCCTTCTGGACCCATCGATTCCATATTTGCCTGACAGTTATGGGATCCTGACCAACGTGAGCAGCAATGTCGCGGAACGATAAACCACAGTCCCGATAGGCCACGATCCTGCCGCGTTCGAATTTTGACAAGTGCTCCTAAGAGTTTCTCCTTCTTACACGAGGCATAACACGACCTTCACACAAACAAACAACGTTCAATTGCGATTTCCGAATGAGAAACCCGCTGTGCAATCTTCTCTTTTATACAGAATGTAGATGGCGTGACGCATACCTACTTTGTGCGTATACGCTGCAATGCTAATCAATTGCATATTCCAGCATGTTGCACCTTTCATGCAAATTTGACGTTTGTTACAAGCCACCTTCGTGATGTAGCAATTTTAATGGCCAGCAGTGCAGAATACTTTATAGATACCTGTCAAAATGCGTATGTAGTATACTTCAGAATACCTGTCAAATTGATTGCTTATGTAGAATACTTTGTAATACTTGTTAACTTGATTGCGTATGTAGAATACTTTAGGATACCTGTCAAATTGATTGCGTAAGTCGAATACCTGAAACAAACAATTACGCAAATGAAATACTTAAAACAAATTGATTACATAAGACGACTTTCTGAACAATTTAAAACTCAAACAGTTTAAAACTGTTTATCAGAATTTTTGAACTTGGTGTGAAACTGCTCTTTTCTGAGAAACTTTATTCCTTTACAAAAATTGCATCCTTAGCTCACAGATTTTAGCTGAAATTTTAATTACGCCGAGCTTATTATAAGATGCATCTAATCAACTACTTATACATTGTTTAGAGGAAGATCCTTCGTATTCAATAAACATATTTCTGAATTATTCCCTATTAAAGAGGTGTTACATTTTGTCAAATATCAAATACGCTACTCTATTTGTTTATTGTAGAGTTTATGTTGAATAAAGAATTTGTGTAGTATTTCCATGTTTTTAACTTTTACGTGAAACATTTCTGTAAACCATGTTTATGTAAAGGCAGAAGTATGAGGAGATCGGCTCAGAAGTTGCACAAATTCCAACGAGGAGTATGCAGTGTTTACTTCAAACAGATAAATGCAGATAAATAGACAGCTAGAATCTGCACGCGTAGTTTGTTAGTAAGTTCTGAGCTGAGATATATTGAAAGAATTTGATCAGCCTGATAGCTCCATATAGTTTACTAATTCATTATAAATTTTATTTGTTTCAATAATTCCATCCTATCTCAATCTCCGAAATTTTAAATACCGAATTTCAAAATTGTATTAAATTTGGGTAATAATTTTAACAAATATTAAAATAAACTCAAATCAAAACCTTAACAGCTATTTCTGAAAAAAAAATAATAACAATGAGTAACAATGCTACTAGTTATAGGTTGATGTGAAATATTACACCTTTTGCATATTTCATATGGGAAAAGATTGGTTTGTATTATGTGTGACAATGATACAAAGTTCCTAGGAAAACGTTTTAATATTCTTTGATTTTTTTTTCTTAATTTTGGAGCCTTTAATTTCTTTTAGGGGAGGGGGGAGTCATGCAGTTTTGCAATTTCGACAGATTAATAGAATACAGTTTATTTTGTCCGTATCGGACTACATTATAAACTATGAAACGTTTAGACCAGATGTCGATGCACAGATGTCGGTAGATGTAATTTAAGTTTTTTTCCACTGTTCTATTAGAATTGTGTTATAACACAGCATAAAGAGTATATGTCAGAAAAAAATTATATATTGGGTTTTGTATTGAGTTCGGCAGATACTTTTAACGTGTATCACGTCAACACTCCAACTGAACGATGGCGAGCTTATATACCATACCTTCCATAGAAAGTTCTGAAAAAAGCACGTAACTCGTAAAGTTCTTAGCTATGTTACAAAATTCAAGATGTTTCTAAAACACGCCAAAAGTCGCCGTTGACAATATTTCGTCAACTTAACCACATATATCACCGAATTTTCACTCAGGATCAAGCAACTCAGACCTCTTCCAAATGATAACTTGATTTTCTGTTAGATATTCGCAACAATATCATGATGTCACTTCCGTTACATACTTCCGTTTCTTCTAAGTCACACTTCTTTCCATGTTTACTTTACCCCGCGCCCTTAGATGCTTCACATAAAAAAAATCATCTAACGGAAGAAATATGGCAGATAAACTTACTAAAGGAAAATACATATTTCTTTAACCTCTGGAAATCAACTCATGAGCTCCCGTTAAAAGAATATAACTTCCTAACCACATCTTGTTCCGTCACGTGTCATTTAATCCCATTTCCCGGTTTCCCCACTTCACTCGCCGTCACTCCCTCCTGGTGAAATTCCCTCCTTCACGTCATACACGTCACAACTCAATAACATTTGAGAGCATCTGTCGGAGAAATTTTACTCCGCTAAGGTACCTGAGTTACACTATTTTTAAGAATCCTTCAAGAATCGGTATCAACAGGATGTGCTTTGTCACAAGCAGGGTACTCTACAAGATCAATGGTTCTCAAACTTTTTACTTAAGATTCTTTACAAAAATGTTATGCCATTGGGAGTCACGTGTGAGCGAGAGTCTGAAAGTAGAACATCAATATAATCGTTGTGAAAAAATCTATATACCTAACGCACATAACTTTTCTTACAAAATGATGAAAACGAATTAATTCAGAGCAAGAGAAAGAAGAAAACTTGGCCTCCCCAGGAAATTTATAGATAAATATAGCAAATTATATTTAAACAAGTAGACAGATTTGTGTTTTTTAAAATACGATAGACTCAATCATTTGAGTCGAAGATCGGCGGCGAGGTGGGTTTGGCATTTTGTGTCTACAGAAATCTTTCCCTTTTCCACATTGAACAATACAGGGCGCGGTAGCCCATTGGTTAGCGCGCTGGAGTTGCACTCGGTAGGCCCGGGTTCGATTCCAGCCACTGCCAAAACTGCCGCCGTGTTCATGCGGAGTACGATCACGTTAAACATGTGGGTCCGAAAGTCCTTCCGAGAGGTTGGTGGTAGGGGAAGGAGGGTACGGTCCCTGTGGATGCTTCCCCCACTGGGTTCCGGTCTAAATTGGGTGGCACTTCCCGACCGTCCAAACAGTTACCTTACACCTTTCTGGTAGGTCGGACGGTCTGGGTTTCAACAACAACATTGAACAATACAAGTTGCATGATTATAATACGGTATTTCAGGCAGAAATGCTGGCGATTGTCCGTGCTGTGATGTGGATAGGAAATACTGGCCATACGGCTGACATTTATACAGACAGTTTATCTTCCATCAGTGCACTTGCCTCCTCCAGGACTTGCTTCAGATTTGTCAGCAGTAGCAGAAAAATCATTATCCCTTTTAGGGAGGTTATTACATTAAGCTGGGTAAGAGCTCATGTGGGTCTCATTGGTAATGAGGCGGCTGATGAGTTAGCGAAGTTGGCTGCCTCGCCCGGCTTCCCGTTGTGGGCTCCTGACCCTTACTCCCTCCTGTCCAGCTTTGTTCGGGCGGAGGTGGTGAAGAGATGGCGGTCCCATTGTGGGTCGTGGAACGGTGGTACGCGTGCCTGCTCCTTTCATTCGGCCCTTTCCGTTGATTTTCAACTTTGCTCTAGAGATCTTTTCCACTTTTTTACTGGTCATGGGCCCTTCGTGGCCTATCTCCATCGGTTTCATCTTAGAGACTCCCCCCTCTGTTCTTGTGAGTTGGAGGGGAACGCGGACCATTATGTCTTTGTCTGCCCTCTAACTCGCGATTTCCATCTTTCTAGGCCAATGGAGGGTTGCAGGACTTTATGGTTTAATAGGGTTGTAGCCAACCCCGGGTCTTTCCGGAGAATAAGTAAATGTGTTTCAATCGCTGGGTCGATCGCAGGGTTGAGCATTTAGTATTAATATTGAGGAGCTCGGAAAATATCAGTGACACATAGACTTTGGAGTTTAGACTGTTGAAACATTTCCTGGAGTATCATTGGTTTACAATGCAAAAGTTGAATGTAGGCCTTTGTTGTAAAATGTTGCTCTAAAAGTTTAATGTAAAAGTTGAATGTTGTTGTAGGTCTTTGTAACCGCCCTGGCCAGGCACAAATAATTTGTTTATAAATAAATTTAGGATTCTTTTCCCGGTCGGGGTTTTTAAGCAGCTATAAGCCTGATTAGGTAAGCCCCCCAGGCCTGGGACGACAAAAAAAAAATCATTTGAGTCCCGATTATTTGAGATTCCGTATTTTCCGAGTTAGCTCCTTTTACTGTCTCATCATTTCTTCCGACGAAGTAAAAAATCAACTCTAAGTCCTGGAAATATTTTTTTCAGTGAAACAGAGGAAGAAGGTAATGATGAAGGTAACCTTCCGCTCATAGAGCTGGTAAATATCTACCAAGTTTCAGATTCTGTGCGATAGAAGACATTCAAGGTTGGATGAATGGAGATGACTTCAAGGGAATGACCGAGAATTTAATTATATATTTAGTGAGTGAAAGAAAAACCAAGAAAGTGAAAACGAAGTAAATGTGCGTACAAAAAAAGGCTAAAAAATTTCAACTACGGAAAGCCTAAATGCGATTGAGACCATACTGAGATACATCGAACAGCAGGATGAGAGTACGCCCGAGTATTACAACATATACCAAACAAATAAACACGTAATTACCAATGCATTTAATGCACTCATTCTTTTGTTACAGTACATATTTTCTTAATGGTAGAAATGAAAGAGACCCTAAAAGAGGATACATTTTCGCAAGGTTAGCGCTAGAATTGTACAGTATAGCACATGACGGTTTTCCGTGTTAATCGAGTTTGACTGCATTCTCTGTCTAGACATCTATCATTAAAAGAGCTGAGTTATACAGGGGGATTCTCTCGCTAGGAAACACAAACATTCCTCAATAGCGTTTTAATTTCATATGATACCCCATGAAAATTGATATTGACGAACATTCCGTCTATCGAAGCAAAATTAGAAAATTGATATTGACGAACATTCCGTCTATCGAAGCAAAATTAACGCCCTCAAAGATTCAACACGGCGGGGGGGGGGGGGGGGGGTTCCTGCCATTACCAATGTCATAGTAGTACGTGATTTCGCTAATTTGCAGACTTATATACACTGACGTCACCAAGGAAACATTTGGAGATCATAGATCATAACCCCTCCCAAGAGCCCACTGAAACCCTTTGAAGTTCTGCGAATGCTATGTGGTAAAATGAGAAACAAAATAATTGGTTACCCACACCTCAATTTTTTTCTCGCGATGCTACTGCTCACATACGAAGATGCAGAAATGCTGGGGGGGGAGCATTTTCAGCATATGCTCTAGGTAGACCTTGTTTTGCAACATACAAGGAAATTACATGGCAATTTTTATAGGGAACCATGCAAAAATTAAAAAATTATTAAGGAATGTCTGGGTTTTTTAACAAGAGAATCACCATGTATTATTCTAATTATTCTTGTTATTCCTAAGTATTATCCAAGTATAGAACACCTTGAAATTTTAAAATTCTTCAAAACAAATACTTTCAGGCAAACTAAAAATATCTTTAAGCAACTTATATAAAAAATAAATTTTTATAAAACGATTAATGCAGTTTTAGTTTATGTTTTATATTTTCAAAAGAGTAAATTGAAAATGTTTTTAGTCTCATAAGATAAAATCATCAATTCATGAGGTCACCGTATCGAATTGTCGACCTCCGACCAACAGCGGTGCTGGATGATTACTGTTTTTCTTGCTCATGCAAGATGAAACACGAAGCATACCAGTCATATGTTGAAATATATTGCCACAAGATTATTGTAAATTAAATTACTTCATAAAAAGTCTAATCTTTTTAAAATACGCCACCATTTTGTCGAAGAAAATTGTATTACTCCTGCGGGGTGAAATGCAAAACCTTCCAGACATATGTATTACAGAAATATATTGGCACAGTTAATTTCAAATTTAGCCTCTTCATGAAAAGCTTAGGCTATTTATAGCACGCCGCCATTTTGTAGGAAATTGGTCCGACCTCTATATGTCTAGCACATTTCAGCCAGTATAATAAAAGAGCAAACATAAGTGAGAAATATGCTACTTTGTGTAGATGAATTTTGTCACATTTAATATGGCAGAAACTCGAAAGTGTAAAATAAAAATAAATTAAAATATAAAAATATGAAATATTTAAAATATTAAAATATATAATCGAAAACAGAGGCACAAAAATACGTTATTATTCAGAGCTCTTTTCCAAAAAAAATATAAAAAAAATATTTGCATAATTTTCAATAATATTGAGCAAATTAGAAAAAAAACTTTAACTTTTTTTTCTCAGAATACGACCATTTTGCCATCACATGGTCAAGGTATTTTATATATTGCTTATTACGCGTATAGTGCTAGATTCCGTACACTGGCGATAACATACAGACGATTATATATTTAGTGAACATCAATTTACCTCCCACCAAAAATACAACACGGTATCTCTCTTTCTGTTAAGAGCCTAACCACATCTTATTTCGTTACGCACTATTTACTCCCATTTTCCGGTCCCATCACTTCCGATTCCCCTCAACGTCGTTTCCTCCCGGCGAAACTCTCTCCATCCCATCATTTGACGTCACTCCTTTAACGAAGTTTGATGCCACCTTCCGAGATGAAACTTCCATCCCCAAAAGAGGATAAAGAAATAACGTTCATGATTCTCTATAAATATAGTATCTTCCAGAAGCCATACGTCACACATGTTTCAAAATGGTAGACATTGGCTGATGAAATAATACGTGAGGATTTGCCGTCATTTAGAAATTGTTGACATCCATTTTATCTAAGACTTGTGTGTTTATTAAATTCAGAAGTTTTTATTAAATTCAGAAGTTTGTTCCGGGCAGGATAACCCTGTGGTTAAGGCACGATTTTTGCACTCAGGGGAGCGACTCAGACCAAACTATCCCCGTGTTTACGCGGAATAAGAGCATGATAAATCTGTGGGTTTGAAAGTCCTTCCGAGAGGTGGGTAGCAGGAGAAGGAGGGTACGGTGTTTATGGATAGCACCCATACTGGGTTCAGGTAAAAATTAGGTGACATCGTCCCAGCAGTTCAAAAAGGTCCTTTCTAAACATGTGGGTCCGTAAGTCCTTCCGAGAGGTTGGTGGTAGGGAAAGGAGGGTACGGTCCGTGTGGATGCCTCCCCCACTGAGTTCCGGTCTAAATTGGGTGGCACTTCCCGGCCGTCCAAACTGTTACCTTACACCTTTCTGGTAGGTCGGACGGTCTGGGTCTCAACAACACCTTCCGCTAAGTCGGACGATCTGGGTCGAAAGAAAGAGAAAGTTTGTTCCATGTGAATGAAACTCTTATTTTAAATTATAGTTAAAGAAGTGCCAACTTATACAAATATCAGATGAGTCCGCACTACCAAAGTATGAATCCGGTGCTACGGTGTTTATGGATATCACCCCTGCGGGGTTCCGGTAAAAATTAGGTAATATTGTCCTGGCCGTCCAAAAAGGTCCCCTACACCTTTGACTAGATCGGACGGTCTGGGTCGAAAAACAAGGTTTGTCCCATGTGAATGAAACCCTTATCTTAAATTATAGTTGGATTTTGAGAAAGAAAAGCTGACTTATGCAAATATCAGATGAGTCCGTACAACCAAACTCTGAATCCTTCATGGAATGTTTAATATGGAAAAGTAGGCCGAAATTGTATTAATTGAAAATAAACTAAAAATATCTACGTACAGATCAAATTGCTTTTAATAATATAACAAAAGTACAAAGCTTTTAAAGTAATACACAATACAAAACTAGCAGGGTCTGCTTGTTTCGCAGAGAAGAAACAGCATTCTTCATTACTACAAACAAAAAGTGCAACCTTCAAACATCGGAGCAAGATCAATAACTGGTGTTAAAACAGCAAATATGTCAGAGGTAAGGAAAAGGGGATTGCCAACGACAAGAGGAGAAGCAAGAGGCAAAAACCATGGAGGAAGGAGCGAGTAATAAGACACTATGAATGATCGGTAAAATTCCAGACAGGAAATTAAACAAACGTCCAACAGAGGATTCTCACTTGAATCCTTTATTAGACCGTCACTTTCGTAATTGGTATTTTTCCATTCTTCCATAGTACACAACTACTCGTTCCTCACTCCATATCTTTTTACCCATTTTTATCTCTTTGTAATTATCAGTCCCTCTTGCATTAGATTATTAATGCGTAGATTAATAATCTAAAAATTTTATTTATTATAACGTTACGAAATATTTGACTGAAATTATATGAATTAAATGACAGTAGCCTATTGATGTTAAAACAATAATGATGTTTTATCATATAAATTAGTAGTTAGTTTATTATAGAAATCTAAACTTGAATTGAAATCTAAATAACTACCATGACATACACTTGGTTCGTTGGGGTAGACGGGCAAATATCAACATGAATATTGCTAGTGATGGTAGTTGTGAAGCAAATTAAATCATAGACATATCTATAAATTAGCTTTCAATATAAATCTTTCGATATAAATCTTTTGATATAAATTTATGTTCATAATAAGTAAGACAACTCAATTTTGATAACCAGACATCAAAACCAACACTACTCTTAACCTAGGCCAACGACCGTACCGTGCTGAAAACACCGGTTCTCGTTAGATCACCGAAGTCAGGCAGCATCGGGCGCGGTTAGTACTTGGGTGGGTGACCACCTGGGAACACCGCGTGTTGTTGGCTCTTTCGGGCGCGGCAGCCCAGTGGTTAGCGCGCGATTCTCGCCGCTGCCAGAACTGCCGCCGTGTTCATGCGGAGTACGATCACGTTAAACATGTGGGTCCGAAAGTCCTTCCGAGAGGTTGGTGGTAGGGGAAGGAGGGTACGGTCCCTGTGGATGCCTCCCCACTGGGTTCCGGTCTAAATTGGGTGGCACTTCCCGGCCGTCCAAACAGTTACCTTACACCTTTCTGGTAGGTCGGACGGTCTGGGTCTCAACATCAACAACTACTCTTAACCTCTTTAACCACATATTTTATTTCGTGTCATTAAGCTGCCGCACTTTCCGTTCCATCGCTTCTTGTCGCATTTCTTGCCCTTTACTCCTCCTGCCAAAACTTTCTCTCAGCCGTGTCACTTCCCTCTCTAACGATGTTAAAGGCAACATCTGAAGAAATGTTATTCTGTTGGGACGCTTGAGTAAAAATATTTATTTGGATACTGCAAACATAACGTATTAACTGGACGCAGTATGTCACGCAATCATTTGGTGGCAAAATGATTTGTGACGTTTCATTAGTACTTGACGTTTGCATGAGAAATTAATATGGGCATTAGTATTTTATTACTGTTGGGTATGACAAACACATAGAAACATTATTGTTTTTACAATTATGCGTATGAACATGATAGGTGTCGTAAACTTATATATATATATATATATATATTTCTGTTCGAGGAGGTATTATTTTTCTGATTTGTAATTCAATTGATTTATTTTTCTCCTTCCACTAGCCAGTAGATAGTTCCAATGGTGTCTATAGTTAAATACTATCGCGATTGTCAGAAACTGGCTATTCTATTGATTTTAATTCGAATTGTATGGCTGTCCTGATGAGAATGCAATTTCGAACTACTTGATATTTTTTGTGTAGTTTCAATTGATTGTTTTCTATGTCTTAATCTTTTATCTTAAGCTAATTATTATTGCCTTTTCTCATTTTTCCCGTGTTTTCTTTTTCATTTTTATTTATATTTATATATATTTTTTTTGTGTATCTTATATTCTTCTCATCCCCCTTTCAATTGTAGTGATATGTTACCTTCTATCTTATCTCTGTTACCTTCTGTCCTTCTATCTTATCCTTACTCTTGGTCTATAGTTACTCATTTGTAACAGATATGCTAGAGATAGGTTTTTTTGTACATACAGTAGTTTATGCATAGTTTTCGATTAAAATCTTTCAATTTTTATTTATATATATATATATATATATATATATATATATATATATATATATATATATATATATATATATATATATATATATATATATATATATATATATATATATATATATATATATGATTCATAAGAAAAAAGGGGGGAAATGACCAAATGCATGGCATAAAATGGTAGAGGAGGATGGCGACCCCTCTTTCCCGTTTGAAAGCATGCTTTTATGCCCGGGCAACACTCACGGTACCAATGCTATGCAATAGCCATTCTTCCGGAAATGTGCCAAGTCAAAGACACTCGAAATTACAAAGCAAACATACAAGAAGCAACCAGGATCGCAAAAGAAAGGAAAAGAATGGATATGCAGCAAATACCCTTGTCGATTAAGACTGAACGCATTATATATATTTTTCCAGTTTACGCATGCGTAATGCGTTATTTTCACGTGCATCATTCTACACCTCTGCCATATCCCTTAAGTAAGCCTTTTCTCACCTTTTCAGATTGCATCGTGCATAATAGGAATATTATAAAAGAGGCAATAAAACGGCATTATTCAATTGGCTTCTTGACATGTTATTATAATTCCCTCCTTAATACTAAAAAGGGAGAAAATGCTTACTTAAAGGATATGGCAGAGGTATAGAATGATGCACGTGAAAATAACGCATTACGCATGCGTAAACTGGAAAAATATATATAATGCGTTCAGTCTTAATCGACATTTATGCACTAACATTGCACAAAATTGATTCACCGGACTTTATTTGAAACGTTTTCAAAATAGTTAACCACGTAAAATTTTATTTTAGAAAATTAACTGCTCAATATATTACTTTCCTTATATACATAGTATAAGGAAAGTATTGTGACAGGGTCGAAAATTCGAATTCAAGTTTTCGACGGCAGAGCACGTTTCAGGCATCCTGATCACGAATTGGAGATTTTTTAGGTGATGTGTGTGTGTGTGTCAATAAATCTGTGGAGACGATATCTCACGAACAAATTGAGCGATTAGGATGAAATTTGGTACAAAAATTACAATCCGTGAATACATCCGTGAATGATTGACGTGATTGACATGCACATTTTTCAAATAAATTTATAAAAACATCCCAAAAATTGAAAAAAGGATATTAACTGTTGAGAAACATGTTCACTTTTCATATGTAATATCATGCGATAAATTTGCTGATATCCTTGTCTTGGATCTGGCTCGTTCCATTCATGAAGAATGATACTTTGAGAAATACTTTTCTATTTGAACGCCAGTAATCATTTATCTGCTATAAGAATAACTTATTTCTCCGTTCATAACGCTTGGCGAATTTGACGAAATCTTTTTACATGTGGCCAAATTAACGAAAATCTGGCCAAATGGACGAAAATGACGCTAAATCGATTAAAATGACGACTAATTGACGAATATTCAATATCTTGGAAAGAATATAAGTATCGACTATAAGAATAACCTATTTTGTTTTTACTGTAAAAGTCGTAAATTCATTGCATTATATGAGGAAAGTCAGGTGCTGCCCACATCAGATTTTTTTAAATGACTTAGCACGTGGAATTATTCAATATCTTGGAAAGAATATAAGTATCGACTATAAGAATAACCTATTTTGTTTTTACTGTAAAAGTAGTAAATTTATTGCATTCTATGAGGAAAGTCATGTGCTGCCCACATCAGATTTTTTTTTAAATGACTTAGCACGTGGAATTGTCCACAATTGAAAATCCACAGCGATGTTATGTGAATAGACCTTATTGCTTAATTTAAAGTAAATACAACCTCAAAGCCGAAGAGAGGAAGGGAAGACGGAACTAGAACCCTAGGGCCCACACTGTTCAGGAGGGCTCGACTCAGATCCCCAGGAAACTTTTTCCAATGCGTAGCAGCAATAGTAAATTGCATATTTTTAAAATGTGATCTTATTAAATACATTTATTCTTATAATTAACAAGTTTTGTTGCATTTACATCAAATTTAACTCTAATAAAACGTCAAGAGTTAAAATAAAAATGTATGTAAAACCCGTGCAATTATTTAGTTATTTTCTTATAAAATAAACACTCTTAAATCACTTGTTGTCACCATTTCATTTTTCTGTACACTATTTTGCCACAATTTTTTATACAATTAATTAACTATGATTACTATCATATAAATTAATGAAGTTAATTTCGCATTCTTTTGTTAGGAATACAATTCCAGTCGTTATTCGAAATTAAATCTGGGGCCTGCATTCTACATCAAGTTTAACTATTACAATTAAGAACTAATTTAAATACAATAACTAACTAATGCTTTTGGTAAAATAAGAAGTTATTAGTAAGTAATTATTAGTTATTATTGTAAAATGAGAGACAAACTTAAGTACAACTAATAGGGAGCATGCCTGGATAAGCCATAGCCCCAACGACAGTGATCGCTCTCTATAGGATTCTATAGGAAATGAATGAAAGGTATAGAAGGATATTATGGGGCAAAGTGCAGAGTCAACTTAAACAGTAAGAGTTTGCAATGCCGTCCTAATAGCTCAACGGTAGAGCGTCAGATGGCCAGTTCAGAGATTCAGGATTCGTTTCCCAGTTGGGGTAGCAAGTTTCTTTACAATGGCGCCCGAATGGGTTAACCCTGTAGGTTAGTGCAAAGATCTCGGAGGTATGAAAGTGACCTTAGAACGACTAGCACGGATTCAGTGGACTCTGGGATATCGAACGCCTATTTCAAATTAAGACGACAAAGACCACTCAGGATACTAATTTGGGTAAAAATAGTAGTATCAGGGGGCTAACCTGAGGTAAAAATAGCAGGAAGTGGTCAGTCAGATTGTCAGTTGCACGCCAATCTGACATTAGAAGGTGGAGAATGCAGAGTCCACTTCGACAATAAGAGCTTGCAATTTCGTCTCAATAGCTCAACGGTAGAGCGTCGGCTGGCCAATTCGGATATTCAGGGCTCAATTCCCGGTTGGGGCAGAAAGGTTCTTTACAAAAGTTATTGCAGAGAAGTTATTGTGCATGGAGAGAATTATTGGAGTAGAACGTAGTTAATTCGCCTTCTTACGCTATCCCCCTGCGTATACTGTCTTCACATTGTAGAAAACTATTTTTATAATTACCATATATAATTATAGAGTTTTATAATTACCTCGGTTGTCTGAATCGATTTACAGAAAATATTAATCGCGTGCAAAAACAAAGAATAGATCTGAGACATAACAGAATCAATTTCTCTAATTTAAGCAGCGTAACCTCTCGTAGTCTCGTATGTCCTTTTTTTCAGATCCATTTTCATTAGTATTAAATTAACTACTTTAGTTTAAATTTCAAGGGAAATATGAGGAAATGACTCAGTACATATCCAGGTAAGAGAATGAATTCCAGTCTCAAAACATGTCTCCAATTAAGTTCATCGTACTCAATCGATTACGCTAAAAAAAAATCCTTAATTGCTTTTAATATGTCCTGACGTAGAATCTTTCAATGAAATAATGTCTTTGAAATTTGAAAGTACAAGCTGGATTAACAAGTTTTGGATTCAGTTGGTACTGTAATGTGAAATATGCCACATTTGAAATAATCCAGGTTCGCGTTTTAGGTCCTTTACTCGTTAGAATTAGTACTAAAAAAGTCTTGTATTATAATTAAAATAGCGTTACAATCAGTAAAACAGTAGTACTATTTATATATGTTTTATGTGAGTTAAAATATGCCAACCAATTGACAAAAGATATACAGGGTATCCAGATTGGGCTTTCCTATAGCTTCAATATCTTATTAATAGTTTACGGACCGACCACAGTGTCGAACTTGTACAAATAATATATATTTGCCTTTTAGATCTTTTAATTGTTAGGAATAGTAGTAAAAAGTCATATATTATACATTGCTCAAAACAATTAGAAGATATTGGGAGTTTAGTTTGAAACAGCCATATATATAATCGACTAGTTTTTTAACAAAAATGAAAGTAGATTAAAAAGGAAAATTATCACGTTTACAAACTTCGAAATATGCAAATTTTGTCTGTGACGTTGAAAATTACTCGCTTTAGATAAGGAGTGAAAAGTGATCTGCAGCATTCTTTATGTCATAAGAGATTAGAAACAACTGGCATGCATTGAATGCTTCGTAGCAATGAATATGATGTATCAACAATATGACTAAGCCGAATCGGTAGCCTGGGAACCATCGGTCGTTTAGAGGCAGCCCAAACGCAACCCGTTGTAGCGGAAGCCCTTGGAGTGTGCCAAACTGTCATTTTTAGACTATTTAATCGGTTTTTAGAAACTGGAAATGTTAGCCGAAGACCAGGACAAGGTCGTAGGTTGGCAATAACACAAAATGAGAACCTATATTTAACACTAACGTCCAGAAGAAATCGCAGTATGAACTACACTATTTTGCAATAGCACCTTCGGAGGGCTACTAGCGCCAGCTTTTCAACTCAAACTGTTCGAAAGCGTCACCATCGTGTTGGTTTGTATGCTCGTAGGTTTATGTTTCTTTGACAGCGGGACACCATGCTGTCCGCAGAAAGTGGACACAAGAGCATCTCACAGTTACCTTACACCTTCCTGGTAGGTCGGACGGTCTGGGTCTCAACAATAACAACAAGAGCATCTCAGATGGAGACGAAATGAATGGAGCAATGTTCTCTTCTCAGACGAGTCCCGCTTTAGTGTACAACCTGACAATAGGCGGATTATCATTTGGAAAGAACGTAGCACTCTGAATAATCCAGCATTTGCGAATGAAAGTGTCCGATTTGGAGGAGGCGGAGTGATGACCTGGGTCGGTATCTCTGTTAATGGCCGTATCGAACTGTACATCATCAAAAATGGATCACTGACGACTCGAGGATATAGGGATGAGACCTTAGATTTTTTGTGGTTTCTTATGTTGCAACAATCGGGAATGAATTCATTCTCATGGATGTGAACGCTAGGTCACATCGTTCTCGGCTAGTGGATGACTTCCTTTCCGTCGAAGAAATCTTTCGAATAGATTGGTCAGCATGTTCCCCAGACATGAACCCAATCGAACATGTTCGGGCCATTCTAAGGAGAAGGGCTGCTGGTCGCTGCAGCCCCAGAATGAGTTCAGCAGTTGGTAAACGTTCATCTACATGAATGGGAGAGATTACACCAATCCCTCCTTGATAATCTCATTAATTCATTCCATGCCTCACAGGTGTGCAACATTGCTTTCGGTCAGGGGTAACCATACCCCTTATTAAAACTCATTTTTATCCGAGAAATCACATTTTTTTCTGTTTGTTTTTATAATATGAACAAAATGTGCTTTTTTGTTTTCCGACAGAAAACAAGAATAAAATTTAATTATTCCTTGCTCTGTGCATAATTTTCTTTTCTAATAGTTTACTACACCTATGGATCATATATCAGCCAACAAAACTTTTTTCATTCGCAGTTTATTTCCAAAATCATAATATCCCCTAATTGTTTTGAACAGTGTGCTTAAAAAGTATCATAATCAGTAAAACAATAGTACTATTTATATCTCTTTTTTTTTTATAAAAATTGAAACATGCCAACCAATTGACAAAGGATATACAGGATATCCAAGTTGAACCTCCCTAGTTTGAATGTCATATTAAAAGTTTATGAACCATATTGTCGATCTTATACGAATGAGAAGGAACACTCACTAAATTTTTGTAAATATTCAGCACATTTCCAAATGCGCTCCTTTAATAAGCTGTACACATTTTTAGTTGTAATTAGTACATTTGCACGTGCGCTTCCTTAGCTTTGCCCTTGTCTACCATGCTACTAAAGAAGTACGTGTGGAAGAGCACAGATATTTTAAAGAAATTTGGTGAATGTTCCTCCTCATTTATACATTTGTGACACCATGGTCCATAAATTTATGTAGTAGTAAGACATTGAAACAGGGGATGTCCAAAGTGGGTACATACTGTATGATTACACCACACCGAATAACATGATTTTCAGCTCGTGAAATATTTTATCTCGAGACAAATTTTCTGTTTATATTTCACATCATGTTTGACAATAAAAATTTCAACTCATGTTTGACAGTAAGAATTAATATCATGTTTGACAGTATAAATTTCACATCATGTTTGACAGTAAACATTTCAAATCATATCTGACCGTAAAAATTTCACATCACGTCTAAGAATAAAAATTTCGCATCACTTCACAATTTGTGTACGTAAATATTTTCGTATTTTTGCTTTCTACTGTGATTCAGTATCCATCAGTTCCTTCATTTAATGCCAAAGTTTTGAAGCATATAAACGTATGTCGAAGTTCCTTTGTGCAGTAAAATTACCACAAATACACTTAACAGGTGATCGTAAGGTCGTTGGATTACTTACTGCTTACTTAAGGAGTTCACACAATATTTTCTATGTCTGTGAGAACATTACAGCAGTAGAAAAGAATTATGTTATATAGAAGACCAGAAAAGAAAGTGAATATGTATCCGGGAGAATTAATGTGAAATAAGTTCTTCTGGGTGAGACATAATATATGATTCTTCCACTTTTACATATAAAGTTTCGTCTTACTGAATAATTTTGTTAAAGTCTCAGATAAAAATGAATTTGCATACCTGGCAGAAATTTTTACTGATATGACAAATGCAAAGGAATTTTCATGGGAATAAAATTATAAAACATTAGTTAAAATGTTAACCAAATATCATCCTTAGTGATTGTGTTAGTAATAAATATAAACAAAATATTACTGCATTGAGCAGATATATAAAAAGTTTTAAATGATCTGTTGACATGAATGTTCTACTAGTTTAGAGACGCGAACCCCTTGGCGAACTTAGAAACGAGTATAAGGAATTCATCCCCTCCTATTCTGGAATTTAAAAAAACTAATGGTTCATGAGCTGTTCAAAAATAATTCCTTTAAATTTAGATTGATGTCTTATCTTATTATTTCGCAACTATTATTTTTACTTTCTCATATTTTTGTACATAAACAAAATATATATTCATTTTCTAACAATTTCAGACTTCGAAATTTTGATAGAGAATTTCGTTTCAGGCCCCTTTGAACCAACTTCAAATACTTTTGGACAGATTTCCATCTGTATTTATGTGTGTGATAGTGTGTGTGGTGTATGGATGCGTATCATTAACTTGGCAACGGACTTTTCAAATGTCGCCAAGTTATTAATAGTTCACCGAATTTATCGCCAAATTTGTCACCAAGCATGACAAATAAAATAATGGCTTTATAATATTTTAAATATGATATTTGATAAATAAAATATATTTAATAAATATACAAAATATTTGTACTTCCCGTTGAAAAGTTTCTGAATAAACACGCCATTGCAGGTTTCACTATTGCACATTCCACATGTTAGTTTAAAGCTCTTACAGTTTCAAATTGAAACTTCAATTCAGAAATATTTAATCAAATGTTTCTTTTCTATTTTAATACTATAGGTTCCACAATTTTAAAAATCTGATGTGGGCAGCACATGACTTTCCTTATATAATGCAATGAATTTACTACTTTTGCAGTAAAAAATAGGTTATTCTTATAGTAATACTAATATTCTTCCCAAGTAATTGAATTTACCTCAATTAGTCGTCATTTTTATAGATTTAGTGTCATTTTTATACATCTGGCGAGGTTTTTGTTAATTTGGCAACATTTAAAAATGTCGCCAATTTGACGCTATACCGCCAAATTCGTCGCCGAAATCTCGCCTAGCGTTATGGATGGAGAAATAAGTTATTTTTATAGCAGATAAAGGACTATTCGCGTTCAAATACAAAAGTATTACTCAAAGTATTTTTTGTCCTGAATGGAACGAGCTGGATCCACGAGAATGATGTCGCCAAATTTATCGCATGATATTACATATGAAAAATGAACATGTTTCTCAACAGTTAATATTTATTTTTAATTTATGAGATTTTTTGATAAATTTATTTTTAAAATGTGCAATATCTCGAGAACGGTTCATACTAGCGTTTTAAAGTTTATGTCAATCGTTTTCTAAGGAACAATTATATAAGAAATGGCTATTTGCGTAACTTTATTAAAGGTTTGATTTTCGGATGATTTTTTCAAAATTTCACTCGAAATTTTAGGGGGGGGGGGGGGGTTTCTGAACATTCGATTGTGTTTAAAAACATTAGGCTTCCAGTATTCACGGATTGTAATTTTTATACCAAATTTCATTCAAATCGCTCAATTCGTTCGTGAGATGTCGTCTCCACAGACTCACTGACTCACACACACACACACAGACATCACCTCAAAAATGTTCGATTCGTGATCAGAGATGCTTGAAACGTGCTCTCTCGTCGAAAACTCGAATTCGAATTTTCGACCCCGTCACCTTTCATTATACAATGTATATAAGGAAAGTAAAAATCAAATACCTTATATTTGATTATGGGTTTACTCTGCCGCTCTGCATATAAACAAATGGTACAAAAATACTTTATACACTAACATCCAAATTAACATCTGCACACAATTCTGCACTTATCACTAAACATTAATCTTCATATTTCATTCAAAATTCAACAATTTAAAGAAAGCAGCTAAATTAAATCCACAGTTCGCACACTTTATTAAAACACCCCCATTTCCAAAGATTACGAATAACAAAACTTAACGGTCTGGAAATAACTATTTATCACAATTTTGAGCAGTTAAGACATGTTTACCGTGATGTAATTTCAAGAATGGTTCCACCGTCCCTCATTAGACTTTGATTTGCTCGAGATCCCAGGAGAACGAACTCCCTGCAAATAAACTCGCTCCATGAATAACACCAGAGAAACAAAGTTGTTTGTAACTTCATGATCTAATTTGTTTATTTAATGGGTTGAAATACACCGTTTTCTGAGTTTCCTCCATAATAAATTAGGTTTGAGGTAAGCAATTTAATAATCCCTATAGTGATGTTTTTCAAACGTTTGTGGTCGCGAAACCCTTTTGCAATTCAATTTGATGGCGGAACTGTAAATGGAAAAAGTCCATTGTGATACAAACTATTCACTCAAAATTTCCTTTACGCGTTTTTTAACACTTTACAACAAAGTTGAAAAGTGTTTATGACTTTGTTCATTCTGTCTGTCTGTCTGTCTGTCTGTCTGTCTGTCTGTCTGTCTGTCTGTCTGTCCGTTAGCACGATAACTGCCGTAAAAATGAGTTTATCAAAATGAAATTTTAGTATGTTGTTCAGACGGTCTGTAGGACCTATGGGAATATAAATAAATAATATCACCCAATTAGTTTTTTATTGAACCCGGGTTGAAAAAATGAAATACATTGAACCCTATGGGACCTAATTTTTCAAACATTTTTTAAGTAAATTTAAAATTCACGAATTGCTTCGAAATTTTTAGGAAATATTCACATTATCCCATAGAATATATAAAAAAAAATTCAGTAAAATATGTTAAGTAGTTTTTTAATTAAAAAAATTATTTAATATACGGAAAAACACAAATTCAATTAAATTCTGACTTTGGCATATCTTCCAGAAAGAAAAGAGAGAGATATTATATAATAAATATCTCTCCATTTGTTTAAACGTTTTGCATATGGGAGTGGCTTCATATTTTAAAACAAATTTGGTAGATAACAATTTTTCATTTTTTTTAAATTTTATATAACTCTTCATGATAAATTTAATTGATGGCATTTTAAATGCACTTTCCTACGTCCTAGAGAGTTAAAATTTGGTACACAGCTTAAATTTGTTGAACATTTTATTCGACAAAAATTTGATGGATCTTTAAATATAGATCATACATTTTTTTCGAAATGGCCTGAAAATAATCCTCGTTCACTTCTATAAAATCATTGGTGTAATATTGTTAAAAATTCTGATGTGGACAGCACATGTCTTTCTCTGCAGACTCATATTCGTTCTCTTTATTTATTCAATGATAATTTGAGTTTATCTGCACAACATAAGTATTTTAAATGACATTGAATTTACACGTTAAACTTAAATTTGGTTCTCATTTGATAGCTAGACTTATTGTCAAAGGTGGCGTAGCGAAAACGCGAAAAAACTAGAATATCTCAAGAACGGCTAGTCCTAGAGTAATGGGGTTAGTCTTATTCTTTTTGTTGTCAAAAATCACATATAATATAGGAATTTAATTGATATAATTGAGCACACGTAGTCTTTTATTTTTATATATAACGATTTTTGCTGGCCATTTCGCAAAAATAGCCCGTTCCTTTTTCCCGAATCGTAGTAGAATAACCTACAAATGATTTATATACAAAATTTTGTTAAATTTGGTATATAAATCACTTGTAGGTTATTGAAATATTATACTCCAAATTTTGTTAAATTTGGTTCATTAGTTTTTAGCTAGAGTGGATAAAGGCAATTTCTGCGGCCATTTCGCAAAGAAGGCAGATTCTTTTATTACGAATCGTACTATAATCTAATGAACATCAGGATTTCCCACAAAAAGCATACCTACCAAATTGTATAAAATTCGGTCCATTAGTTTTTCAATTAGAGTGGATGTAATATCCACACAGACACACAGAAACATACACAGATACACCCTTACACACACAGACGTCTTCCTAAAAGTAGTTTTTTCGTGTTCTAGAAGTCCCAAAACGTGTAGATACTTTGAAAATTCGAGTTCCGATCTTCGGCACGATTCCAATACTTTGAGTACATACACATACACATATATATTATCTGTGTATTATCTGTGTATCTAAATTCCGTGCCTATGCAATTACAATAGTTGTGATTTTAAATGATCCCTAAACTTTTATTATTTCTTCAAGGAAGCCTAATTTTAACATATGCAGAATGCAAATATCTCAAGCGATTGTAAGATGAATTACATAAGAATTGCTGAATTTTTTTCACACAAAATTATTTAGCTCTGGAGTCTGGAATACAAGTTATATGAATGAAATATTCATTGATTTTGCATAAAGAATCAGATGATTTATATTTCGATACAGTCTTAAATATTTAAGTATAATAAATTACTGTAGTACTGTGATAATGTAAAATATATTACCACTGAATGAATCACATTTTAGAAATTTTTAAATGAAACTACATTTCAGTTGGAAAGTGTTTCATAATCAATGCTTATGCATTATTGATCTTTCTTGTTTTTTATATTTGAGGAAAAATTAACACGAAACTATCACGTTGTGGAACTCCTGGAATATTGTCGCGGAACCCCAGGATTCCGCCGAACACGTGATGTGAAACACACATATATTTTTGGTGTTGTTGTTATTGTTGCTGTTGAGACCCAGACCGTCTGACCTACTAGAAAAGTGTAAAGTAACTGTTTGGATGGCCGGGAAGGGCCACCCAATTTGGACCGGAACCCAGTGGGGCAGGCATCCACAGGGACCGTACCCTCCTTTCCCTACTACCAACCTCTCGGAAGGACTAAGGGACCCACACGTTTAACGCGATCGTACTCCGCGTGAACACAGCGGCAGTTTTGGCAGCGGATGGAATCGAACCCGGGCCTACCGAGTGCAATTCCCGTGCGCTAACCACTGGGCTACCGCTCCCACATATATTTTTGCTGTGAAACATCTTAGGAAGCGGGGTACAGAGTAAATCGTGAAAGAAAAGTGGCGGAAATGAAAAGGAAGTACATAACGGAAGTCACACCATATTGTTACGAATACCTAACAGGAAACCATTGTTATAATTGGAAAGTCTGGGTCGTTTGATCTTGGCGACGAATTTGACGAAATAGCTCTAACTTGGCGAGTTTGGGCGAGTTTAAGAAGCTTCTTGGATTTTGTATATTGGCTTAGAACTTCACCAGTTAGTGATTTTTCCTGAAAATCCCACAGAGGGTTTATAGCCTCGTCATCATCCAGTTTAGGTCATCGATATGAGATATGTAAAAGTACTTAATAAACTCCATACAGATCTCAATATGTACATATTCTCTTTATGCACGTATACGCTCTGATTATATATACTCTTTAAGCTGTATTATAAAGCAAACCTGATAGAGAAGTGCAAAAGAATAACCTTTAGATCTGCGACATCCATGCATAGATATCAGTGCTATTCTCCTGTATGTGCTTATCGCTTGCGCTGACAAATAAAGTGACTGCAGACATTACATCCAAACGTTTCATCGTCGATAATTTCGTCATTCGTGGTTCTATTCGCACGAACAAAAGCTGTTTTCTATTAATCGGTTAAAACTGTATTATTTTCCTCCAAAATTTAAAAAATTAAAAATTAAAAAAAAAACAATTTTGATAATATTGAGACCTTTTAGTAGGTATGAAGTATATTGGCTTAACAGATGTTAGCAATATTTAAAATTGTCAGGTTACATTTGCACTAAATGTAAGCTTCAAAATAAATTTACATGTAATCAACCAGAAAAGCACCAAATTTAAGTGTACTTTTTAACGTTAAAAACATAGGTCCATGGATCTTGTCCATCATTTTTTCGCATTGATAAAGTACTTACATTATGTAGGGAGAGTCATGTGCTGCGCACATCAAAATTTTTAAAAAACAAAAACAAGCCGAACATTGCGGGTAATTGAACAAGGTTTCTTTTTCCTTAGGCTAGTTACTGCACAGAGAAACATTTTCTAATTAAACTTTTTTACTTTCCTTATATATATATAATGTATATTACTTTCCTTATACTGGGTGTCCCAAAAATATTGAAACGCGCTTTAATTCTTTACCTGTTGGAGATAAGCGGGCAATGTAAATTGCAAAAATGTTGAAAGTAAGGTAGGAAATAAGACTACGTTAATGAAATAGTCCTCCCATTAATTTGTACATGCTCGATTGGCAAAAGGTCTTGTGACCTTGCTGGCCAAGGAACAGTATCAACAGCACGTATACAGTCCACAGATATGCGATCCGTATGTGGTATGGCATTATCTTGTTGGAAAATGGCTCCAGAATGGCGTGCCATGAAGGGTAACATAAACGGTCGCAGGATTTCATCAACATATCGTTGAGCTGTTAAAGGTGTAAGCATGATGACTAGAGTTTACCTGCTGTCGTAAGAGAAAGCACCCCACACAATCTCACCAAGGGTAATGGCTGTGTGCCTGTTGAAGGCCCAGACCACACGACCAACCCAGGGGTTTATGGTAACAAATTGTGTGGCCGGTGGCTGTGTGCCTGTGTAAAACTAAGGCTGATTGGGACCTCTGGCCCTGGCGCCTACACGCACGTACCCGATGGTCATCTGCTGAAAGACTGAAGCGTGATTCTTCGCTGAACACTATGCGATGCCAGTTGCCTGGCGGCCATGATGCTCGACTACGACACCACTCCAAACAACTTTGTTGATGTTGTGGGGTTATGGTCAAACGTCTTAAAGGCCGCCGTGAGCTTAAACCCACCTCAGCCAAGCGCCGTAAGATGGTGGAAGGTACCACTGGTGGTATGAAAGAGGTTGTAGCACGTTGGATGGCGGACAATGATGCCGTTGGGTCAGTTCGGGCCTGTCGCACAATCATCCGATTTTGCCTGGCATTCGTGCACCTTGGCCTTCCAGAACCTTCATTCCGCTGATGAGTTAGTTCCTTGCAGCAACCAATGCTGTCAACACCTTTGCACAGTAGTGTCCGTTCGGTGCTGGTGGAGGCCTATTGCTCGGTATAACCAACCAGCTTCACGCATCCCGACTATATGACCACGTTCGAACTCGTTTAATTGTTTATAAGGTCTTCGGCAACGTCTTAACGGCATTATTGGTTGTGTCTCCACACAAATATAAACCGTCCAGATTTTTAACCTGTGTTATAGGATGCTAGTTACGCAGTAGAAACGCGCACTATGGCCGAAGTTAACACTCATTGGCCTTGTAAATTTAATCATTTGCATACTTAGTATAAAGGAATTTGCACGCAACATTTCGAGATGATCGGATTATTTTATAGGGGTGCTTAAGGGGTGTATAAGGAAAGCCATGTGCTGCCCACACCAGATTTTTTGCTCAGAGCTCAGGGACCATAAAAACTTAATTCCCCTATTTTTATGAAAATGCCACCCAATAGAAAATATTTAAATGAAAGAATTTCACATCTAATTTTAACAAACTTTCTAATTGAAAGTATATGTCTGAAGGCCGAAAGTGAAGAAACAAAATCATTAAATTTATAACTTTAATGAAAGCAAATGCTTTCATTAAAGATTACATAACAGACACTTCTACTACTTTTATTTCAAAACAAATTTTGAGCATTTCCCTTTCATTTTCATTGTATTTTAATACGTCTTTCAAATGAGATTCTTCACTTTTAATTGACGGCAATTTATCCAAACACTCCCATCGACAAAGACAACAATAACAAAACTTCCTGACTCAGAAATAACTATTTCTTCCCCCATCCTGGGCAGTTAAGACATTTTCCACGTGGTAATTGCGAGACTAGATTCCCTAGTTTTAACCTTTACTAATTAGACGCGGTACATTTCTTTACTACGAGATTTTTCCACGCTCCCAGGAAAACACCGTGCTAATGAGCTCACTCAATTAATAACGCCGGAGCTCAGGAAACAGAGCTGTAACTTTATGAGAAAATGTGTTAATTTAGTTGAATCAAATAAAAATTATTCGGTGGCATGTAGCTATAATTAATTTATTTTTCTGCGACACTGTTAAAATTTTTATATATCTTTTTATTATTTCATCTATCCTTTTAAAACGTAAGAAACTTATACGTATTTCTGTTTCATTTCTGTTTGTCTTTCTGTCTGTATGTATGTATTAGAGATGAGATCGGGCTCAATTTAGAGAGCCCCAGCCTGAACTGCTCAACTCAAAATAGAGTCCCAATCCGTCCGAACCCGAAATGTGTTTTTAACTTTCTCACTTTATTATTACTAATTTTTCAAAAATGTCCATTGCAGAGCCCACTTCGACAATAAGAGCTTGCAATTTCGTCCCAGTAGCTCAACGGCAGAGCGCTGGCTGGCCAGTTCGGAGATCCAGGGTTCGATTCCCGGTTAGTTCGGCAAAGTTCTTTACAATTTCGCCCGAACAAATTAACCCTGTTGGTTAGTGCAAATATGTCGGTGGTCTGAAGACCCCAGATCGTGCGACTCACATAATGGGTTTAGAGTAGCTAGCTGCACGCCCGGGAAAGGATACCTCCTGCACTCAGGAGGCACCCGAGGTCTACCATCCCGGCAAACGAACATTTATTTAGATCTAAAAAGATAACAATTAATGAAAAATATTGTGATTAAACTGACAAGTTTACATTATATTTGAACTTGACAAGTACGTCCATTTTTCAAAAATGGGAAAAGGGTTATAAAAAGATCATTGAAAAATAAAATTTAGAGTGCGGTATATTAACATAATGAAAAATAGAGTGAAATTAAAGAAAATAATAAAATTTTAAAAGTAAAATTTAGAAAATATATAAAAAGAAAATATATGAAAAAGAAAAAAAAAATTAGGTACATGAAAAACAAAAACAGAAACTTAGAATAAATTTAAAAAAGAAAAATTAGAAAAAATACAAATAAAAAGGGTCAAAAGAAAAAGAAAGAACCGAGAAAATAAGAACAGTTAACATAGCTTTATTTTAAGCAAAAAATATGGAGGGAACACAATAAATTCATATAAGCTAATAAGAATGAAATAAAGGGATTCATTGATCAAAATTAATTGAGAGCAGAATCTACACACAAGCTTAGGTCACTTTATTAGAAATTTCCATGGCAACAAAAATACAGTTTTTAATTTTATCTACTGAAGAGGGATTTGAACGAACTTTGGAGAACCAAATTGGTTTATTAGAGAGGAAGGGTTTGCAGAAATGAAAATTTTTAGAAAAAGGACAATCGAAAATGTAATGGTCAACGTCACCGAATTTATTGCAAATACAGTTAGAGGTGAATTTAATTTTGAAAAAGTATAGGTAATCAAGAAAGGGACCATGGCCAGTAAGAAAGTAAATGAGGTATTTATTAAAAATTTGTAAATTAGGATTCACGATAGGGAGGTAAGACAGGATTCTAGCCGGATCACCAGTCCTGGTGGAAATATAATCATTAAGATAATTTTGCCAAAGATTAAGGTATGAGATTTACAAAATTTTGAGAGGAGCGAGTAAGAGGGGAACCAGAGATAGCAGCAATTTTGGCATGGTAATCAGCAATTTCATTTCCAGATATATTATTGTGAACTTTTACCCAAGAAATATTGACAAGGTTTTGGGCAAGGAGTGCTTTGGATTTAATGGAATTAAGATAATAAGATTTATTTTTGAGTTAAGAGCTTGAATGGAAGAGAGGCTATCTGAAAATATATTAACAGGGGTATTATTAGAGGAAGTCCAGTCAATAGCAAAGGAAATAGCGGTAACTTTGGCTTGAAATACTGTATTCCTGTTGTCAAGTTTATAGGAGATAACCTTTTCCAGAACATCATGTTTAAAAATATAGGCTGAAAAACCAGTGTTATTGTCAGTATTTGAACCATCAGTATATATATTATAAATGACAGAGTCTTTATCCATTCTGTTACCTAAATTTGCGGACCATTTAAAGGATGAAAGTTAGAAAAAGGAACAAGGAAATCAAAATCAGAGAGTCTTAATAAATGTCGGAGGTCTGAAGACCCCAGACCGTACGACTCACATAGTGGGTTTAGAGTAGCTAGCTGCACGGCCGGGAAAGGATACCTCCTGCATTCAGGAGGCACCCAAGGTCTACCATCCCGCCAAACGAACTTTTATTTAGGTCTAAAAATATAACAATTTATGAAAAATATTGTGATTAAACAGACAGTTTTACATTATATTTGAACTTGACAAGTACGTCCATTTTACAAAAATGGGAAAATGGTTATTGCGAATATAGATAAAAAGATCGTTGAAAAATAAAATTTAGAGTGAGGTATAATAATATAATGAAAAATAGATTAAAATGAAAGAAAAAAAATAATAAAATTTTAAAAGTAAAATTTAGAAAACGTCGGAGGTATGAAAGTGACCCTAGTACGACTAGTACGGATTCAGTCGACTCTGGAAGGTTGAGCGCTGATTTCAAATTGAGAGGATAACGACTACACAGGATACTAACCTGGGTAAAATTGGTAGTAGCAGAACGCTAACCTGAGGTAAAAATAACAGGAGTTGGTCAGTCAAATTGTCAGTCGCCCACCAATCTGACATTAGAGGGTGGAGAATGCAGAGTCCACATCGACAATAAGAGCTTACAATTTCGTCCCAGTAGCTCAACGGTAGAGCGTCAGCTGTCCAGCTCGGAGATACACGGTTCGATTCCCGCTTGGGGCAGAAAGGCTCCTTACACCATTTGTGAAAATGTGCGATTAAGTTTAGATATCAAGCACAAAAAATGCATAAACAATTAATTTGAGAGCTGAAGCTTAGGAATAACATAGATTGAAGCTAGAAAAAAGAGTCTCATTAAAACCATATAATGACATTACAATAATAAGTTACCAATATAATTGTTTTTAATTGCAAAATTAATATTGACCTTTACATCTCTCCAGTCTATGTTTTGGCAGATATAGTATAAATGAGATTTAAATATTTACGGTAATAAAAATGAAATATTTTGATTTTTAACCCATTCGTTCGATATATTGCTATTCCTTGATTATTCTATACATATCAGATATTCCTGTTTATCAATATGTCTATTGAAAAGGTCAATAATAAACAAGAATGTCACATTTTACCACCCAACACTTTCTAGCCTAGAATAATTTAAGGTAGAACCCATTTACCATGTGTTTGACTTCAAATAAGATTTCAGGCACCTGTTAGCAGTAACTGTTTAGTAATAAAATAAAATTTGATTATCTTCTAAGTTTTTATTAACATTTTCTAATCATTATCTATTTAAAAATATGTCTATTAAATAAGAAAAATAGTTTGAATCCCGAACCTAAATTGCATTTAGTACCTTAGAGCCCGAGCCCGATTCGGGCTTGGACTTTCGGGCTCAAGCTAAGTCCGTCTCATCTCTAGTATGTATGTATGTAATCTCCTTATTCAAACACCCCTACATATCCTAGTACCTCGCGGTTTTATTTTAATGTAGCTAACGATGTTAGAAAGTGCGCAAAACTTTCTAAAATTCGAAAAATTTAATAGATTTTTAAATATTTGTAAAAATACACTTTTTAAGGAGTGGGGAGACTTTCTAAATACTTCTCATTCAAATTTAAGGATATAATATCAAATTTTTTTAAACTGAAGTTATAAAGATATTTTGCGTCAAATTAAAGAGCACAATTTTCCAAAAGTCGATAGGTTTGTTTCATTTTTTTAATAAGATACAGATTTTTAAAAAACAAGTATTTCAAAACATCAGAGAATTTTCCGCGATTTTCCATTCAAAATTATCGGCTCCCCTAAATTTTACAAGAAACGGTCTTAAACATTTTTCAGCATTAAACTGGATTAGTTATCTTTGAAAATGAAATTTTTATTTGCGACTTTAATGGGTCATTTTTTTTACAATTAAGGGGACGGTGGACGTTGAAATTTTTTTTATTTATTTATTGACTTAGAAACGTGAAAATTTGTATAAATATTCCTGTTAACATTGTATGTCAAATACCTGTCGTTTTGGGAGGTTCTCCGTTTGGGATTGACGCTATCCCACCCGTAAGCAAATCAAATGTATAAAATAATGTTATATATTAAAACTTTTTTTAGTCGATTTTTGCTTATTTCAACGTCCACCGTCCCCTTAACTTAACAAGTCAGTGCTCTTCATTTTAAAGCATCCATCACGACCTCCCGTTTCTACCGGCACTTCCATATTTCGACCAAACACGTGGTGCGGGTTGCATATCCATGATTATCTATGGAAGTGTGCCTGGTGTCAAGGAATATTTATTTGAAACTAGAGCGAATTACCCGTTGTTGCTAGAGTCGTACATAACATCCTACTATCCAAATAATGCATGTGCATATAACAGTACACAATTTTCTTCAAATCCTAAACTATTGCCAAATTCACTCGTATGCTATCCGCAAATAACAATAGTAATAAAAAAAAATTACGCGCTCTTCTCAAAGCAAAAATAAAAACTCTATAGTCTGTACCGGAGCTACATGTTTGCAACGTAAAATACATCTTGTCACGAGGGTGGTCGCTAATGAACTAACGGTTTACATAAAAATTTCATTTATTTCTTCAAACTGCTAACAGTGATCTATGGTAGGAGAAACAAGTTACAAAGGAAAACCACTTATCATCTAGGTATCCTACGAAAACATAAATTTAAACAGGAGCAGCCTAATGTTACTGGTGTTGTCTGCAGAGCCACCCATAAGGGGAGGGACACCACTAGAGTGGAGGGGTCCGGGTGGCTAAAATTTTCTTTTGTGGGCTGGGGAAGACAGGAAAAGAATCACAAAAAAGAATAAGAAATCAAATATGGAAGAAAGTTCGTAATAAATTTTTGTAGAGGGTTCACAATTTCTATGGACGGTCCTGTAGTCTGTATCGAATCCACATCCAAATGTATTTTAATAAATTCTAGAAATATTTTGTTTCCGTCTTTCGTCAAGTTGAAATTGAAGACACCAGTAATTATCATTAGCATAACAGAACAGCCAGTGTCGACTACTTCTATACATTCACTCGGTACCGCTAAGTGACTCCTCATTTTTTTTTCTTTCTTTCTCTTACCTTCTTTCTTCCCGCACCCGACCCTTAAAAGAATTTCAATATTTTTTGTAAATGCTTAAGACATTTTTAAAAGTCCAAGTTTTGTCCTTATTTGTACATTTTGACTATATTCCAGTCGTTCGTTCATTATTTTTACACTTTCATTTTGAAGATCAGTCCGTAACAAATCGTTTGAGTAGTCAAACACAGTTGTATCTCCTCTAGTTTCCTGGTTACGACTGCAGGAATGGCGCGAAACGTAGTAATTTTTATCTTGTCTCGCGTTCAACCGCATGCCTCTCTCCAACTTTTCACCCCGATAAGTCACCCCTCATAACCCGGGTATATCCTCGGCCTAATACTTGATACCACTACCATCCCATTTTGGCTGTTATACACCGAGCTACAGTAGGGGCGCGGTAGCCCAGTGGTTAGCATGCGGGAATTACACTTGGTACGCCCGGGTTCGATTCCCTCCTCTGCCAAAAATGTCGCCGTGTTCACGCGAGTACGATCACGTTAAACATGTGAGTCCGCAAATCCTTTCGAGAGGTTGGTGGTGGGGGAAGGAGGGTACGGTCCCTGTAGACACCTCCCCCCACTGGGTTCCGGTCTAAATTAGGTGGCTCTTCCCGGTCATCCAAACAGTTACCTTACATCTTTCTCATAGGTCGGACGGTCTGGGTCTCAACAACAACACCTTCGGGTAGGTCGGAAAATCTGGGTTGCAAATGAAGATTGTAACGGTAGCTGTTTGGTTGCATTGGTAACTGCAGATTGTAGTTGATTTTAGGCTTTAAATATTCTTTAAAAAAATCAAATTAAAAATTTGGAAAAAGACCTTTAAGTGGACCTTGTGAAAAACTTCAGACCTGCAAGTGTGGTAAATATCACGCGGCATAAGTGTAGTAGATAATGGAACAGACAGTGGTAGGTAAATGCGATAGATATCACTTAGCCGACAAACAAACAGACTGATCCTTCTTTTTATTATATTTATATTCAAAATAACATCGGCATTTAACCTTGATGCAGCTGTCGAAAATTCAGACCACTCGGCTCACCCTAGGGTACGGGCAGCAGTTTGAGTAGCCGGGAAGGTTGATGCAGCTGTGTCGAACAATGCTCAGACATTATAAGAATTTAGATATTGAATATTGTTACGACATATGCTCTGGAACTGGTGGTGTGCTTACTCTCAGCGTAAAAGAATAAATCAAATTTCTGGATAACTAACACGTTTATATAAAAGCACACAGGAACAATAATCGATATCTATCTCACTGGATCACTAGATAACTTCAGGTACAGCAGAACAGCAATTAAATGCTCAGCTAATTTTATAAAACAGACGATATTATTCTCAAAACAATGACGTATTTCACAATCCAATGTAACTCGTATCACATCAACTGCTCCGAGCGATTATTCTTTTCATATACTCTCAGTAGAAACTTTCAGAAGAAGTTCGTATCTCGTAAAATATTCGTTATTTCGAGAAGATTCTATAACATTTGAAATGTCTCCAAAAGCAGCCAAATTAGCGATAAAGAGCCAAACCTGGCAGAACCGCCAATCCTGATATGGTAACCCTAAATTCACGTCACTGGAATGGCTGCCTGTAAGGTGTTTTTCCTTTCTGGCTCTCAAATTTCCTCAGCCCAATACTTGATAATCTTGGAGATTCCATTGAAGGCATATTCCATGTTCGTAACACTGTCCCCTCCTTAAGAATGCACGACCCGGGAAGTATCAACCTACTGTGGTCCAAAATATGGGGCTAATCTGTCAATATGGACGTCTTTTGGCTTGGTTGAAGACGATTTCTGAATTCTATAAACGACACTGTTTATTCTTTTCATTATAACGTAAGGTCCTTCCCAGTTGGGCTGCAGTTTCGGCGAAAAACCAGGTTGCCACCCAGGGTTAAACAGCCATACTTTGTCGCCTTCCTGCAATCGTCTTTTATTAGCTTTGGTATCGTACCGGGTCTTCATCCTATCGGTAGCAATATTGATCCTTTCACGAGAAAAACGATGAACCTCCTCCAACCGTGCCTGCAGATATTCATCACATACGAGTATTTCTGGGACTACAGCTGACAAAGGTCTTCCTATGTGTTCTTCATCCAGGAGAGAATTTTGACCTCTTCTGAACTCTGCAAACCATCTGAATACAGTGGCACGAGATGGAGCATCATATCCATATGCTAATTGTAGGCGTTGAAGACATTCTTCTTGATTTAGCCCCACTTTAAAATCATAGCAAATCATAGCTCAATAATGCTCTCGAGTTAACTCCATTTCCTTTCATTTCAAAATTTATTCTACGATAGCTGAATTGTAATTGTTGCCACAAATTATCGTCTGCGGACATAAGACAGTTCAAATTTAAATATCCGCTCAATATTTTTTTCTAGCGCATATCGTCTGTCCCTATCTCAAAAATTTCAGTGTGACACTCGTGTCGTGTCGACTTTTGGAATAGCTTCTCAAGCATTTCTTTTACCAAGCTATTTTGCAGAAATAATTATTGTTTTCCATTAAAATACACATAAATCTGAGATTTTGTCGGAGACCGTTATATCGGCTAACGCCAGTGCTGTCTAGAGATGAGGTACACTGCAGGTGTTAATTCTGCTACGCCACATATGCAGAGGTTGGTTAGCCAATGAGGGCTCAATTAATGAGTGACGTTTGAACGATTCGGGAAACGCGCGCGGCTTTCGGTGCTAATCTTTCGAGGTATGAGGAAGGCGTATATACTCGGCAAAAATGGAATTCATGAAGTTCAATTTAGTGATACTGGTAATATCAGAATATTAATTTCGGAATGGAAGAAGCTCTCCTGTTCGAGAGCGAAACGAGGGCTAAAGAATTAGCTTACCTCCGTAAAAGTCTATTACCATTGAATCTCTATGTTATTCAAGTTTGGAATCTGTAGTTCGTGTAATTTGAGTGGAGTGCAGAATTCAAAATGGCGCGTGCTGCAGGTTTATATAATCCCGCCATGTGATCTAAATCGTCGATGAAAATTTGTAGAGAGTGGATTCCTGAAGTATCCCCTCTCCTTGATGCGATATATTTCACAACTGATGTGTTCTTTTATATCTGTAAGTACAACTTCCTATTCTCTGTAAGCAGATATGTTCTTAATCTCGAGCAAGGTTCTTCATCTATGGAAATAGAACATTTGTATTTTCGAAAGTTATTGAATTTAGTTGATTTAATAAACATGTTTATATTTAAATTATTTGATTTATATTGCTTTCCACTTGTTGTATAATTAAATGCGTGATCTTACCTTTAGTTTCGTAGTTCGATTGGCCAACCGGTTCTTGAACCGGCCAGGGAATTTGGATCCGGGACAACACAACGCTTATATGATCACTTTGGTAAATCCTGAACCAATACCAAAACTGGTATGGTGTTAATTTCATACTTTATCATTTATACGGTACTCTAATATCGTAACCAAAAATCTATTTCACACTCGTATTCATCAGGCGATGAAGGGACAACAACATATGGTCGATCACTTTAGAACACAAAAAACTATTTTTAGCGCTACGTCCTCATATACATCTGTCTGTTTATGCATCCATTGTAGCTCAAAATGTATTCTACAAAATTTGCCCAAATTTGGTATGTCATTTATATGTTCCCCTTTTGCCGATTACATTTTGCTACAAATCCGAAAAAGAGAACCGGCCTCCTTTTTGCGATATAACCCGCAAAAATCATTAAAATCCAAAAAAAAAGTAGTGAATATTCTAAATTGTATTAATTAAATGCTTGTTTTGTAACTTTATTTTTGACAACAAGAATAACACCAATCCCATTATTCTGGCATGGACCGTTCTTGATATATTTCACTTTTTTGGCATCTTTTCAACACCGCTATTTGAAAATACGCCTAGTCGTCAAATGAATAAAAACTGCAAATTTGGTGTCATTTCAAATAACTAACTGTTCATGTTGTTTTGTGCTATTAAACTGTGTGAGACCAGAAATAGATCTCACATGTGTTTTGGTGAGACAGTTTTATGCCAGTTATTTATTGTGTCCGAAACATCGAACAATACTTGTTGTCTGGATGGCCCCGATGTTTACAGAAAACCATAAATTTAGGAGCGTCAAGACAGAGGGGGGCCGAGCGGGCCCTTACGAGGATGCCAAGTAGCGACATTGGTTCAATGATTAACCAATGAAGAAAGTGCTTGTTGCGTCACACTGAATGCTGCAAATGAAAGCAAAGGGGGAGTGGCACCCCTGAGGGAAAAAGAGAGCCACAGCCTGTGACCGAAGAAGGACACTAGGGGTAGACTTTGACAGATAACTTCGAGACGATGACTTAATAACGACGTGTGCAGAGATACAAGAGTGATACTGGTGCGACATTATGATAGAATGACAATACTAGAGATGCAGAGTGTTGTGTAGAGCTTCCAAAATAATAGAGATCTATTGATGTGTGCAATTCAACCAAGTACGAGACGGAGCTAAACACCACGAGTTATGGCCAGTACTTATTACGGGTGCCAGCATTATGATCAAAGTCCAAGGCATACTTGAAGGTATGTGTTCCTCAAAAAGATATCTAGGTCTAAACATATATTAAGGAAGTTGGATGGTCTCACATATTTCCTCCGCCGAAATAATATAATTAATTGTGTAATGGATTTAATAAGTATTTTACGTTGTTAATAAATGTTTTATTGTTAAAGTTAAAATGGTGTGATCCATTTAATGTTATATTAATTAATAATTCCTTTACAGAACTCGCGCGAAAGTTAAGTAATTGGAGGGTTTTATATAGTGGCACAACAAAGCAATGTACAATAATAATTAAGTCCACTATGTGTGAATTTACGACCATAAAGCGATAAATATGTTAATCTAATAATTAATCTAAAAGCTCAAGCTAAAAGTTCAACTTTAAGTTAATCGTTTTTAAAAGAGCACCACAAACTGAATTTAATGCAATATAGAAGAAAGAAAGATAAAGTGAATTTAAGTCTGTAGGGTAAGTCACGTCCTGTAATACACTCAACAAAATATAAACGCCAAGATGATATAAAATGAACAAAATATTAATACGAAGATTTTGTTCGATTACTTCTTGGGGTACTGCATCTTCTAATGTGCAGTAACGCGGAATTTTTGCAGAACGAAACTGGAATTTGTTCGATTACTTTTTTGGGGTACTGTACATCAGATTTTTATCATTAATTTTGTATAATGTATAAACATTTTTATAACATTTATATTTGAAACACAGTTTCAGCGATGATACTTATTTAACAATTCCAATATTCAAAAGACAAGAATGGTGAAATTTACTGTCTCGAAATAGCCATTTTTCACTAGCTTTAAAAGTTAAGACATTTCACAAGATGCAAATTCTAAAACGGTTTTCCTTGTTTCAACACTCATTAATTAGAGGCTGTACATTTCTTTACACTGGGGTTTGATCGTGCTCCCAGGAAAACACGCCTTCAGCGAGTTGGAACAATTAATAACGTTACGACTCGGGAAACAAAGTTGAATAACTCCAGCAACAAAAGTGCTAATTTAATTGGTTTAAATAAATATTTTACTGGGTTTTCGCTATGATTAATTATCTTTGAAGCCCACAATTTAGCTATTTTTAAATATTTCTTCCTCTTTATACAAACTCTATAGGATTGTTAAATACGCTTCTCCTATTAAAAAAAATTAGCATCCTTAAATTTTAAACAGACCAACAAACTTGGAAGGCAAGGAGACAAAATGGGGGAGAGAGGCTTGAAAAAGCTGCACTGTCTTACTTGTCTTCTTGACTTTGGGTTTGTTGGTCTGTTTAACACCGACGAAAAGAAACTAATATAACCTTGAAGAATTTGTAGGCGGTGTTATGTAATAAATTGTATATAATTACGGTGTTAAATTTCCACTTACCCTTTTGCTCTTTACTTATTGATTACTTCTCAGTATCACCTTAAATAAAACTGCCTTTTAAAAGAATATAGCTTTCTAATACTACCTAGAGGAAAACAGGTACAAGAAAATTATATGACTATAATTGTTTTAAGAGCGTTATGAGTTCTCTTCTTCAGATCCATAAGAGTGGGATTTATATAAATGCTAACATGCAACTGTAGTTGTATATTAGCGTTTGTTAAACGCAGACTGTTCTTAACTGAGGAAGACGCCTCATAACACCCTATTGCGTTCACATGATTTCTATATACCTGTTTTTCTCCAGGAAGTATTGGAAAGTTCTATAACTTCTCAGAATGTTTGCAACTTTATGGAAGCAACGTTGAGTAATTTCCTTAGTTTTGCTGCGGTGATTTCAAAGTTATTTCTTGCTCCATTAACTTTTACATTTCATGCTATTGTAATAGGAAAGTTTTGTTTACCATGAAATTTTATAATTCAATATTTTTAAAGAAAGCACATGCCATAACATCCTTAATACTTTCATAACATATTATTTGAAACTTCGTAACCATTTATTTCTCCTTTCTTATATATAAATTATCCAATTTATTTGTGTTTAATTCCAACTCTAAAAATGCTTTAACCATTTTAAGATAAGCATGGTTGAATACCCAAGACCTTTAAATCTAAAAATATAAGTGTACATATATATCTATTCGGATAAGAAAAAGTGTGTTCAAAAATATAATGTGAGTGGTGAGTGTTCAAAAATATAATGTGAGTGGTGAGTGGTGAGTGTTCAAAATTATAATGTGAGTAGTGAGTGCTCAAAAATATAATGTGAGTAGTGAGTGTTCAAAAATGTAATGTGAGTGGTAAGTGTTCAAAAATATGTGAGTGGTGAGTGTTCAAAAATATAATGTGAGTAGTGAGTGCTCAAAAATATAATGTGAGTAGTGAGTGTTCAAAAATGTAATGTGAGTGGTAAGTGTTCAAAAATATGTGAGTGGTGAGTGTTCAAAAATATAATGTGAGTGGTGAGTGTTCAAAAATATAATGTGAGTGCGTCATACAGCTACAAACATCTGAAAAGACCAATAAATGAAATAGACTTTGTGCGAAGGATAAGGAAAAGTTGGGCAGCGTATATAAACACAAATAAAATGAGGATGCAGCATGCAGCTGCTTCAAGGATACGTTAAATCCCCTTCATCAGTGCAAGAGAACCAACAAACCAAAAGAGGAATGAATGCAAAGAAAAATACAAAAAGGATTGTATACCCAAGACCTGGATTAAGAGAGAGCAAATCAGAAAACAGCATGAAGAACTATCCAGCCTATCCGAAATGAGAAACAACACACGAGATTGACGTGCGCCAAGACACAACAAAAATATCCCAACGAGACGAGTCAAGTCTGAGCAAGAATAAATGAGACCCAAGAAGACGAAAAATAGGTAAAAACGACACATTCGGGTTTGTTGATTCTCTTGCGTGTAAAATAGCCCCAAATAATTATCAAAATCTAAAATAAAAGACTACATATGCTCAAATGTATCAATTAAATGCTTATTTTATACGCAATTGTTAACGACTAAATGAATAAAACCAACCCTATAACTTTTGGTCTAGCCGTTCTCGAGGTATTTCAGTTATTTAGCATTTTTATCACGTCGACCAAGATACGTTCAGTCGCCAAATAAAAACGAAAATTGAATATAAACTGCACATTCTGTGTTATTTCAAATAATTATGACTGATATTTTGAGCAATTAAACTCAATTTAAGGAAAAGGAATTGTTAAAAAATAAATAGAAAATAAAGTTGAGTTTGCAGGGAAAGTCGTGTGCTGCCCAAATCAGATTTTTATGAAAGAATCCAAAACAGGAATGGACCATCTATTCATCTTTTGGACTTCGGGTTCGTTGGTTGGTTCTTTTGCACTGACAAAGAGGGTCCAACGTATCCTCATAGCAGCTATATGCTACATTACCATTTTATTTGTGCTTAAATACGTTGCTCAACTTTTCCTTATCCTTCGCACAAAGTGTATTTTACTTATTGGTCTTTTCAGATTTTGTTGCTGTATGACGCACTCACATTATATTTTTGAACACTAACCACTCACTATTCACATGATATTTTTGAACACTCACCACTCACTTATATTTTTGAACACTCATCATCCACATTATATTTTTGAACACTCACCACTCACCATTCACATTATATTTTTGAACACTCACCACTCACCATTCACATTATATTTTTGAACACTCACCATTCACATTATATTTTTGAACACTCACCACACATTATATTTTTGAACACTCACCACTCACATTATATTTTGAACTTAAATTTCATACTTCCATTCTTCCGAAACTAACTTCTTTATCAATGTGAACCGTTGTATACAGACCAAACTAAAGATGCCCCTCGACATCGTTTAAAAAGCATAAAAACTTTGTCAAAATTAAAAAAAATAAAAAATATTCTATTGTTAATCACTACTGGGTAATTAATCATTGGTTTGGTTTTACTCCTGCTTCTCTTATTTAAAAATACTCGTAATTTAGATATTTTACTCTTTTTATATGAATAAAAATTCCAACAATCTGATTAATGGCTTCTCTCTAACATCATAATACTATGAGTAATGATATGGCCATGCCTAATTTGTTTCTATAAATCATAATCTTTTTTCTGCATCCTATTTCGTTTCCATATTTTATGCATTTATGTAATACATCCATATTTCATGTATAAAATATCTTACTGTTTTTTCGTTATTATAAGTGGCTTTACCTGCTATGCTGTCCAGTCTTTTCGTTAGCATGTGGTTAAACCTGCATTTGGCTTCAACTATTTTAGTTAGTTCACGTTGAAGAAGGAAACTGTTTTATTAGTTAGTCTGGGTTTTTTCAGTTTATTTTGCATTGTGAAATCTTTATTTGAATGTAATTTAATTATAGTTAATACATCAATGCCGATTAAATATTTTGGTTTCTTAACATTCGTTATATAGAGACTTAACTGTATTTGAGAGTGTTGATTATTTGATGTTGGCTACTTTTGCACACCCTGCTTTCACTCACGTTGTTTCGATTTCTATTTACCTATGTGCTACGTCCACCCGAACATTCATGTATTACAAATGTATAAGTAAACTAACAATATAAATAACTAGTATGAATTAACTTATTAACATGTGTGAATTTGTAGTTAGTTATGAACATGTAACCGTTGCAACCCTATACAGCCTAGGGTTAGTCTTTAAAAAAGTTGTTATTAGGCAACGTGGTAGTACTAAATTTCTCATCTCTATAGAGATTCGCAAAATTTCGGCCGATAGCAAGTTTTCTGTTGTTTCTGTTGCTGTTTTTCTTGTTGTTACATGAACTGACTATTTCATGCAAACGAGTGAATGAAAAACGTGAAACTAATCTGTGAATACTTTTACCTACAATAAATAGTAGCTCGATCCTAATGATATAAGGTTACATTAATCCTTAGAAATAATTGACATTTTCTGTACTTCATCTCTTAAACAACTTTATCAAATATTTATCATTATTTTTCGCTCTTAACACAAGATTTTCAACACATCATTCAAAATAAAATTGCAATTTACATCGGTAACAATTTATTCAAACATTCCAGCCTTCAAAGTTTACTGATAATAAGTCCTATACACTCAAAATAATCACTTTGACTAGTAATAATATTTCAGGCGACGAAATTTTGAGAACAACTTTCCTTAGTTTTAACATGCACTAATTAGACGCGGTGCATTTATTTTCACCAAGATTTGTTCCCTTGCTCAGCAAAACATTCCTCTAATGAGTTCATTCAATTAATAACGTCAGATCTCGGCAAGCAAAGTTGTAACTTCGTGAGTAAATGTGTTAATTGAATTGGTTTGAATGAAAGAAAAATTGTACTATCCCTGCAATTAATTTTATTTGCTGTACACAATATAAATACACATTCCTTTTAATTGTTCTTCTAACAGATAAAATTCGAATAAAAATCTATTTTCAGCATGTTTGAATAATTTTGTAATGTATCAGCCTATTCTGAATTCAAAGCTGCTTTTGTAATTTTTCCTTATAGAATTTCATAGAATATTATTGGAAAATGTGCCATTACACGGTTTATGTTTGGACTTTGAACATCAAAGTTAAGCGGACAGTGGACGTTGAAATTTTTTTATTTATTTATTGACTTAGAAATGTGAAAATTTGTATAAATATTTCTCCTAACATTACTATATACAATAGCATCAAATTTTTTTTCAATTTTGTTATAATTTTGTATTTATTTTTTAATTTTATTTTTTTTAACGAAAATTTGAACATGCTCCTTGCGTGCCATTTGTTTACAGTTTTGATTAATTTTACATTATGATCACTCAAAAACACATTATGAACACATTTAGGTATTTATTTTTAAATAGAAACCTTAGAAAGTTAGTTTATAAAAAATATTTTTCTGCATTAAAACTTAATTTTCATCATTTAATTAGGTTCTTATTCACTTTTAGTTACCTTAATAAAGTCCAATTATAAAATGCATACCCAGTTTCATTAAAAAGTATGAGAGGTGTCTTCTTGCCAAATTTCATGCATCTCAGACAAAAATTAAGGCGCATGGAGCATTTTAAAAATGTAAAACCTTTGAAAATTCAGTTTCGAAAACAGTGCATTCAACCTTTTGCTTACGGGTGGGACAGCGTCCATCCCAAACGAAGAACCTCCCAAAAAGACAGGTATTTAACATACTCTATCCCAAACAGTTAGACCCCCTTTGCAGGCATTGGCGTCCATGGAAATCGCCGACAGAAACATTGCAGCTGCTGCAACAAAAGGTTGAATGTGTAAAATAATGTTATATATAAACACTTTTTAGTCGATTTTTGCTCATTTCAACGTCCACCGTCCCCTTAATAGTAACAAAACTCAACAATAGGAGATATATCCAACAACTTGAAATAATGCTGTCAGCCAGCAACTAAGATTAATGACCTGGTTATGTGGTTCTTACAAGGGAACAATAAAACGAGGCGACCGATTTATTGGAATGGGGTTAGCTCCACTGGGTTGCCCAAGCTCTGAAAGCATCGCATACAGTGAAACAAGAGACCCCATTGGATATTTATTATGAGTTATGTATAATCGCCAATCAAATTTTGTTTCTTACCTAACCATGTTGATCACTGTGGCTCTTTTTCAGATCTTTTTATAAACAAATCACTTAAGAATCGGGGTATATATCTTCAAATTGAAAGTATTCCCAAAGAATTATACAAATAAATCACAACCACTTAATGGAAACAAAATTCAACCATAATCAAGAAGAAATGTCTTCAAACGTCAGTCGTTTGTTTTGGATCGAATGAAATCACTTTGCTTTAGAGTGTTAGCAACATTTATTCGCTTCTGCAAAAAAAAATTCTATTAGAAAAGCAAATTGTTTTTGATGATATCAGATTTCTATTATAAGCATCCTCAAATTCTTAATTGCAGTCACTTAAATACGTTGGCTAGATATGTTGAAAAACATTTCAATAGATTTAAACATTTATTGATTAACAATCCTGAAACTTTTCAACTTGGTCTCGATTATTAACACTTTACAACAAAGTTGAAAAGTGTTTATGACTTTGTTCATTCTGTCTGTTTGTATGTCTGTCTGTATGTCCGTTAGCACGATAACTGCCGTAGAAATGACTTAATCAAAATTAAATTTGAGTATGTTGTTCAGACGGTCTGTGGGACCTATGGGAATATAAATGAATAATATCACCCAATTAGTTTTGGATTGAACCCGGGTTGAAAAAATGAAATAAATTGAACTCTATGGGACCTAATTTTTCAAACATTTTTAAAGCAAATTTAAAATTCACAGATTGCTTCGAAAATTTTATGAAATATTCAAATTATCCCATAAAATATATAAAAAAAATTTCAGCAACATATATTATGTAGTTTTCTTAAATAAAAATTAAAATAATAATTACACCTTTTATATGAAGCGATCACCCTTATGTGACCCTTATATGAAGAGATCACGTGAACTACTTCAAAATAAAGTACAGCGTCTATATTGTGTCAAAATCGTGATTTTTAAAGTTCCTTTTATTTCATATTTAGTGTTGTATCCGTCCTAAAACCGCTTTATTCTTGCTTAAATTCTGTACATCTACGTACTGAAACAACGCAATTACAATATATTTTTGTTTAAATGATCATCCAAATTTGATTATTTCTACAACGAAGCCTAGTTTTCACCTATGGAAAATGTAAACAGCAAAATATGTAGAATGAGTTGTATAATAATTGCTATAGTTCTTTAATGCAAAATTATTTAACTCATGGAGTCTGCAATATAGCTGATATGAATGAAACATTCATGGATTTTACAGAGAGAAGAACGATTTTCTCGATGAAGTTTTAAGCATAGAGTTTAATTACTTGTAGCTCCATGGTCTTAAGTTTTTTAATAAAATAAATTATTATAGTATTGTGAAGAATGAAATGAATTGAAAACTGTTTATGAACGAAATGCTGCTTTTATAGAGAGAGCCAGACGTGTTATATTTCGCTGACGTTATTTGAATAAATTTCAGTTGTTTTCGGTGACGTTTTCAAATATAATAAATTATTGTAGTATCATGATGATTTTAAAAATATTACCGAGGAATGTATTGCATTTTAGAGATGTTTAAGTCAAGCAATTTATATTTCAATGCCGTCATTTGAATGAAGTTCATTTTTTATGAAGTTTTATGTTTTGAAATATAATAAATTAATGTAGGATTGATGATAGCAGTTACCTTACACCTTTCTGGTAGGTCGGACGGTCTGGGTCTCAACAACAACAGCAATACACGGAGAGAGAGTGACTGGCAGACATATTTTATTATGTAAGATTACTATATTACATATTTAACTTGTATATTTATATGTTTACTTTGCTTAAATAAGACGTTATAATTTCTAAATAGTATAATATGTTAACATTATACATTCTATGTAGAAGTCAATCATCGGCGGAAAGTAGTTCCAACAGTCCCATTATCGGAGTTTATAAACAGCAGAGCTTAATGACTGTAAATTCTCATGTTACACTATCTTGAACGATGTAATTTTGTGAAGAATTTCCCCTTGTTTTAGCAGTCACTCATTAGACGCGATGTATTTCTTTCCTTCCTCTAGGACATGTTCACTCTTCCGGTAAACACTCTGCTAATGAGTTCTCTCAATTAGTATCGACAGGGTCGAGTTATAGTAACTACTTTAAATGCGTGAACTTATTTGGAGATAGATTAAACTTGATTTTAATTAAGTATATTGCTGTGATTGTATTAAGTCCGAGGTATGTATAATTCAAAATTCGTGAATTTGTTTATTTCCAAATTATTTACTAAATATCATTATACTTCAATTTCAGAAAGCATTTGTATCAACATGCATATGCTACATTTCTATACAGTCGTAAAATATCTTACATGGTAGATGCCAGAGTTAGATAAGTTTTACTTTCTTTACTAGTGTATAGAAAAGTACTGCTTTGAAGGAAACTTACGAAATCAAGATAAGATTTAGATGGATAAATACGGAATAGGATTTCCTGAACCATTTCGAATATATTTAGAAAGAATTTTGCGTGTGTGTGTGTGTTTGTGTGTGTGTGTGAACAAAATAACTCAGGAGCAAATGCTTCTACATTATGTAAAGAACTAGAACTAGATAGAATTTATGTAAACCTCATCATTAATAAAATTAAAATAGCTTCATTAAAAGCAGCATATAATACAAAATTACTTCGAAACCGGTTTCTCCAAGATACACAAGAAGTGCAATTTTCACTAATAAGAGAAGGATCAGAGAATAATGCAAGAATAACAACAAACTGTAAAATGTTTTACAGCTCATACAGTAGTTTACAATTCATTCATTATGTCCCACCTCTCTTTCCCTCTTCCTGGGTTTTCTTTGCCTATTGTTCCTTCTCTGTCCATTGGCAACACTCTTTCCCTGCTTATGCCACGTTTGTTGTTCTTGCATCAGTCGAAATAATGAAATGTAAAAGACTGCATGGTATACATTTTGCCGTTCATTCGTTATGTCCCACTTCTTGCTCTCTCCTTCTGAATTTCGTTTACCCCCATTTTTTTCTATTGCCGTTCGCAATACCTTTTACCTGTTTTTGTCACGTTTGATGTTCCAGCATCAATTACCAATCTTTCTCTGACGAGTGAACGTTTTGCTTCTTGCGTGCACAGACTAAGAAGACTGTGTTTGCAGTCGAAACCGGTTGATACTATTGTTTTGTATTTGTGCTGCTTTTAACTTTTTTTTTATTTTATTCTTTAGCAGCAGATTAAACTATATGCACTCGTGGTTATTACTTAAATTGTTCACATTTCAAGATTTTCATGGCATTATTTCTTATGGGAAAACAAAAAAATTCCCGGGAAAATAATGATGTATACAGTATATGAAAGATTGATAATTTAAACTAAGCTACGAATGTTATTGGTAATAAAATAATTCCTATTCACACAGATAAACCAAATACATCCATCAATAAGCTGTTGCCAAATTTAACAAGAAAGATCAATCATGCATAAGCATTGATTATGAAACACTTTCCAACTGAAATGCAATTTCATTTAAAAAATTTTAAAATGTGATACAATTCAGTGGTGATATCTTTTACACAGTACTACAGTGATTTATTATACTTAAATATTTAAAAATGTATCGAAATATAAATCATCTTATTCTCTATGCAAAATCAATGAATATTTCATTCATATAACTTGTATTCCAGACTCCAGAGCTAAATAATTTTGTGTGAAAAATATTCAGCAATTCCTATGTAACTCACCTTGCAATCGCTTCAGATATTTGCATTCTGCATAAGTTAAAATTAGGCTTCGTTGAAGAAATAATAAAAGTTTAAGGATCATTTAAAATCACAACTATTGTAATTGCATAGGCACGGAATTTAGATACACAGATAATACACAGATACGCAGATAATATATGTGTGTGTGCAGGGGCGGCAAATAGGGGGCGCGAGTGGGCGCGGTCGTGCCCCCAAATTTTCTTATTCTGGACCAAAACTGATATCAAAAATTATAAAAAAGAACACTAAAATCCTATAATGAACTGTCATAGTGAGCAGATTATGTATTATCTGTCATCTGAAAAGACTCTCTGATTGATATAGCTTATTGATGAAAATATATCGATAATATGTCTGTCAAATTATTTTTTAAAGATTTATAAAATGATTGATCATTCCCTTTGATAATACAATCATCATTCATCAATCCAGCATAGTGTTCTGTATTTTTCAAAAATCATGTTCGATTATAATAAATATCTGTAAAACATTTCACTACACGAGTTGAAGTAATTGTTGAACGATATGTGGTTTATGATTGATCGGTTATATTTGACTATGAATATTTCTATTTTCGCTACAAAACAGAATTTATAGTAGGAAATACATTTTAATGGATTTATATATTTTAAACATCCCTTAATACGAATCAGACGTATATTTTATAGCTGTGTGTCCATTAGTTTTTGAACATTTTCTATCAGTAACTAAACCAAAATTTATAAAATATAATGAAAAATGATGTAAAATTAGTATTTATTTTTGTAATTGCATTTTTAAAATTGAAATGTTACTCTGACAGGGCAACACTTTTAAAATAGGGTATATTTTTATGTAAAATGATAAATATCATAAAATATAAAATATTAATTATATTAACAAATGTGACATTATTTCTAAACACCTTCATCCACAAATTGTGACATATACATTATTAACACACGTCCGATCATGTTAGCATGCATGTTTTATGTACACTCACGGACAATGAAAGTTGCGCACCAAGTAGGAAGCATAGGATGGACTTGAAATTTTATTGATGGAAGGATACAGATGAATGATAAACATGATCACAAAACAGGGCAGCAGAGCACCTACAGGGGGAGCTGTGGTACACAGTCCGGTCATCCTCAATAGCGCCTCGCACCGCCTCGTGCTGCGATACAAGCAGCAATAAGGTCCGGCATGGTGTCTAAAAAACGCCTGATGTTGTCCTGTGGTAGACGAGTCCACACCTGTTAGACGTTACGTTCAAAATCCCGAAGATTGCAGCAACGAGGCAGCTGGAGTTTCAACTGGTCCCACACATGCTCGATAGGGGACAGATATGGGGAGCGGGCAGGTCATAGAAGTGTCTGGACATGACCCAGGCAAGCCTAGCCGACCAGAGCCGTGTGCGTCCGGGCATTATCCTGCTGGAATTGCGCACCTGGAAACCCAGCAGCGAATGGGAGTACATTGGGCTATAGAATCTCATCCAGGTACCGCTGGCCCGTCAATGTTTCAGGTACCACTACTATAGCGGATCGGTTGTCGTAGGCTACGGCTCTGCAGTGAGGCTGGTGTGGCTCTCGATAACGAGGTTGGGATTGTGGTGTTGTGCAGGGGACCTCCACACCCGGACACGCTGATCATCGGTCCCTAAAACGAAGCAGCACTCATCGTTAAACACCCCACATCGCCAATCTGTGGCGTTCCACGTTGCTCTGGCCTGGCACCACTGCAACCGGAGCCGCTGATTTTCCCTTGTTAACGGCAGCACACGTAAAGGACGCTGGGATCGTAGATTCGCTTCCTTCAGGCGTCTAGTTATGGTTCGTGGGCACACATGAGCCGCTACGTGTGCCTGTATCGCCGCTCGGATCGCCAGGAGCTCTATACATGCCTGCCGCACGATCATTCGATCCTCTCTACTCGTGGATGTCTGGTCTCCTTCCAGAGTCGCTCCTCTGTGTCTGGGTGGTGTTCCGTGACCAGTGCTCCCAACACTATTGGACGGTATAGTCGGAACAATCCACGTGGCGGACTATCCGGCGCGCTGACCACCCTGCAGTTTTCAGTCCCATGAGCAGGCCTCTCTTGAAGTCCGTCAGTTGCGTATATCGACGTTTCTGGCATCTACCCACCATTCTTTTCACTTCGTACTCGTGCTTGCGTCGGCCGAAGCTTCTCGCATTGATGGTACACCGACTACACGCCAGTTTATAAGGCCGCTGGCTCATGCTTGCAGCGCCACTCACGGGTGTACGGTCATGCGCAATCACACCAGGCTGGAATCATTTGCATTCCAGCCCGCCCTCTAGCTTTTTACATCATTTCGCGGTTGTACCATGTTTTCTTCTTGGTGCGCAACTTTCACTGTCCGTGAGTGTATGTGAGGTGGTTTTTGCGATTTAAAATGTTAATTATAAGCCTCGAAAGTCACAGTATTCTTTAAATAGAAGGTAATAACCTAAGCACAGAATATTCGAAAAATCAAATATCAATACATTTTTAATTGTTCACCAAAAACTGCTCCAATAACCCAAAATATAAGGTACTTGTTTTTTACACTATTAAAACTCTAGTTTATAGCCCAAAAAGTCACTGTTGTTGTTAAATGGCTGGTAAAAATCTTGGTCATAAGTATTTGCAAACAAAATATTTATGACGAAACCTTCATATGATCGCAAATGGAGTGTACGCTTTACTTTAAACCGAACGTATTTTAATTCTCTTTTGCATACATAGTTCGTACAGTCATACGAATTTTCGAAAAAAAACGAAAACTATATCTCCAAAGCTGGAAATTAAAATCATTACTGAACTTCCCTACACCCTCAAGAATTCGATGCTGAATCCGCATCAATTATCATCTACGCTCTATTTGTAGACAATCATGTGAAATAGATGTTCCACTTTTTTTTAACCAAAAGTGAAAACACAAACAGAAGTGGGAATCTTTAGTAAACCACCAACCTCCTCCAGGATTTAATGTTCAATTCATATCAGTCATCATCTAAGCTCTATCTATAGCCAATCTTGAGAAATAAATGTTTCAAGAAATCATTTTGAACTAGAAGTCGAATAAGTACTAGAAATACTAGAAGTAAAAATCCTTAGTGAACTTCTCAACCTCCTCCCAAATTTGATGCTGATTCATATCAGTCATCATATAAACCAGGCCTGAGAAAGATGTTAGTCGTGACCGCTAAAATTTTTTGGAGTGACCACAAGAATTAAGAGAAAAGTATCGTAATTTTAAAAAAAATCATCAAAACATATTTATAACAATTTCTAGTTATCAAAATTGGCAATTCAAGCCGTCCTGAAGGAGCAATAATTAACTATTCTCTATGATTCACAGACAAAAATTTCAACTTTTGTGCAAGATTTGCAGTTAGAAATTTTATTCCGAACTACTCAAGATTACTGGGCAGTATACAGTGCAATTCTCCATCCACGACCTAATGAACTTTCTAAATTCCACTTTAAATATATATATTTGATAATGAATTTTTGTTGCTTTGAATTTTTTGTTTCTAAATGTATTTTTCTTATCATATGATGTAATTATTACATTTTTATTAAACTCTAATAAATATATGGTGAACGGCGACACTTAGAGAAAATAGCCCGGCCGTCCAAATAGTTGCTCCTAGTCCTTTGGACGAGTCGGACGGTCTGGGTCTTCAACTTAGAGAAAATCGAAAGTAGCTCTTTGTCTGCAAAAGTCTGACTAGGCCTGATCTAAGATAAATCTATAGTAGATTCTGAGAAATAGATGTTTCAAGGAAAATGTAACATTTTTCAATCGGAAATGACATTCCCAGAACCGGACGGTCACTAAATATTGTTAAAAATTAGCCCTTGATAAATGGCAGCATCTTCTAAATTTTTCTTTAAATGAAGATTCCATGAAGTTAAAACTTCATATTTAGAGAATGCCAATATCGTTTGAGACAATAATTCAGGTGGCGCTGGGGTTAGATAAGCAGTCCTGCATTATCTTTGGCGAAAAGCCTAAAATATTTTCTTAAACTATCGATTTTATATAAAAAATAAACTATTAATACAATGCAAATTAGAAATGAAACAATAAAAGTATTCCTACGTATTCAAAATTTTTTACCTTACAATTGCCTTTTATCACCATATATTCTATATTTTTTTCTATAGCTTAGAAAAAAATTTAATTATACTCATAATTAGGGAACGATTAATTTAAAAATAATCAAAAATGCATATACTAAATATTACGCCTTTCTACTGTGTCAACTTACAATGGCAACTACTTCACAAACACTAGTGACACCTAGATATAAGTCTCAAGGCATTATGGCATTTTCAAGCGTTTCATCCTTAGAAGTTTTATCTCCGTCTTTCCAACTGCATGGAAAATTATTTGTTTGTTAGGGTTAGGGGCATGCATGGAATTAGAAAGAAGGATATAAAACTCTTATGGATGAAATGCTTGAAAATTCCATTATGCTTTGAGAATTATATCTAGGTGCCGTTAGTGTTAGTAAAGCAGCTGCTATTGTCAGATAAAGCAACGGAAAAGCGTAGTATTTAATATATATATTTTTGATTATTTTTAAATTAAGGATTCCCTAATTATAAGTATAATTAACCAGCATTTTTTCATAGTTGTACGATAGAGTACAGATTATACAGAGATAAAAATAAATTGAAAGGTAAAATAATTTTAAATACGTAGGAATATTCTTTTTCGTTTCAGTTCTACTTTACATTGCGCTAATATTTATTTTTACAATATTGACAGTTTAAATATATAATTTAGGCCTTTCGACATAGAAATGCATACAATGCAGGACTACTTATCCTATCCCAGCGCCACCTGAATGATTGTTTCAAATGATATTGGCGTTTACTTAATATGAAGTTTTAATTCCTTTTACTTCCATGGTTAGGGGTTTTCTCCCGGTGGTTGATGACAAGCTTCATATTTTAAATAAATACTTGATTTATATTCAAACATTTCCAAATTTCTCATATTTGATGGAAGATAATATTGATCATTATGTTTTATCCTGTAAATATACAGACGATTTTCATTTAAAAGTACTGTTAATAAACCTAAATGGTTTAATCTAATTATTGAAAACGTCTGTCTTCAGGATTCGTGACTGTATTATCATAGCAGGTCGAATATCTGGTGGTTTACGTTGATCATATTGTTATGGTTAATTTTTTAGCTTTTTGTTCCTGTGGTGCTTTGAGATGTTAGTTAACTGCCGTAACGAGGCTTTAATTTCTTTGTTTCTCCCATGTGGGAAGGATGTGCCCAACAACCAGCTGGATATATTGGTATATGTTTACTTTTTCTTCTTAGTTCCGTTGTTATTGTTCTGTTATTATATATGCTGCTGTTAATGTTGTTTTTATTGTTGTTATTGTTGTTTACTGTTGATGTTATTCCTGTATTTTCCCGTTCGGCCGTTATAATAACTTTTTACCCTTTGTGTGAGCTAGACGACCTGAGTAATAAAAAAAGGACCGAAAATGGAAATTCTTAGTAATTCCATTTACCACTCCAAAATTTAATGCTTAATCCATATCAATCACTATGTAAGCTCTATCCTGAGAAATAGATGATTCAAGTAATGTTTTTGAACTAGAAGTGGAAAAAAAGGAATTTATTTTAATGAAATCCAACCTCCACCAGAATTTGATGCTAAATCCATATCAATTTTCATCAAAACTCTCTCTATATATATAAAATTAAAAATCTGTCTGTCTGTTTGTCCCTCTATCACGAGAGAACGGATGAACCGAATTTAATGAAATTTTGTGAGTAGCCTAGAAATAGCCCCACTTAAAATTTTGTCTATTTTTGGAGTTTGTACGACCAGTGGTTCTCGACATATTAGTAAAAAACGAAACTTTCGTTTGTCTCATCATCACGAGAGAACGGCTGAACAGAATTGAATGAAATATTGTAGGTAAACTTGAAATAGCTCCCCATAAATTTTGTCCAAGTTTTGGGTTTCTAAGACCAGAGGTTGTCGAGATATTAATGCAAACCGGAACTTTTTCCTAGGAGTTCTACTCTCTAACTCCGTGGTTTATCCAAACGGAAAGGATGAAAATCGTTTGTGTAAAACGTCAAAGAGAAATAAAACTTTATTTCTGAGTTTGGTGGAGATTTTTTGCGCTAATTAGTCACTATCTGAAAGCATGAATTGTTTGAAACATGACTTTAAATGGAAAAATCTACCTCCATGGCTTATATTTTTTCACAAGCTTTTACTCAACGATGAAAAGTATAAAGAAATCAAAATGGTTATTTAATTTCGCATTTTATGAGGAAGATTCTATCTTATATCATGTTGCTCGACAACGCAATAGAATTAAATGTGTTTGTTAATGATTATTATTTTTTTTTCGATTTGAATAATAAATAGATGGATATAAAAATATATTTTATAAAAAATCGGTTTGATTTTTCTTTTAATATATTAATTGCAAACTGCGTACATCACTTTCATTTATTTTGGCAAAGAGGTATCAAGCTTATATATTGTGTTTAGCTAATAAACTCATATATTCTCTGTCTACCCAATAAATTCATTTATCCGATTGTTGAAACAGAAAAAGAGTAGAACGGTATATCTTCTAATAATATTTTAGTGTTTTCATTTATTATATACAAACTGGAACACGATATTTTATTCAGATCTGCAAATTTAAAGCTACGAATTTGGCTGGATATCGCTAACTTGGCAAATTTCTTAAACGTTACCAAATTGATTGGAATGTCTCCAAATTGATGAAAACGATGTAAATAAATGAAATTTATTTTGTTTTGCTAGAAGAAAGTACTGAACTGGTGTTTCGTTAGCATTTGTCTGTCAGTCCAACCGTCTTACATAGTAACACATTTAGCGAATTTTTAAAATATCCCCAAATTGATAAAAATGTTTGTAAATCCATAAAAATATCTTGAAATTCATAAAATTGCGCTAAATAAATGAAATTGTGTTTTTTTAGGGGATAATATTTTGATGATGGTTCGTCAATTTATCGCCAAGTGGGACTGTCAGTTCCACAGTCCCACTTGGCGATAAATTTGGCGATTTTTTAAAATGCCGCCAAACCTTCATTAGAGATCGCATTATTCAGACGATATTTTGACCACTAATTTATTTGAAGCAAATCATAACATGTTGCTTAGCAACGGATTTAAATCCAGTGTGTTTATGAAGAAGAAGATTTTTATTAAACATTTTCCGATTTTAATAATGAAGATATGTATATAAAATAAATTTCATTGCCATCATATTTTTGACTGGATAATATCAATTACGATCTTCAGAATTAAACATTATTATTATTGATGTTTTCGGGGATTATTGATTCAGAGATTATTGATATTTTCACTTTCTTATGACATTGTTTTATTGCAGCAAAAATGGTTGAAACTCATATATTGTACGTCGTACGAGTAATCTTCTACAAATGCACGGCTATATATTCTAATCGCTGAGAATATAAATAGTACAGGTATATTGGCATATATTTTGACATATATTGGCATATATTGGAATCAAGTACGGCCTTTTGGTATGAAGATTGCGGGAATTATTGATATTTTTAATTTATTAATTAATCTGTTTTATTTTGACAAAGATTTTTAAGACTCACATTATAATACGGGTAATCTTTTACTAACACTAGGGCATATCTTCTAATCTACGACATTATATAAGTAGTACGGGTATATCTTCCCATATAATTTTAACACTTTCATTTCGGCGCATATTTGAATCAATTACTGCCTTCTGGTTTAAAGATTACGGATTTATTGATATTTTCAATTTATACATGTAATCTACTAATACAGGTTATATCTTCTAATATTCGTGTATATATGTAGTACGGGTCCCATACAATTTTAACCCTCTTATTTTGCATATATTGATTCAATTCCATATTTTTTGTAAATTTGCTTACAAAAGAGGCCAGGATGTTTTATTCTTCAGATCTGCCCGTGAAGATAATTTTGAATAGCGAGAACAGGCGTTCTTAACTTTATTTTAGGAGCATTATGTTAAATATTTTAGCAGAATGTTTTGATTAAAAATGTCATTCAGTATACTACAGGAATTTGCACATGATTGTGAATTTTGAGTTTCTTTATATTATATACTCTGTACGAAGAACGAGTATGCTGCTAGTCTATAAATAATTTTGAGATACAGATGTTTTAAGGAAAAGGAAAATGCTTGAACCAGAAGTGAAAAATGAACCGGAAGTTAAAATCCTTAATGAACAGCTTAATCCCTCCGTAATTCATTACTTAATTCAAATCTGTCATCATCTAAGCTCTATCTATAGTAAAGCCTGAGAAATAGGTGCTTCAAGCGGGGGAAATTTCCAGAAAACAATAGTATTACAAAAATTGTACCACCATGTAAGAAGAATAATAGATTTTTAAATTTTTGGAGAAAACCGTAGCATTATTGCACAAAATTTCGATTTTCTGCACTATTTTATATATCATCTGCTACTCATCGAGAACCTCCTAATAATCTGAGAAAAAAATTCAATAGAACACAGTATGCAAAAGGTGAAAATTCTGTATCAATCGCATTCCTTTTCTCAACCTTAGAATTAATTCTGCGTTCTAATAAAGGTTTAATTTTCAGATCCATTCTAACATCAGCTGAGCGAAATATTTTATACTTCCAACAATCGTCTGGCACGACGTCTGAAAACACCTGTGCACGGAAACAACTAATCAAAAATTAACTAAGTTAATTAAATTTCGCATTTTTAAATTTAAAGTTTTGATGATAAAAAGTTGAATATTTCATTACTATCATTAATATGTTCAGTTAAAAATAATCCAATAATAAGTGTTGATTTTATTTCTGATTTTTTGTTCCGATTTTTAAAAGGCGATCAGTGCAAATTGAAATTTGCTGTAAAGTGCTCAGTTTCGATTTAAATAGCGTCCGTCATGAAAGTGACCGGTTTCAACTTAAATTGTATACGTCGTGTATGTTTATAGTTTATATATAAAGTTAATATAGGTCGTGTCTGTTTTATTTATTTATTTTTTTTTTTGTTAATGAGTAGGCAATGTAGCAGGGGCGTATTAGCTCATTTATTTAAAAAAGTGATTGTTAAAAAATTGCCTGCAATAAAATAGCGTCAAGTGACTGCAAGTACAGCAACTGGTCATTGTCTTAAGAATTATAATGAGTAATGCATTTAAAGTAAGCAATAAAATTAAATTGAGACATAACTTGAATATTAAAAATAAAATTTCAGAACTTACATAGCATAAAAATTTTCATTTTGTATCAAATTATTTACCTTCAGTCATGAATTGAGAAGAGACTTACCTGAAAAGAAAAATTAAAACAGTTTTTAACAAGAAAGATCAATCATGCTTAAAGCATTGAATATGAAACACTTTCCAACTTCAATGCAATTTTATTTAAACAAGTCTAAAATGCAATACATTCCTCGGTAATATTTTGAAACTTTTCACAATACTGCATTAATTTATTGTATTAGAAAACTTAAACCTTCATCGAAAAAAATGAACTTCATTCAAATGACGGCATGGAAATATAAATTGCCGGGTTTAAACATCTCTAAAATGTTATGCATTCCTCGGTAATAGTTTCAGAATTATCATAATACTACGATAATTTATTATATTTGAAAACTTCATCGAAAACAACTGAAATTAATTCAAATGACGTCATAGAAAAAATCTGACGTCATAGAATGGATCTCTCTATAAAAACAGGATTTCATTCATAACTTTCTCCCATTCATTTCATTCATCACAATACTATAATAATTTATTTTATTTAAACATTTTGTTTAAGACCATGGAGCTACAAAAAATTAAACTCTATGCTTGAAACTTCATCGAAAAAAATCGTCCTTCTCTTTATGAAATCAATTAATATTTCATTCATATCAGCCATGCAGACTCCATGGACTAAATTATTTTGTGTTAAAAAATACAGGAATTCTAATACAACTCATTCTATATATTTTGCTGTTTACATTTTACATAGGTGAAAAATAGGCTTAGTTGTAGAAATAATCAAATTTAGATGAGCATTTAAACTCAAATATATTGTCATTGCGTTGTTTCAGTATGTAGATGCACAGAATTTAAGCAAAAATAAAGTAGTTTTAGGACGGATACAACACTCAATATGAATTAAAAAGAACTTTAAAAAATCACGATTTTGAAACAAGATGGATGCCATATATCATTTAGAAGTGGGTCATGTGATCGTTTCATATCATGGTCACGTGATCGTTTCATATAAGAGGTGCAACTATTATTTTAATTTTTATTTAAAAAACTACTGAATATATTTCGCTGAATTTTTTTTTATATATTTTATGGAACAATTTGAATATTACCTAAAATTTTCGAAGCAATTTGTGAATTTTAAATCCGCTTAAAAAATGCTTGAAAAATTAGGTCCCATAGGGCTCAATGTATTTCTTTTTTTCGACCCGGGTTCAATCCAAAACTAATTGGGTGATATTATTCATTTATATTCCCATAGGTTCTACAGACCGTCTGAACAAAATACTAAAATTTCATTTTGATTAAGTCATTTTTACGGCAGTTATCGTGCTAACGGACAGACAGACAGACAGACAGACAGAATGAACAAAGTCATAAACACTTTTCAACTTTGTTGTAAAGTGTTAAAAAGTGAAAATTTATTTACAGTAATCATTTTTTTATTATAATGATCCCACTAATAGAACGTTCAATGAAATGAAATGTATTAATTTTGATTTCTCTTATAAGTAAATTAATAATATACTAATACATGAACGTCTTGAACTTGCATAATTTGATTTATTTTAAGAGTTTTTTTTCATTGTTTGTCATGATAAACATAAATCATATTGGCATTTCATTTTCAAACACAAAAAAGTAATTTTGTAATATTACATTCAATAAGCGGGCAATATGAAATATTAAATTATTTATTAAAATATTTATTTTTATTTCTGCATACAGGAAGCATATGTGTTTGTGTGTCTGTGAAATGTTCATTCTAACTCTACTTTTTATATCATATATTTACACAAAAAAAATTCGCAGCTATAGGAGTATTTGCTCTTGAGTTATTGTATTTACACTTCACATACACGCAGGAGGCCTTAAAACATACTTCTCCGGAGGCCTTAAAACATGCCTTTCAGGAGGCCTTAAAACATGCTTTTCAGGAGGCCTTAAAACATGCTTTTCAGGAGGTTTCAAAACATGCTTTTCAGGAAGTCTTTTAAAACTAGTTCCTCAGTTAAAACCTTAATTTTAAAATAATCTTAGGAAAAACAATACTTTTCTCAGTATAAATAAAACTGCTGTTTGTAAACATACAACTTTCTAATGATTTCTTGAAGAAACAAGCATAAGTAAATTAGATGACTACAATTGCGTTATGAGGTCTCTTCCTCCTGTCAATAAGAGTGTGATCTTAACAAATTCTAAGATGCACCTGCTAGGTAATTGTACCGTAGCCTTATAACAAACGTTAAGATATAGCTACTGAGCAGTTGTATCTTTGCGTTTGCAAACAACACAGAATTATTGACCCGAGAAAAAGAGTTCATAAGGCGGTCGAAACAGTCGTAGTCACTTAATTTTTCTTATGCCTGCTTTCTTCAAGAAAGTAGTATAAAGTTACATACATTTTTTTAAAAAAACTAGCATTCTCTTTACAATAAAATAGAAAGTTTGAATCAGGGACGTTAAAAACACATTGTCGAATCCAAACCGCATTTAAAATCCAACTTAATCGGGTGACAAATATTCGCATACCCCGCTAATATGCGTAGAATAATGTGGAACAAAAGCTAATCCCATAAGGTTAATGTTAGTCATGCCCGTTTTATTGCATAGAAATCCCCGGTTAATTGCATAAAAGCTGAGACACCAGTCTCATAAATTTCAGTTCCTGTATTGGAAGACGGGAGAAAAAGCGATAATTCACCAAATTTGGCAACCTCCGATTTTTCTCTGCGTAGTTCAAGAAGTATATACATAATAAATAAAAAATTTGTATTATGCATTTAATGAAAAATTACTGGTATTTATTATGTAAATTGTTATAATTATTTTATATTCATTATCTTTAATATATAATCAAGAAGCATATTAATCATATTATTCTGCGTACCCCCTTAATCGCATACGAGTGGAATCAAATCTATGCAATTAAGCGAGCCAACTGTATTGAACTTTTCTATAGGGAGGGTATATTAGACAAGTTGATATAATTTTAAATTTTTAATTTTTGTATATTTTATAACTAATACTGTATATTTAGCAATTTTTTTTTTATGTTTAATTTTTGAAAAAATCAAAAATATTAAAATTTACATCGTTTTTTCTGATATTAATGAAGCTAACTGAAACTGATGAGATCAGAATCAGGAACGCATTAAACATTATTTAGTTAAACAGCTGGAAAGATATCAATTTACCCCACTTTGGGGCAAGTTGATACTGTAAAAGGTTGTTGTAAAAAAAATTCAAGCAAACAGTATTTTATGCTATGAAGATTATTATGTTTAATGTTAATAATACTAAGAATAAAAATAATGTAATGCAAACATTATATAACATATTATTCGCTTTTTTTAATACTTCGTTATTCTTTAAATACTTCGTCTTTTTGTTCTCCATTTTTAGTATATTTCTCCTTGGACTATCCATAAACCTTATAAAGACAATTTCATTATCGTCAGAATAAATTGATACAAAAAATTTCTGAAGTAGCCTTTATATGACAGCAAATGGGATCTCTTCATTTTTGATGGAACTATTAAGCAGTTTTATTCTCTTTTGAGTACTTATTTCATATAATCATACGAATTTTCGGAAAAACCGGCATGAATATCTCATTAATCAGAAATTGAAATACTTAGTGAACCCTCTACCTCCTCCGTAATTTAATGCTGAATGCAAATCAGTCATCATCTAGACTCTTATCTATAGCAGATCTCGAGATATATATGTTTCAAGAAAAACGTAAATTTTTTAATCGGAAGTAACACCTCCAGAACCGAAAGTTTGAATCCTTAGTATATCCCTTTATCTCCTCTAGAATTGGATATTGAATTCATATAAGTCATTATCTAATTTTTACCTATAACTAATCTTGAGAAATAGATGTTTTAAGGATAATTTTTGAACCGGAAATGGCAAAGAAACCGGAAATTCAAATTCTTAGTAAAACACTTTGCCTCCTCAAAACTTTTATGCTGAATTTATATCAGTTATTATCTAAGCTCTATCTATAATCAATCTTAGGAAATAAATGTTTCACGAAAAATTAACATTTTTTAATCGGAAATGAAAAAATAACTGAAAGTGTAAAATCCTTAGTGACTCCCGCCCCATCCTCATCCGCAATTTAATGCTGAATCCAAATCAGTCAAAAAACGTCAGAAAACAACACAAAATTTTACTTTTCGCTATTTAAAACAGTTTTTCTTGGATAAACTGACAGTATAAATAAGAGGCTTTTCTTGAAAGAGACAGAATTCCATATGTGTGTTATTACCCAACTTCTACTGTATCAACCAACCCTTATACCAACTTACCCCTGCCTACCCTGCAAATGATGTGCCCGAAATGAAGAAAAAAATTTTTAATTATACTTTTGCAAATATGTTAGACATAATTATCCGCACAATGCACTTACAAAATTCAAAAATTTAGATGACTTAAATACGTAAATTCCTTATTATGTTTTAGTAAATTATATTTTTTGCAAACATGTTAGACATAATTATCCGCATAATGTACTTACAAAATTCAAAAATTTAGATGACTTAAATACGTGAATTTCATATTAAGTTTTAGTGTCTAGACCTCAAGTATAAACACACAGAGAAACCTATTTCCAAATATTTTCTCAATGTGTTGTCTCGATCAATTCGAAAACTTTCTAAAACACAAGTTCCATTATAAAAATGGTAAGCGAAAGTAATAACTTTGATGATTTACAATTTCATGGCTTTATCAACGCAACTATAGTGATGAAAAATCACGCCAAAATATCTAATCAAGCCTACGTCATACGCGCAAAGAACGATTAATCACCTTGATTCGCAAATTTCCCAGTTCGTCATATATCACGCAGAGCTCTCTCATTGTTCGCCCTTTTCATCCGCTATCGTCTGCCACGCATATTTCATGAAGTTTAGAATATTCATCTGCGTTACTTAGATAATAGACGAACTGAACTACTTGTTTAGTGACTTGGATTACTCCCAGCAAACGTCGATTGTCCCATTAGTATTTTAAGAATGTAAACATTTCGCTGAAGCAACTAAATTAAATAAACTGTTACGTGGAATATAGAAATGAGCGGTAAAAAGCTTTAATCAGGATAATTTGGTTTAGTTTGGTATTTCAATTGGTGTTGATTTGGTAATAAAAAACGCAAACGTTTTTAATTTTCAGTTTTTAACACTTTCCAATATAGCTGTAAAACGTTTATGACTTTGGTCATTCTATCTGTCTGTCTGTCCGTTCGCACGATAACTGCCGTAAAAGTAACTTTATCAAAATGAAATTTTAGTATATTGTTGAGACGGTCTGTAGAACATATGGGAATAAAAATGAATAATATCACCCAATTTGTTTCGGATTTTACCAGGGTTGAGAAAATGAAATACATTGAACCCTGTGGGACCTAATTTTTCAAACAGTTTTAAACAAAGTTAAAATTCACAAATTGATTCGAAAATTTCAGGAAATTTTAAATTATCACAAAAAATGTAGAAAATAATTTTCAGCAAAATATGTTAGATAGTTTTTGAAATAAAAATTGAAATAATTATTACACCCATGATATATGAAAAGATCACGTTTCTCATTGCAAAATAAAATATGACATCCATTTTTTTCCGTGTGTAAAGATCCTGATACTTAAAGACCTTTTAAATTTATATTTTGTGTTGCATCCAGCATTTTACAGTTCATGATATTTCGGGATCTTTTAAATTTATATTTAGTGTTGCATCCAGCATTTTACAGTTCATGATATTTCGGGATCTTTTAAATTTATATTTAGTGTTGCATCCAGAATTTTACAGTTCATGATATTTCAGGATCTTTAAAATTTATATTTAGTGTTGCATCCAGCATTTTGCAGTCCATAATATTTCAGGCAGTGCCTTGTTTTATTCGAACTTCCCACCCATTATCATCTACAACACATATTTCACGAAGTTTAAAATGTTCATCTGCATGGATTGAGTAATAAGCGAACTACTTGTTTAGCGGCTTTGATGACAACCAGAAAATATTGATTATATATTCTTCTTTTGAAATAGATAACTCAAATTGATGCAAAAATAACTAAAAATTAAGCCATCACTATAACAAGAAAGATCAACCATGCATGCAGCATTGATTATGGAACACTTTCCAACTTCAATGCAGTTTTATTTAAACATCTCTAAAATGCCATACATTCAACTGTGATGTATATTTAAATTATCACAGTACTACAATAATTTATTATATTTGAAAACTTAAAACTTCATCGAAAAAGACAATGCTAGTTACACAAAATGAACTTCATTCAAATGGCATCATCGAAATATAAATCATCTGCCTCTCTATGTAAAATCAATGCATGTTTCATTCATATCACTTATATTCTAGACTCCAGAGCTAAATAATTTTGCGTGAAAAAAATTCAACATTTCTTATACAACTCACCTTACAATTGTTTTATTTGTTTACATTCTGTATGCTATAGTTTAGCGTTAAAATTAGGCTTCGTTGTAGGAATAATCAAAGTTTTGTGATCATTTAACATCAAAAATATTGTAATTACGTTGGCACAGAACTTAGATACACAGGTAATACTTAAAAAAAGCGGTTTTATGACGGATGCAACAGTATATGAATTTAAACGATCTTTAAACATCTACGATCACAGTGGAAAATAGAAGCTATATTTTATTTTGCAATGAGTCACGTGGTCTCTTCATATATCATGAGTGTAATTACTATTTCATTTTATTTTACTACCCAACATGTTCTGCTGAAATTTTTTACACATTTTTTGTGATAATTTGAATATTTTCTAAAACTTTCGAAGCAATTCGTGAATTTTAACTTCGCTTAAAAAATGTTTTAAAATTTAAGTCTCATAAGATTTAATGTATTTCATTTTCTCAACCTGGGTTAAATACGAAACTAATTGAGTGATATTATTAGTTTTCATTCAACTTTTCATCCAACGTTTCATTCACGTTTCATTCGCGTTTTCATCCACGTTTCATTCACGTTTTCATCCAACAGACCGTCTCAACAACATACTAAAATTCTATTTCGATAAAGTCATTTTTACGGCAGTTATCGTGCGAACGGACAGACAGAATGGCCAAAGTCATAAACACTTTTCAACTATGTTGGAAAGAGTTAAAAACAGCAAAACAAAATAGTTGCGGTATGGACTGGTTTTTAATATATATACGGTATTACGGTTGTACGGTATCAACCGGATAAAAGGCGAGTTTAATCTTCAGGGCGCAAAAACAGAGCAATCCAGTTTTCGAGATATCAGACATTTGTATTTTTCTACAATATTTCTTAAAACAATCAAACGAACTACAGGAAATATGGCACGCTTATTTTAATAGATAATTAAATCCTATTGATTTTCAGTAAGATCTAGAAATAGACAAAACAAACGAATAGACGAATATAGATGAATTGCAAACACAAGAAATAGACGAATTGCAAACAATAAAATAAGCTCCTACATATTTTATTGTTAACAATTCTTATTTGTTTACAAAATCGAAGTGTGTTTAATCTGCAGGGAAGGTTGTATGCTGTACTCATTGGATTTTTCTCAACTAGTTACTACATACTTATAATAACCACCACGAGAAATTATCTACATATAAAAAAATATCCTGTACTTATCTAGTTCTTCTGAACATTATGTCCAAATATTATACATTCACCAACAGTCGTGCAACGAGCACAACTTTAGGCACGTAGCAGAGCCTCATACATATAAGGTGCTTACTCATACTGTTGCATAATAAATGCATGCCTCATAAATTTGCCCTCATAAATACATGTTTGCCGTTTACAATGCAGAGAGGCGCTGAGTTCGCTGCATTATTACGAGGCATAGCTTGTGATGTACAATTTCTTGGGGAAAAAGCACATGGTCGGTGAAGTTTATGGTAGAATTTAGTACCAAGTTTTTATAAGGGTATTTTCTTCGCAAATATTTCAACATGGTCATTATAATTCCTCAGCCTGAAAATTCTAATTTAAAAGCATTTTTTCTTCGTGCTACTGTATAGAAAAATAATTATTTTTCTGTATGATTGAAGATTTTTATAGAAAAATTCGTTTCCATACTTCTAACTTCTTGAACCTCCTCTTTGGCCTTCTATTTGACCTCCCGAACATCATTTGAACATTTTTTGAAGAATAGATTCTAATCCGTATGTGTACATTAACGAGGTGTGGACACGATAACAAAAGAATGAATGCACGAATCACATTAAACGTCATGTGCGGATAAATTATGTAAAAAAAATAGAAATTGGTAAAATTTTTATTGATTTTCGTGGTTAGAACTCGATTTATGTGAAATTTAAAATTCCCCTAGCAATACTTTTTATAAAGAACAATCATAACTCCTGACACGATATTAGCAATTTTCTGTATGCAAGAAAATAATAGTTTGAAGTTTCTCTGGGGATGTAAATGGTGTTAAAATATTATATGTTATTCAGCCACAATCATCATCCATTGGGTGCATTTTTAATCCACTGATCCGTTGGCTAGATTAAGAAGTTTTAAATAATGTTTTTCTTTTAAAATAGCATTTTAAAATGCATACACTGTGAACGACAGCTCATAAAATAATACTATGTTAAAAAAATCAATTACAAACGAAATCTAGTAAAATAATGCAATTTTAAAAGAGTAAATTGTGAACGACAACTCGCAAAATAATACAATGCTAAAAGGATACATTTTTAACGAACGTTCATAAAATTATGCAATTTTAAAAAGATAAATTTTAAACGAAATCTTAGTAAAAAATGCAATATTCAAAGGATAAATTCTGAACTAAATCTAATAAAATAATGCAATGTTAAAAGGATAAATTGCTATGGGAAATTTTGACTTATAACGCAATGTTAAAGATATACGTTATGAATGAAATCTCAGAAAATAATGAAATTTTAAAAAGATACATTGTAAACGAAATCTAATTAAATAATGCAAATTTAAAATAATATACTGTGCACAAAATCTCATAAAATAATGCGATCTTAAAAAGATAAATTGTGAACGGAAGCACATAAAACAAGCTGAAGTGGGCAGCACATCACTTTCCTTATATAATGCAATGAATTTACTACTTTTACAGACAAAAACTAATGTGTAAGATCCATGGTACTGTGTTTTTATCGTTGAATTATACATTTGGCGATTTTTCGGATGACGTTAAACTATTTCAAAGTACCCAATTAACTTATATTTCGCGCAACTCTAAATACACAATTATCAATATTGATAACATTCGCAATAAGCAATATAGTCCATGTATTAAAATATTTTAATGATTAGTTCATACATTTGGCGTCACTTTCATTAATTTAGCGTTAATTTTACAATTTTGACGATATTTTTGTCAATATGGAGCGAAATATCGCCAAGTTGGCGATATTTTGCTAAATTATTCGCAAAGTTCGCCAAATGCATCACCAAGTGTTACAGACAAACGGAAGAAGAGAATTTCTTATATACTAAAAGGTATGCCCGTCATATAACGGAAATTTGAATTTGCGAAACATTACTTTCCATTTGGCTTCATTTTTATCAAATTGGCGAAATTTTTGTCACTTTGGCAACATTTGAAATAGTCACCAAGTTGGCGACGTCCCGCTAAATTTCTCGCCAAGTGTTACGGATGGATACAGGAATGGGTTATTCTTATAGTCTACTCTTCATGTTCTTTCCAAGATATTGAACTTTCATCAATTAGTCGTCATTTTCATTGATTTAGCGTCATTTTTATCAATTTGGCGACATTTTCGTTAATTTATCAACATTTAAAAATGTCGCCAAGTTGTCGACATTTCGCCAAAATTTCACTAAGCCTTATGGACGGAGAAATAAGTTATTCTTATAGCAGATAAATGAATATTGGCGTCCAAATACAAAAACATTACCCAAAGTACCTTTTCTCATGAATGGAACGAACTAGATCCACGAGAATGATGTCACCACATTTATCGCATAATATTACTTATGAAAAGTGAACATATTTCACAATAAATAATATTTTTTATATGATTTTTTGATAATTGTTTTTGAAAAATGTGCAATATCTCGAGAACGGTTCATGCTATTATTCAAAGTTTTTATGTCAATCGTTTTCTAATGAAAAATTACATAAAGAAATGACTATTTACGCAACTTTATTAAAAGTTTTGATTTTTTGATGATTTTTTCAAAATTTCACTCGAAAATTTAAGGGGGATCTGAATATTCGATTGCGTATAAAACCAATAAGCTTCCAGTATTCGCGGATAGTAATTTTTGTACCGAATTTCGTTCGAATCGCTCTATTGATCAGATAACGTCTCCACAGACTCACTGACACACACACATATATATATATATATACACACACACACACATATACACGCACATACACACACACACAGACATCACCTCAAAAACGTTTGATTCGTGTTCAGGGATGCTTGACATGTGCTCCTCCGTCGAAAACTCGAATTCGAATTTTCGACCCTTCTACAATACTTTCTTATACATTATACTATGTATATAAGAAAAGTAAAATAATGCGGTGTTAAAAAAACTACACAGTGAAAGAAAACTCATAACAAATGAAATGTTAAAAATAAATAAATTGTGAACGAAATCTCACAAAATGATGCGATATTAAAAGGATGCATTGTAAAAGAAAACTCATAAAATAATGCGTGTTTTACTTCTGATACTCATTATGATACAAGAGGAACTAAACAATAAAAGGAATAAAATGCATACGAAAGTTGAAAGGAAGTACGCATTAGTACTAAAACTATGAAGCACAATGGAACACTGATTATCATATTTACAACTTCCACAGTAAGATATCTTCATGCAAAAAAGTGCCCTGTACTTCCTTGTAGCTCCCTGAACTTTGCGCGCATTTATTATATACACCGACAATCGTGCAGCCGACACAAGTAATGGAGTCTGGTGTAAATGAAGTGCTAATTCATAGCCTGGCAAAAGCGCAGAAGCTCTCATGCATACATATACGTACCGTTTACAATGCAGTACTGCGTTATCTGCATAATTATCACGAGGCGTAGCTGTAATGGACAATTTCTTGGGGAAACAAAGTACATGGTCGGTGGTAAGTAACTTCCGTACGTCCATGAGGGAATTTAAATGCCTTTTTAATGGTATTTTTCAGAGATTTGGGAGAATATCGCCGGCAATACTAAGTCTAAAGTTTTAAAATCCATATTTTAAAACCAATCTCTTTATAACAATTTTTACTTTTCCATTCTAAGGTATAAAGTGTTTTTCCTGAAATTTTTAGAATTCATTATTTGACGAAATGGTACGTTTTAAAACGCAGTAGTGTGTGTGTGTGTGTGTCTGTGGTGAGGTGGATTTTACACATAATTACAATAAATATTAAACACTTAATTACATTACCGATACTCACCAAATAGTTCCACCAGGCTCAAGCGCGTTAAAGTATAGTGGGGTCCGATTGGACCTAAGTACATTGCGTTTGCTGAAACAATTAATCACTCCCTTTTTGGGGGCCACTTAACAATTTATTTACAAAACACATGAAATCTCAATTCAAACATTAAATACAAAATACACAATTACAAATGAGTTCCCAATTTACCTAAGCTTGACCTCAGGGTGCACAGTTTATTTTGCAATAATTTGCATATTTATCTTATTTATCATCCAAAGTTGTAATTAATTACTTTTGTTAAGGAAACAATATATATATATTCAATTTTGCAAATATCCCATTTAGCATAACTTTGCCCTTACACTATTCGCTCACACAAATTAAGCTTAAACATTCATATACACATTTTAAAATCAATATATAATTCTCATACCTTCATTACATACGAACTCCACTGAGTGCTGTAGCTGACCTCTGCACGTTGGAATGGGTGGCACGCTTAATTGAAGTTTGGTTCATTTATTTGAATAGTTCATGGAAAACACTACCAGTCTGAGAAAACACGGTTGCGTATCATCAGGTGACGAAAACTTTTGCCAAGTATTATTTTGGAGATGGGCACACTGTCCACTTTCCTTCTCCTCCTCTTAAACCACGGATTAAGTCCCAGCGGCTCTTGAGTGAGCATGCGTACAGGTTTTGCCAAATATATGCGTTTTCGTAGAGATTCGTCTGCTGCTTAGGATCCCTGGATTTATGCTCCGCAAACACCCCTTACACGCAGTATTACAGTTACCACTGCTTGAATGCAGATAAAGGAGCAAAGGTCCTACACCGCGCCGTTTTAGTGGTAGAGCTGTGTGGTACTGCAACCAAACAAAAACAAATGACGATGGGCATACTGTTCACTTTCCTTCTCCTCCTCTTAACTTAGGCTTTATCCCAGCGGCTCTTGAGTGAGCATGCGTACAGGTTTTACCTAAAGAGAGGAGATCAGATACTTTATTTGTAGAGATTGGCTGCTGCTTAGGAGCTCTGGATTGATGCTCCGCAAATATTCCGTGCACACAGTATTACAGTTACCACGGCTTAATGCAGCTAAAGGAGCAAGGTCCTACACCGCGCCGTTTTGGTGGTAGAGCTGTGTGTACTGCAACCAAATAAAAACATGACGACATTCTTCCATTTTCTGGTCGCCACCGCCCGAAGAAAATGCGCCCTCGCGCTGAGTTAGGCTCGGCTCGTCTTGGCTACGAGTCGCCTTCTTTACCGGACTCACTACGTCGGTTCCTCGGCTAAGGCATTTGCCGCCCGAGATAGGGACCGCGGATGCCGGGTCAGAGATACATCAAAATGCATGCCGGATTGGACTTCACAAAACCACAAGTGCCACGCACTTGGAGTGCTCTCTACTCGAGCTCAGAAAAGCAACTGACTATTTTTTACATTTCTAAAAACTCCCAGAATTTTACAACAAGGGGAGCGACAAAAATACAGGGAGGAAGTCCCCCACTTCCCATTCGCTGCTTCCCAGACGCAATAAAAAAGGAGGTCCAAAAATGCTTCACACCATTGGTTTTTGAAGCGACGCTCATTTTTTATGCGCTCCACTCAAACACAAGAACCAGAGGGCATTCTACAACCGGGTGGTCCAAGGACCGAAACCCCGACGCGAGCCACACCTGACAGGGCTATAAATTTTCAAAGATTTGTAGCTCAACTTTGACATTTTGCTGCAATTAAATCTCTGAATATTTACAATCCATGTCAGTGCGCATACAACCCAACGGCGCCAAAAAATCCCAATTCCGTCTGTGCAAAGGCCTAGCTATTATTACATAAATCACAAACATAGTATACATTTTAAATTACAATACACATTCCCGTTTTTCCCAGGGTTATGTATAAAATATGTGATTATCATATCACAGTGTCCACTCTAACTCAAAAACTAATTGGCTAAATGTCATCAAATTTGGTAGGTAAGTCACTTGTGGGTTACCCGTGTGCTGATTAGATTCTGGTATAATTCAAAAAAAGGAACCTTCCTTGTTCACAAAGTGCCCTGAAAATATGAAAAAATCCTATGTATCCACACGAGCTGAAAAATTAATTATTTAGGGCCCGAGTAATGTCGGGTAATTCGTTCTAATCTGTCTATAAAAGTATTACAGCTCAAAATTAAAAATGTTCAAAGTTAGATCGAAGATGCCGTCATAAAATGAAAATAAATTATGAAAGCTCATAATAAGCTATCACTACCTGCAGCACTTGCAATAGTATTGAAAAGCACCTTTTATACGTTTCTCATTTATACGCTTTTCCTGTTAATCACCAGACATATCTATCCATTGAAGTTAATTTCGATCACATGTTTTCGCAGTTATAAGTTCTTTTTTTTTGTCACTGGTCCCTTGAGAAACGCATAGCTTTACTGTAATTGAACTTCTTATACTTACAATTCAAATTTCTCTTTGTAAGCACCTCTAATAATTATTCTCTATAAGCACCATTTGGAAAAAAAAATCGCAATATATAACAAAATATTTTACTACCCTCAAAAAAATATATCCACTGGCAATTAAGGAGCTTTTGTCGTAAATCCCCCACAATATTGAATTATTCATGATTCTCCACACGATATCGGAAAGTATATGACTCAGAACTAGTAGATAATTCGCTCTCTCTTACAATATATCCTCGATTAGACTCAACGCCAGATAAAACATGCATTTGATAATATCCTCTTGGGACATCATTTGCGATTTTACAGGTTGTCATCAGAGTATTAATTGTGTGAGAAAATAAAATATGTACGTATTTTATCCCATACTTACAAGCTGTACGTTTATAATCTTTATTTTATAACCAACTCGGTCGATTCCGCGTGCTTCAGGGGTCGTGAAAAATGACCTTTGAACTGACGCGATTGCTCAATTCCTCCGACCGAATGTGAGGGTTCAATTCCTAGGGCCGATGTGGTGTCAGTTCAAACACGGTTTTGACGGACTGAAAGTGCTAGGTTTTCATATCGTACAAGGTAAAATATAGTTTGGTTTTTATTAAAATATCCTCCAATATAGGTATTCCTCCCTCTGAAGCATGTCCGTCGTCTAACCAAATAAAATTCCTCTCATTCCTTTTATTTTGTAGTTTTACTTTAATCTAAATCACTATTTATACATTTGTTTGGAAAGAGGGAGATATGAGTAAGGGAGTGTATTTAAGCAAGGTGTAGGGTCTTGATAACCTGTTATGTATAATTTCTTTAATTTGCATTACACTGTGATTTTCCTGTAAACTAATAGCATATTACGAATTTCAGTTGGAACTGTCAATCCGGCAAAGAGCGGATTCTACGAGTGGTTGATGAAGGACGTCCTTCATCAACCACGTACTGCATCAGAGGTTGATGAAAGACGTAGTAACGTCCAAGAGTGTTCTGGATTTGTAATTTAATATTGTAATTTAATGTACGGCATAGATGATGCTAGTATAAAATACCCTTATTACCAAACAACTTGGTTGACTTTACTATATCGTTTTAAAGTTTTTGCTAAATTGGTTTGTTTCCATACCTTTTGATAATTTCTTTGTGTTTACAACACAAAAAATATCTGATGTGGGCATCAGCACATCACTTTCCCTGCAGACTTGAATTTATTTTCTCTTTATTTCTTTAATAATTAATTTAATTGGATTTAATTGCACAAAATAACACTGAATTTGCACTTTTAATTCAATTTTTTAACAAATGTCCAGTTACCAAGTGAAAACAAAGGCGGAGTAACAAAAATGCGAAAAATCTCAAACATCTAGGAACGGTTGTTCCTAGAGTAATGAGGTTGATCTTATTCTGTTTTCGTCAAAAATTACGTATAAAACAAGCATTTAATTGATACATTTGAGGGTATGTAGTCTTTTATTTTAGATTTTGGCAATTTTTACGGGCCATTTCGTAAAAAAGGCAGGTTCTTCTTTTCCCAATCGTACCAAAATCTAATCAGCACAAGGGTATCCCACAAATGACTTATCTACCAAATTTTGTAAAATGTGGTCAATTAGTTAGAATGGATACAGGAAATTTTTGCGGGTCATTTCGCAAAAAAGGCGGGTTGGGTTCTTTTATCCCGAATCGTACAAAAATCTAATCAGCACCAGAGTCACACCCAAGTGTTACACACATGTAAAGAATCACACACTTGTAAAATTTTATGAAATTTGGTCCATTAGTTTTGGAGTTAGAGTGGATATATACATTGCAGAGACAGACACACATATGGACTTCAAGCTAAAAATAGTTTTTTCGTGTTCTAGAGGTCCCAAAACGTGAAGCTCCGTCGAAAACTCGAATTACGATGTTGCACATGATTCCAATACTTGCCCTATACATTACCATGTATTGCAAGAAAAGTAAAAAATAAAAAAATATGATGACAATTAACAACATTTATTCGCCAATCTGAATTTCCGCCAATATTGAATTGTTCATAGATCCAAATGATAACAAAGAACGCAACCCAGAACAATTAGATAATTCTTCCACTCGTACCATTAATCTTCTGTTGTACGTAATGTCCGTATGATCATATGGAACATGCATGTAATCTTCAGATGATTAAATAAATGAATATGTCTTATGCTATCTTTAAAAATGGATTTTATCTTGAATTAAATGGATTTATTGAATTCGCTATATATGAAAGAGGATTTTAGGATTGCTCGAAATTTCCTAACATTCCTTTGTTTAATTAACTTTATTGTCTTGGCAACAGGAAAGAATCTTACATTCAACGCGATTTAAGGTTTCTTTCAATAAAATTTTAGACTTTTTATTTCGAGAAGCTTTGAGTATTAGAATATGGACTTTAAGAGTTGTATTTTATGGACGAGGGCAGCAAAGTCCGTTTCCCATTCCCATTAAATTAAACCTTTAGTTAAATTATGTGACTCTATTTGCTAAAAAACTATAATGGTAAGAAGGACAAATTTTGAGCACATATGTCAAGTTTCACGTAAATTGGAAGGCTCATAATTTCAATAATTAAAACGAATTGTATTTGGGCGAAATTCCCATTTTCAAACTGCACATGCTCACTGTACTTCATACAAATAGCATGTAAAAATAAAATATAGACCTATAGGCATTTTAGATATGAGTAACCATTGTTGTACAAAAGTTAAAAAAAAGTCCAATATTCTGTTTTACCATCCTCCAATTTTTACATATTTTATTTCATTTGTGTGTGACCGAATATTGCGTTGGCGAACTTATAAAAATGTCGCCATTTCGACGCGATTTCTTTTTCTAGATCTGAAAGTACAGCCGGGTTGTTAGAAGACTGTGATAAAACAAAATGAATACAATAATAAAGCACAAATGAATGAAAATACAAGTGTAGGTATCGAAAACTTGAAAAAGAACGTAATGAAATTACATTCATGTACTACCTTGAGATTTAAACATACTCCTGTATATTAAATACGTTTTTGTGCCTTAAATGTGTTACTTTGATTTCATTGTTTTCCTGTATTCTAATTTATTTAATTTTTAATTCAAATTCTAAAAAAACTTAAATGCCATTTTATATTAGGATTCCCAAATATTGAAACTATTTTTTTATACTTATAATTTCATTCTTTTTTGCAACACATTTTATACAGCATTATAGCCATTGTTACACAATATTATAGCCCTTGTTACACAGCATTATAACCGTTGTTATGCAGCATTAGAGCCCTTGTTTTACAGCATTATAGCCCTTGTTTTGCAGCATTATAGCCCTTGTTTTACAGCATTCTATCACTTGTTATGCAGCATTGTAGCTCTCGTTTTACAGCATTATAGCCCTTGCTAGCATTATAATTCTTTTTATACAGTATTATAGCCCTTGTTACACAGCATTATAGTCATTATTATATAGCATTGTAGCCGTTATTACACAGCATTATAAGCCTTGTTATACAACATTATAGCCATTATTATGCAGCATTATACAATTTTCCGTATGAATGGATAAAACGAAGCACGAGAATATATTTTTTTTATTCTAAACGGAGTTTCGGAATTTAAGTGCTGCTACTTGTATTATTTGAATAGTGTGTGTTTAATTTAAGACCCAAGGAACAATTCGTTCAAATTTTAAATAAATAACGCAGCATAGTCAAATTTTGTCAATTGAATATTCAACGTAGACATAAGAAAAGAATTAAGGTTCTAAAATCATTAATACAATTATGCAGCTTTGAGTATATTTATAACAGTTTAATCTTTATCACATTTTTAGTAAGTAACTCTACTTACGAATGAACTGAAATATAAATTTACGTTTATTAAAGTGATTGGTGGAGAAACAAATACTTGCATTAAGAGAAAAATTCCCCTGTAATTATTTCTCATTGCGTCGTCTTAAAGAAATAAATTATTTTGAAATAATATTTTCATAGATGTCATGATAAAAATGCTAATTTTATTACTGAACTTTACGATTTTTCGTCATAAAAGATTTTGGATAAATCAATTTCAATTGCATGATTTACCGACCCTTACGGCTTAAAGTATTTCTTATGAATAAAGAAGTGATTAGTGGAATCGCTCCAAATTTTTTATATGTTTTCAAAAGTAAAAATCGTTTCTTCTTGTTTGGCATCTAACATTTTTGTTGCAATTAACTAAACTGTAATTATTTTAGGTTCAGTGTAGTCAGTAAAATATTTTATTTTAATTCGCTCTAACTATGGCAAAAATAACTGTAACGTAAAATCATCGTCAAAACACATTATGCATATAAGAAATTAATAGTTACCAAATTATTGTACTTTAGTAACCAATTTGTTAACAAAATTGTAGTTACTTGTTTGTTAATTAATTAGTTATTAATTAGTTGTAAATGAATTTGTAATTATTAATTAGCATTTAAGAAAGTAGTAGTTACTAATTAGTTTTAACAAATTAGTAGTTGTTAGCCAATTAGTAGTAATTAAATAATGGTTCACAAATTTGTAGTTACTAATTTATTAACAAAATTACAGTTAAATTATTGTTAACAAATTAGTAGTTACTAATTAGTAGTTAACGAATTAGTGGTTATTTCACAATTTTTAAAGAAAATGTTTTGTTTTTCATTTTACACTTTATATAGTTCGCGTTTTGATGATATTGATTTGTTTTCTATGTCAAAAAGTAATTTTAACAATATTTGTTTACGGAGTTTACTATGATTTGTAAAGTATCTTGCTGCCCCAACCGGGAATCGAACCCTGGATCTCCGAACTAGCTAGCCGACTCTCTACCGTTGAGCTACTGGGGCGAAATTGCAAGCTCTTATTATCAAAGTTGACTCTGCAGATTTATAATTATTTTTTTTCATTTCTCTCATTTTCATTATATTTTTTAATGTGATCATCGTAATTGGACTTATTCCGTCTTGAATGGCTAAGAAATAAATAAATACTTCTATTAAGATCACTCATAATTTCACTTTCTTGGGCTACTGATTGATTTTAATAACCCTTTCACAATGGCGGAACTAGCCATCAGTACGCCACCAGTACTACCAGTAGTCGTCGTGTCATTCGTGCACACCGTACGCGTTAACTACTTCACTTTGCACTTTAACAACAAATACACTTTACTCGTGTCAAGAACTTTTTCTTGTGCGCTAGTTAAATTCGTGGTGTCCAATTCGCGTATTGTTACTGCAAATGTCGCTAGCCAATGCGACGTATTTAGTGGATGCCGGATATAACCGGCGCTAATCAATGCGACACATTTAGTAGATGCCGGATATAGCCGGCGCTAGCCAATGCGACACATTTAGTGGATGCCGGATATAGCCGGCGCTAGCCAATGCGACACATTTAGTGGATGCCGGATATAGCCGGCGCTAGCCAATGCGACACATTTAGTTAATGCCGGATATAACCGGCGATAGTCGTGAATGGGTTAAAAACACTCAATATTTTCTTCAGAGGTTCAATATTACTAAGGTGACATTTTAACAGAAACCTAAAATTTATTGAAAAATTTACAAAATATTTGTAGCGTGAATTTATCCTCGACTTCGCCATACATATTTTAGTATTTAGACAGCACATAACTTTCCCTACACTATGCAACGACTTTACCTCTTCCACCAGCTAAATAACTGTGTACCAAATACACGTCACAAATCTTTTGGCTTTAAATTGCACATTCACATTTAACCCTCTTATTGGTGACAATATGTAAATATATTTCAAAGTCCTAAATTAACTTATATTTCGCGTAAATCTAACTTGACAATAAAAAAAATTGCTGCCGTTCACTAATCAAAAATAGACAACCATCTAATGATCCTACGTAAACCGCCAATAGGCGAATAAATAAATTAAACCATACCACACTGTTGTTGGTGGTTAATTAACACCATATAATATGAAAACGGATTATTAGTCCAAAAAGAAAGACTTATCCATACACACGTATAAATTTCTCGACAAATTGTAATTTAATTGATATCCAAATAAAAAATCTGATGTGGGCAACAAATGACTCTCCTTACATAATGCAATGAATTTACTACTTTTATAGTTAAAAAAAAGGCTATTCTTACAGTAGATACTTACATTTTTTCAAAGATATTGAATTAGTCGTCATTTTCATTGATTTAGCGTCATTTTCATCCATTTGGCGAGATAGATTTTCGTTAATTTGGCAACATTTAAAAATGTCGTCAAGTTGGCGACATTCCGCTAAATTTGTCGCCAAAATCTCGCCAAGCGTTATAGACGGAGAAATAAGTTACTCTTACAACAGATAAATGACTATTGGCGTTCAAATAAAAAAGTATTACTCAAAGTATCTTTTCTCTTGAATGGAACGAGTTAAATCCACGAAAATGATGTCACCAAATGTATCGCATGATATTACATATGAAAAGTGAACATGATTCTTAACAGTTAACATATTTTTTTTAATTTATGGGACCTTTTGATAAATATATTTGAAAAATGTGCAATATTTCGAGAACGGTTCATGCTAGCGTTCTAAAATTTATGTCCATCGTTTTCTAAGGAAAAATTACATAAGAAATGTCTATTTGCGTAAATTTATCAAATATTTTGATTTCTTAATGATTTTTTCAAAATTTCACTCGAAAATTTAGGGGGGTTCTGAACATTCGATTGCGTTTTTAAACAATAGGCTTCCAGTATTCATGGATTGTGATTTTTGTGCCAAATTTCATTCAAATCGCTCCATTCGTTCGTGAGATATCGTCTCCACAGACTCACTGACACACACACATACACACACAGATATCACCTCAAAAATGTTCGATTCGTGATCATAGTGATCACGATCAGGGTGATCAACGTGATCAGGGTGATCATCGTTCGATCCCTGATCACGAATAAAATATTTTTGAAGTGATGTCTGTGTGTGTGTGTGTGTGTGTGTGTGTGTGTGTGTGTGTGTGTGTGTGTGTGAGTGTGTGTGTGTGTGTGAAAGTATGTGTGTATGTGTGCGTGTCAGTGAGTCTGTGGAGACGATATCTCACGAACGAATGGAGCGATTCGAATGAAATTTGGCACAAAAATCACAATCCGTTAATACTGGAAATTTATTGTTTTTAAACGGAATCGAATGTTCAGAAGCCCCCTAAATTTTCGAGTGAAATTTTGAAAAAATTCTCAAAATATCAAAACCTTTATTGTTACGCAAATAGACATTTCTTATGTAATTTTTCCTTATAAAACGATTGACATAATCTTTAGAACGCTAGCATGAACTGTTCTCGAGATATTGCACATTTTTCAAATATATTTATAAAAAAATCGCATAAATTAAAAAAAATATATGAACTGTTGAGAAACATGTTCTGTAGCCGTTTCTCATATGTAATATCAAGCGATAACTTTGGTGACATCATTTTTGTGGATCTAGCTTGTTCCATTCATGAGAAAGGATACTTTCAGTAGTACTTTTGTATTTGAACGCCAATAGTCATATATCTATATAAATAAAATTGAAAATCTGTCTGTCTGTCTGTCTGTCTGTTTGTCTCATCATCACGGGAGAACGGCTGATCCGAATTTGATAAAATTTGGTGGGTAGCCTAGAAATAGCCCCACTTAAAATTTAGTCCGTGTTTTGAGTTTCTACGACCAGTGGTTCTCGAGATATTAGTAAAAAACGAAATTTTCCTTTGTCTCATCATCACGGAAAAACGGCTGAACCGAATTTAATGAAATTTTGTGGATAGCCTTGGAATAGCCCCCATAAATTTAGTTTAAGTTTCGAGTTTCTAAGACCAGGGGTTGTCGAGATATTAATGAAAAACGGAACTTTTTCCTATGAGTTATACTCTCCAACTCCGTGGTTTATTCAAACGGAAAGGATAAAAATCGTTTGTTTAAAACGGCGAAATGAAATAAAACTTTATTTCCGAGTTTGGTGCAGGATTTTTGCATTAATTAGTCACTATCGAAAAACACGAATTGTTTGAAACATGAATTTAAATGGAAAAATCTACCTCCGTGGTTATATTTCACAAGCTTTTACTCAACGATTAAAAGTATAAAGAAATCAAAATGGCTATTTAATTTCGCATTTTATGAGGAAGATTCTATCTTATATCATGTTGCTCGGCAACGGAATGAAATTAAATGTGTTGTTAATATTTATTATTATTTTTTCTATTTGAATAATAAATAAATGGATGTAAAAATATATTTTTAAATGAAAGGTTTGGTTGTTTTTTTAATTATATAAATTGCAAACTGCGTACATCATTTTCATTTATTTTAGCAAAGAGGTTTCCAGCTCATATATTGTATTTAGCTAATAAACTCATATATTGTGCTTACCCAATAAATTCATTTAGCCGATTGTTTAAGCAGAAAAAGAGTAGAACGGCTGTATCTTATAATACAATTTTAGTGTTTTCATTTAGTGTATACAAACGGGGTCAGAATATTTTATTCTTCAGATCTGCAAATTTAGAGCTACGAGTTTAGCGGAATATCTCTAAATAATTTGGTAACTTTTCTTAAACTTTACTAAATTAGCGGAAATGTTTCCAAATTTATAAAAATGACGCAAATCAATGATTTGTTTTTTTAGAATAGAGTACTGAAATGATATTTCGGTAGCATTTGTCGGACAGTCCATCCATCCTACTTAGTAACACATTTAACGAATTTTTTTAATATCACCAAATTGATAAAAATATTTGTGAGTCCATAAAAATATCATAGAATTGATAAAATCGCGCTTAATAAATGAAAATAATTGTGTTTTGTTAGGGGATAGTATTGTGATGATGATTCGTCAATTTGTCGCAAAATGGGACTATCTGTTCTACAGTCCCACTTGGCGATAAATTTGTGGATTTTTTAAGTTATCGCTAAATTGACTAAAATGTCGCCAAATCTTCCATGGAGGTCGCATTATTCAGATGATATGATTTCCATCAATTTATTTGAAGCAAATGATATCATGTCGCTTAGCAACGGATTCAATATGTTATGCGGCATACGATTTTTATTAAATCTTTTCCTATTTGAATAATAAAAATATGTATATAAAATAAATTTCATTGACATTGCATTTTTGACTGGATCAATTACGGTCTTCAGATTTAAACATCATTATTATTGGTATTTTCGGGGACTGTTGATTCAGGGATTATTGATATTTTCAAATTATTATGGAATTGTTTTATTATGACGAAAATTGTTGAAACTCATATATAATACGTTGTACGTAATCTTCTACGAATGCATTATATCTTCTAATCTACGAGAATATAAGTAGTGCAGGTATATTGGCATATATTTAAATATATAGTGGCATATATTGGAATCAATTACGACCTTCTGGTAAAAGATAACGGGGATTATTGATATTTTCAATTTATTACGTCATCTCCTTTATTCTGGCAAATATTTTTGAGACTCATATTGTAATACGGGTAATCTTCTACTAATACACTGGCATATTTTCTAATCTGCGACAATATAAGTAGTACGGGGTTGCATATAATGATTCAATTCCTTTTTTTTTTGTAAATTTGCTTACAAAAGAGGTCAAGATGTTTTATTCTTCAGATCTGCCCGTGAAGATAATTTTGCACAGTGAGAACAGATATTCTTAAACTTCTCTTTATGAGCAATAAATTTAATATTTTAACAGAATTTGCACATGATTGCGAATTATAAGTTTCTTTATATTATATACTCCGTACGAAGAACGGGTATGCTGCTAGTCTGCTATAAGAATAACTTATTTCTCCTTCCTTAACGCTTGGTGAGATTTTGGCGACGAATTTAGCGAAATGTCACCAACTTGGCGACTTTTTTAAATGTCGCCAAATTAACGAAAATCTTGCCAAATGGTTAAAAATGGCGCTAAATCAATGAAAATGACGACTAATTGACGAAAATTCAATATCTTGAAAGTAATATAAGTATTACTATAAGAATAAGCTATTTTTGCTGTAAAAGTAGTAAAATTATTGCATTATATAAGAAAAGTTATGTGCTGGCCACATCAGATTTTTTCTATTTATTTTCAAGTTTGTGTCATTCGTTTTCAAATGAAACATTACAATAAATAAATGCTTATATATTAAATAAATATTATATAAATACTTATATGTTAAATAAATGCTTATTTATTTAACTTTACTAAAGTTACTGATATTCTAATGATTTTTCAAAAATTCATTCCAAAATTTGGAAGGGAAGGGGGGGGATCTGCTAAGTATTCGTTCGCATTTAAATCCAATTTTTCCAGTATTCACTGATTGTAATTATTGTGCCAATTTTTTTTCAAAGCGTTGTATTCGTTCGTAAGACATCGCTTACACACACACACACACACACACACACAAGCACATACACACATACACTATAAACACACACACACATACACACAGATATTTCCCCAAAAACGTTCAATTCGAAACCCGGGATACTTGAAACGTGTTCTCATGCCGAAAATCTGAATTCCAATTTTCGACCCTATACATTATACTATGTACCCCTCACATTACTTTCCCTATACATTATACTATGTATATATGGAAAGTAAAAAGGTATATATCTTTCTATATACCCCTCACATTACTTTCCCTATACATTATACTATGTATATATGGAAAGTAAAAAGGTATATATCTTTCGTACCCACATAACTTTTTAATGTTTGTAAAAAAAAATATTTCTAGTTCAGAACATGTCTGGCAATGAATTCCATGCATTTGAAGGATCTGACGGATTGCATTTGACGGATTTTAGTGACTTTTGAATTTATTTTTTTGTTTAAATAATCAATCCCGCATTTAGACTATATGCCAGCATTTTCCCAAAAAATAATGTTGTTTTGCATAGGAAATAATTTTGGGAATTTTTTTAATTTCGACTAGTTCGTATTTTAATCACTAGGGGGAATCCAACCCCTGCTTGTCACGCTTCGTCAACCCCCATCATTCGCTTCGCGAATCAGGGGGGGGGGGCTACTCCCTAGCGCTCAGTGACCTGTGTCAAGCCAAATTAAAGTTTACATCGGAAAACGGTATATTTTAGCGTATTCATCCACCCTTTCTCTACAAATGTATCACATTTCATATTTTTGTATATAGTTTTTACAGTAAGAGATAGCGAAGCTCGAGGGAAGCGCCCATACAGCAAATAAATTTTCACTTCAGGAGTGCATAAAAGTAGAATAACTTATAAACTGATTCGACATCATAAGAAAGAACGCCGCCTTGCAAAAATTCATGTAGGTACATCCCAGCAAAAATTCGTAGTCTTGCTAGTGTTAGTCTGTCCAGGATGCGAAAGTCGCAGTTCTATACTCTGTCTTTGACTTTGACACTAAATATTTCTTAAAGTTTAAATCAAAAACGGTTCATTTCAGAATGTTTCCCTGATATTTCTCTACAAATGTACCAAATTTTATACTTTTATATGTTATAGTTTTTACGGTATGACACCGGGAAACTAGAGGTGACGCGAAATTTGTCAAATGGCGACGGCGGTGGCTTTAGCTACATTTTTTAATTTAGGGAGATTACTACACATTTTATCCTACTCGAGATTTTTTTCACAATGTATTCACACAATTACTTTCATCATGGTACATGCATTAGTTTTTTATATATCTTATCCACGAATCATAGACATACACTCGTACACACACTGGTAAACATCTTTCCAGAAGTTTTTGCGATGTATTCATGAGGTTAATAAAATAAAATCTCACATAATTATGCATACATAAACTAAATAATTTTGATTTAAAAGGGAGATGAATAAAAATTTAATTGTTTTGCAACATATCACTAATAAAAGATAACTAGAAATTCCAAAAGGGATAGTCAGAGATCGCAGTGGTTTGATTTTTGGCTGGGGTAAACATTCTTTCTGATTCTCTTACTCTAGATATTTTGTTATAAGGAATCTCTTTCATAGTTTTACTTTTCTAAAATACAAAATTTTCTCTCAAAGAAATGAAAAATCTACCCTTTTCTTGTCCGTAATATTCAAAAGAGTAGTCATATGAACGAGACATTAATTCCAAATATTCTCAAACCCAGACAGCTTCGTGACAACTCGGAGACGAGATGGGGTTTTAAAAATCAGCCGTTTAAACGCTAGAGGGTTACTTGTTGCCGACGATGTGGTTGATGAATAATGGAGTAGATATCGATTGGAATTTCGATTTGAAACGCCTAATACATACATATGGGCAAATATTCATTTGAAGAAATAGTATTGAGCAGATTTAAGTAATATAGAGGTTTTTCCACTTTTAGATATCTTTCAAAATTCATTTCGCGACGCCAGAGGAGATAAAGGTTAAATGCATAGGATATCGGATAGCGCTTCCGCTGTAGATTACAACATACACAGACTAGTTTCTCCCTTTTCATGAGCTCTTCAGCATGGAGTAGCCGATACATGCAATTACAGTAAGAAAACTTATTGAGTCACAATTTTGTGCACATCTATAGAAACCGGCAATTTTAGTCCTACTACACCATTTGCATCAAATTCCATAAGGATCAAACGTTATATCTAATAGACAAATTCATATTCACAGAACATTTCTCTAAAAGTTGGGTTTCTAAAGCTAGCATAGCACTCCTATTACAAACAACAACATCCATGGACAGGTTTCATGCTTTTCTGAACTTCTTTATCACGGAATAGTAAGTAGAACATAATTTGTCAGACTCCATAGAGCATAGAGATTCACCCAATTGCAGCACATAGCAAATCTTCTTACAACCATAACAGGCTTTGCCTGTTTTATACAGATAAGCGCATAAACGAGGTGTTGGGAATACCTCTTTTAGGTGGGTTCTTTGAGTATAGTTAACTACCTAAAGCGACTAAAACATTCCAACAATTTCAGCGAAAACTCTTTGTTAAATTCACATTATAAGACAGGGTAACTAACATTTAAACACAACACAACTTCCAATAGACAACTCTTATGGACTCACATACTATAGACTCATTTTTATTTTGTGGACTCACACTATTATTTTACGGACTCACACACTAGGGACATATTATATCATTCTCTCTAATAATAAATTCAAAATGGCTCAAACATTGCATAAGGTGCTTTGCTCAAGGAGCAGAATATGATAGGCAATTATGTTGCTGTGCAGTGGGAAATAACTGCGAAAAACAATTAAATTTAATGATGTGTTGATTCATTTACCTCAAAGTAACTCACTTCAAAATAACAGATTTTAGACCAAGATCACCACCGTGACACCAAATCTCCCTTGTTTGCAATTTTTTAGATCATTTTTACTTTCTTTCTCTATAAAGTATTGCTTTCCCGAAAATCTTCCAATTTCGAATTGTGACGGATTGAAAATGTTCGAAAGCACGTTTTCAGACTCCCTCGCCCCATTCGAACACTTTTAGAAATATATCACCCAGTCTCAAAAACGGATGCACATATGAAACTACATGTGTAGATATGTCATGCAAAGAGCCAAAACTAAATAAAATATTTTGTAATACGCCTTATTAAAACTCGAATTATTCACCATTTAATATTTTCATAGTACAATTTCCTATGGCGAAATTGGCTAATTCCTAGGATCATAGTATACTCAATGCTAGAAAACGATGGGTAGAACTACTCTATCGATGTAAAGGATATTAAAATAATATACATTAACACAGACAGGAAAGTCATGTGTTGGGGACATCAAACTTTTCCTATTATTTTTCTGCCCTTAATGACTTAATGATTTAACCTGATTTTACTTTCCTTATATACATAATGTATAAGGAAAGTATTGTGACGGGGTCGAAAATTCGAATTCGAGTTTTCGACGGGAGAGCACGTTTCAAGCATACCTGAGCACGAATCAAACATTTTTGAGGTGGTGTCTGTGCGTGTGTGTGTGTGTGTGTGTGTGTGTGTCAATGAGTCTGTGTACACGATAACAGACGAAAGAAGGGACCGATGCGAACGAAATTTGGTACAAAAATTACAATCCGTAAACACTGGAAGCCTATTGTTTTTATACGCAATCGAATGTTCAGAACCCCCCTAAATTTTCGAGTGAAATTTCGAAGAAATCGCCAAAAAATCAAAACCGTTAATAAAGTTACGCAAATAGACATTTCTTATGAAATTTTTCATTAGGAAACGATTGACATAAATTTTAGAACGCTAACATGAACCGTTCTGGAGATATTACACATTTTTCAAAAAAATTATCAAAAAGTTATATAAAATTAAAGAAAAAAAATTCCTATTGAGAAACATGTTCACTTTTCATGTGTAATACCATGCGATAAATTGGGTGACATCATTCTCGTGAATCTAGCTCGTTCGATTCATGAAAAAAGATACTTTGAGTAATACTTTTGTATTTGAACGCCAATAGTCATTTATCTGCTGTAAGGATAACTTAATTCTCCGTCCATAACGCTTGGCGAGATTTTGGCGACGAATTTGGCGGAATGTTGCCAACTTAGCGACAGTTTTAATTGTTGTCAAATTAACAAAAATCTCGCCACATTGATAAAAATGACTCTACATCAATGAAAATGACGACTAATAGAAGAAAATTCAATATCTTGGAAAGAATATAAGTATCTACTATAAGAATAACATTTTTTTAACTGTAAAAGTAGTAAATTTATTGCATTATATAAGGAAAGTCATGTGCTGCCCACATCAGATTTTTTAATTTACACTTCAATTGTTTACCTCTTGTGGAGGTAGCTTTTGTTTCATTGTTGTAACTATGGTAGCAGATAATATGCATACAATGAAAACAACTCCAGTAAAGTGGATGCCATTTTTTACACTCTTGCTTACTAATTAATGAATACAATCAGTTAATTTTTTCGGTCAATTAGCAAATACAAAATGAAATTCAAGGGAAAAAATTTATTTAATATTTGCTAATGGACTATTACTATACTTTCAGTATATGTTAGTTAATACATGAGAAAAAATTACAGAAATTTATTTAAAGTATTCACAGTGACCTGTCCTAAGAGGCTCATTTTAAACTAGAATAGAATGTTTAGTACCTTTAAAATATTCATCAAAATATTTTGATTTTCTTCCTGCGTTGTTTATATCTAAAAAAAATTGATTTTTATCACGCAAAACAAAATGCGAAAATAACACTTATTTTAACTTGCATTAAATTTTCAGTTGTTGCATAACATCCGTCTTTACTGGCGACTTTGAGATTGTTTAATTGAATTTAACACACATGTTCCTTATAGATCAGACGTAACTACTAAAAGCGTATATTTCCGTATTGCAAACTACATTGTAAAAAACATATGCTTTTATCTGCCCTGTAGGACGCAAAAAGAAATTTAACAAAAAATGTAGGAATTTAACAAGAAATGTAAGAATTTAACAAGAAATGTAAGAATTTAACAAGAAATGTAAGAGCTTAACAAGAAATATTTTCCATCTAAGCTTGCAGCTCTTAGGGTTAATTTGGCTGATTTTATTTGCGGTTTACTATTCTTTTAATCCACACTAGTATTATTTTGACAGGGATTTGAAGTTTAAGAAGTTTCTGAACAATTGTGGGTATGTATGCAGGCACAAGACTCTCAAACTGTACTACAAAATCAAACCCAGTTCCTATAGTCAAACAATCGCTCTAAAACCGCAGCAATATTCATTGTACCCTTCAAAAAAGTACGCAATTGTAATAGCAAAAACTTGGAACAGTAAGAAAAGCATACTCTAACATTGGATAAAAACGCAATCTTTCCTTCCAACGCTGGGATAACAGAAAGTACTAGTTTACCAGTTATGACGCCATCTGAAAATGATAAATAAAAATTGGATAAATTAAAACTTTGTAAAATACAGCCTATATATACAAAAATAAACTGCTCAATCAGCTTCAAATATAAAAAACTGTCTTCTTCAGGACCGACAAGGAGCGAAACCTCACTTACCTCAAGTCAGGTCGACAACTAAGGATAGAACACGTGGAGAAAAGCAAGAGATAATAAGTTGCCAATGTCACGGTAACTTATTATCTCTTGCTTTCATTCACTATGATTTGCTTAAATCCTTGTGCTTTCATCCACTCTTGCTTTCATCCATAATCAATATATGTATTTCAATACTATCTGTCTGGTGCAGCACCTCTTTGGATCTTGTGCCAAAAAAAACCCTAATCAACCAGCTAACCAGCCAATGTTGCAGGAAAACAGGAAAAGAGTAAACCTCAAAATGAATGGCAGAAAACTAAGAAACACGAAATACCACAGAGGGGGTGGGGGAATAGAAAGAGATGAAGAAAAAACTGAGACGATTAGTAGGAAACTACGAACACACAAGTGTGACACGGCCAAATGGCCTAATCACAGTATCTTGTAGAATCCACTTCTATAATAAGGGATTGGAATTCCGTTCCAGTAACTCAAAGATAGAACTTCAGCTGGCCAGTTTGAACATCCAGGGTTCGATTCCCTGTTAGGGCAGCAAGGTTCATTGCAATCTCTCTCTCTCACACACACACACACACAACTCGTGAAATAGAAACCTGACATTTTTAGAGGCTGTTCCTGATAAGTCAGAAGTAATCACTGGAAAAGAAAATTTCCATAACCCAACCATAATGTGATTTGTAAGCGGTTTGATTTATCAGGAAGTGCTAAGCGCATGTCAGAATGTACTAACCAAGGGTTTTCTTTTTAACGAGATTTCTGTGGTTTTAAAAAAGATGCAGATACGATTTTTACAACTAAAATTCATCATATCTCGTTTATAGAATGGGTATAAAGCTAATTATATTTAAGTAAAAGTTGATATATAAGAGAAACGTCAAATTTGTAAACATCATAAAAATTGTTTGATTATCATCATATATAATTACAACATTATCATCATATTAATTATATAATTCGTCTACATTTATATATCTCAATTTTGGAAAAGCAACAATTTCAATACTATATTAAGTAATTTACTATTATTGAATGAGAAATGTCTATTATTTAAATCATGTCAAAATATACGCTCCGAATTTATACTGCTAGCTCAGAATAATTCCATTTCTTCACAGTAAGTAAACAAAAGATATTGACCATCCTTTCTTTTCCTCTGGAACTGTTGTTTCTATTTGAGAGCCATTTCTTTTTTCACCCACACCGTTCTTTTTCTTTGAAGGAATCGAGGGTCGTCCATCTTGTGTGTCTCTTTATTGCGCACAGTGAATGTCGTCTTGTGTTTATCTTTGTTTCACTTTCAGAAAAGAATGATAGACACACTGTGTACATTATGGAAGGCTGATCTTTTTATCATGCGTTTATGTTATCGATCCTGATAGATTGTTTAGAATAATTTTTGTGATATTTCTGGGGAAGCCAGGTTTCTGGGTTATACAACAGAGAACACTAAAATTACGTACACTAAAATCATTTCACTCTTATATACTTAACCTATAAGATCTGGAACCTAATAAAGACAGCACGGAGACCATATTTATATGCGTACTCAGCAACATGTAAAAATTTTAAAGTCGGTATGGAGACTCTATTTATATGTGTAACCATCACTATTTGGAACCTTATAAACGTAAGTGCGGATACCCCATTTATATGCAAAACCTGCAACATGTGGAATCTTGTTGGAGACCCAATTTAAATGTATAACCTACAACATCTAGAACCTTTAGACAGTGAACATTGAGACCATAACAATATGCTTAGCTTACAACAATTAGAACCTTTGAAGTGAGTAGAAAGATTTTATTTATATGCATAACCTTTAAAGAACCTTGCGGCCCCAACCGAGAATCGAACCACGAATCTTCGTACTGGCCAGCCGATGCTCTACCATTGAGCCATCGGAATAGTATTACAAGTTCTTATCGTCGAAGTGGACTCTGCATTCTCTTCCCTCTTATGTCATATTGCCATGCGACTTGACAATCTGATCACAGACCTGACTGGCCGTTCTGATGGTGGAAGGGGCTGCCTTGTTGGTCCCTTTTCGGGCGGTGCTCTAGCCCTTTAGGAGGTGGGGTTCGGTCGGCCGTCTCTATCGCCGTTCCTCGCCGTTCGTCGAAGCAATGATCTGGTATCCACTGGGGAAGCGCTCGTTGCATGGTGGAGTGGAAAGTTTCTCTGACCGGAGGGATAAAGTGGGCCACCGTGCCATATTTCATGTGGAGTTGGAATTTTTCCGGGCTGTGCATTTCTGCAGGCCATACAATCTAGGCCGAAGAAAAGAAAGAATCTGGTTGGCCACCTCCTGATAATTTCACCTCACTTTAGCCTCCTGCTGCTATTTTTATCCTCCAGGTTCGCATCCTGTATAACCATAGACCGCCCCCCATTTAAAATCGGTTCTCAATATACAAAGGTTCACTAAATCCGTACTAGTCGCACTAGGGTCACTTTTGAACCACTGACATCATTAAACTAGCTCTGTAAAGCTGATTTATTCGGGCGCCATTGTAAAGAACCTAGCTGCCCCAACCGGGAATTGAAACACAGATCTGCATACTAGCCGTGTGATACTCTAACGTTGAGCTACTGGAGCGGAATTGCAAGCTCTTTTTATCGAAAACATTATAAAGGGCCAACCAAAATTTTTATAATATGGATATGGAGACCCTAGTAAAATATAATCTATACATAGAACATATAAAGCAGGTGTTCTAACGTTTTTCATAAATTCGCACCACCAAAATTAAAATTCAAACATTTCAGTACCACAAACAAAAAATTTCTTATATACAAATAGGAAGTCTGGACTATACACTATGCCATATTTTTTTTCGTTTTAAATAAAAGAAATAAACAAAAATAATAAATATTAGCAAATATGATTAACAATATGATCAAGAACTTAATTATTGATTTACAATATGCTTTGCAAAAGGATCTAATATACGGCTTGTGTTTGTTTGACAGAAGTTTATTTCTCTACATTTGATTTGATTTGACTTAATTTTAAAGTTAAATTTGTTCAAGTCGAGCTCCATTGTTTGAGTACAGAGTTGAGAAAAATCCAACTTCACATAAGTATGTAGAAAAAAATGACTTTAAAAGCATAATTGCTTTTTCGAAAATGTCTTTAAAATTTTTCTTTTTTTTTTTAATGCAGTAGTTGACTAAAGATTTCTTTATAAAATTATGCATTAAATTTCTCTCAAATAAGATTCCTATGAGTTGCTCTTTTTCTTTCAGAAGATTGTAATGAATTTACACTGTATATTGCGCAAACAATCCTCGTACCACCAGTCATCTTTTCGTGTACCACCAGTGGTACGCGTGCCACTTGTTGAGAACCGCTAATCTAGAGCCTTCTTAAAGATAACACGTAGATCCTATTTATGTAAGTAAACCACAAAATATTGAACCTTTAAAATGGATATAAAGACTATATTTAATGCGTAACCTACAGCATCTGAAACTTCTGAAGTCGACATCTGAAGTCAATATCTGATGTCGACATAGAACGTCAATATTCCTTTGAAAATTTGGAACCTTTTGAGTTTTTTAAACGAAAAGCATACTTCTCAGACTTGAGTGATCAATACGTGCATCTTGAGTGATAATACATGATCTTGAGTGATCAATACATGTATCTAACAGAAAGTCAAATGGCGTCTGTCATTTAAAAATATATTTATCGAATGATACGAACTAATTATATTCCTTACATTGTGCTTATGAATATCCCCTACCATATTATAACATTAATGTTTAAAATTCTGCTTGAATATAAAGTCATGTCATAATTATACGAAATACAAAAATACTTTTTATCTCTTGCTGGCTCAAAATATTTTTTTTCCTCACAAATATTGTTACAAGATATTGACCTGGTATTTTTCTCCGGTAGAGTTGTTTTTTTGTAAGTCGCATCTTTTTTATCATATGACGTTGTTTTGTCTTTTGGGAATTTATCTTTGTTTCACTTTTAGAAAAGAGTAATTTACATTATGCATGTATGGTGATTTTTTATCTGTGTAAATAAAATTTAAAATTCATCTCTTTGTCTGTCTGTTTGTCTCATTATTACGAGAGAACGTCTATATCGTATTTCATGACATTTTATGAGTAGCCTTAGTATGATCCCACTTAAAATATAGGCGTCCGTCTGTTCTTCTGTCTGTATATCTTTATGAGCTTTCTATCTGTCTGTCATTATGTCCTTCTAGCTGTTTCCTAACTTAGGGCGTAGCCTAATCGTTATAAGAATCTCCAAACAAACAGGATGCACTCGTTAGTTAACGTAATGTGACAATCATTTTTTATACTCTCTACAATAAATGCAATTAAAAATCTAATAGCATTACTTGGTCATTGTGCTTCTATCTCTAAAATAATAGAAGTTTATAAGTAAGGGCTGATAACAGAAGCAAAAAAAAATATTCAGCACTGTGAGCACAGACCTAAGTAAATTCTGCTTTTTGCACAGACAGCTGTATTTTGCCTGCTCAAGCATCATAAATAGAAAAAAAAACGCCATTAATGTTTTTCTGCCCTTTTTTTCTTTCTTTCACTCCCAATTCGAAATTTAAAATTTTTAAATTTTGTCCTTGGTTTGGTATCTGAGATGAATCGAATGACATCAAAGCCAAGAATTTAGATTGAATGAAAGTGTTCAATAATTTTGATGCACCATTCACATCATCCACCATCCACATCATCCACCATTCACATCATCCACCATTCACATCATCCACCATCTCACTCAGTTCGGTGCATATTACATGTATATAGTCATCTACTCAAGAGAAATATTCATAAAATGTTCTAGTAATTTATTTTCAATGGTGCAGTGAAAAGTCTCAATAATACATATGAAAGTCATATTATGAAAATCATTAATTCAAATTCAGGAGTTGTTTGAAATAATCTTATTGTATACTTAAGAGATACTGTGTACGGGAAAATATACCTTAATTTTATTATAATGGTGCTATAAGTATCAGAATATTTATAACGCCATCAAAATCTTTAATTCATTCAGGTTCAGCAGTATTATAAATAATCCCATCCCGTAATTAAAGAAATTTCCATATAATATTCCATGATTTCAATGCAATGGTGATGTGATTATCAAAATCCTAATAATGTGTTTGTTATCAAAATCATTAATTTAGATTTAGCAGCATTGTAAATAATCTCGTCCCATGAGAAATCTCCATAAAACACTCCATAAATACTGTTGTAATGATGATGTGAATATCAAAGTCTTATCAATATTACCATAGTCGTTAACATCGAACAAATCGTGTTCTAATGCAAATTGCAAAACATTTTGGAAGGGGTATGCAAATATAGCTTTCGCATATTCAATGAGAACGCAAAATTTTATAGCACGACATGCTTTGCTCTTTAATTTATAGGATGTACTTTTCCAAAAACGCATGTATACGGCCAAATCGCATCTATTGAAAAGTAAAAAAGGAAATAAATATGTTCAAAATGTCTTAATATACGAGAATATCCAATTTGAATACATAAAAAAATACGTTTTACATGATTTAATAGAAATTTGGGAAATAATGCGGAAATTTCACATCGCATTTCACTTTTCTTTGTCGCAAAAAAAAATAACTAATTATTCAAATGTAGAAAACAAACACGCTATTTAAATTTATACATTAATTCATGAAATTAATTTCGCTGGTTGTTGATATTTTCAACTGAGACATTTGTTCTTACTGGTGCCGTTATTTTTATTTCTTAATACCACAGAGTAGAAATTTGTATTTTTACCTTAATTTTTACTTTGTTATACTATTGAATATAAGATAAAGAAAATATTGTTTTCACGAAAATTTTCGATTTCGAGATTTTGATACCAATATGGGTTTTAGAACCGCCTAAACACATTTTCCGTTTTTTTAGAGAGATGCCCGTCTGTCTGTCTGTATGTATGTATGTATGGCTGGCTGGCTGGCTGTGGTCGATATTTTATACAAGATAGCTGCTACAAATATTAATGTATTTTCACGAATTTTTGTATCCTATTTTGTTATCGAAAATTCCAGAACTAAATAGAATTTTTTTTTAATTCAAGCGAAAAATTCGAAATTGTTTTGAAATTTTGTATTTTCTTAACATGGTAGCATAGGACAAAATTTGACATAATTATGAATAAAAAGGGTTATTTATAGCTCAATGATCACGAAACTTAACAGTTTCAATCATTATAGTGACAAATAGCCATAATACAATTTTTGCATTCGGGATGTCATTAGCTCCCTCGGGGAGGCAAATATCAATTGATATATTTTTTCCAGCTCTTTAGCCTTTTGCTTACGTCTGGGATAGCGTCAATCCCTAACGAAGAACCTCTCAAAATGACAGGTACTTGACATACCCTATCCTAAACAGTTCGATCCCCCTTTGCGGATATTGGCGTCCTTGGACGCCAATGTCTACAAAGGGGGATCGAACTGTTTAGGATAGGGTATGTCAAGTACCTGTCATTTTGAGAGGTTCTTCGTTAGAGATTGACGCTGTTCCCCACGTAAGCAAAAGGTTGAAATGAACTGTAGCATGGTACAATTGCCATCATTTGGGCGAACAATATAGATTTTTCAAATTCCTTTCATGCAAAATTTTAAAACAAAATCACAAGTTCATGGATCCTGATAAACTCATGTATTCTGATATAAGAAGATCGAGGTACACTTCAGTTAATTATTTTTCGAAATCCATATTTTGATGGAGAGATACTTTATGGGTGGCTGTCTGTGTGTGTAAAGAACAACTTGAAATTAATTTGAAAATTAATAAAAGAAAAATGTATACAAATAATGGAGCTCAATTGCGACTCGTACGCGGCAGACAACATCTCATAAATAGTTAGTCCGATTTGAATAACTTTTGTGCATACACTACGTGACAGTGGAAATGAGACACCAAGAAGTAGTGGGCATAAAGGGATGAAAATCGGCAAACAGAGAGAGACGTCAAAGAAAAATAAGTGATGCTTATTGCAACATAAAACACCTATACACTGAGCGATGACAGTATGATCAGTAGGTTGTAGGACTATCGCGGGAAGCGATACAGGCAGCAACACGTCTAGGCACAGAGTCAATGGACGTGCGGATGGTGTCCTGAGGGATGGCCGCCCATGTCAACCATTTGCCAGAGTTCGTCTTCTAAACGCGGCGGTGGCAGCGCACGCAAGCGACGTTCAGTCACGTCCCAGACGTGTTCGATTGATGAGAGATCAGGGGAGACTGGTGGCCAGGGAAGCATCTGGATACCTTGCAGGGAATATTGGCTGATGCGTGCCGTGTATGGTTGGGCGTTATTCAACTGATAAATAGCATTGGGCACAATCTGAAGGAAGGGTAGTGTCAAAGGTCGCAGTACGTCATCCACGTATCGTTTGGCCTTCATAGTGCTCCCAATACGGACTAGAGGTGACCTGTTATCATTGACAATGGCGCCCCCAAACCATGATGCCGCGTTGTCGGGTGTTGTGACGTTCCACAGATACAGCCGGATTGAACCGTCATACTTCGGCGCCATACTCGTACACAGCGACTGCCATTGTAAAACAGAAGCGTGACACGTCTGAGAACACGACCTCGTGCTATTCCGTCGTCCACGTGGCTCTATCCGGACGCCATTGCAAACGGATGCGTCTGTGCTGTTGGGTCAATAGGAGTCTTCTTAACGGACACCATGAGTACAGGTCGCCGGCAACCAATCGGTGGATAATGATCCTAGTCGATATGTGAGCATCAGGGGTGTCCTGCACATGCTGCGAAAGGAAAACGGAAATGGCTTGCGGGCCCGCCAAAGCTTGTCCGTCCACGCGTGCTGACGTTACTCTAGCTGTACCGGCACCTCTCAAACGTGCCACATTCTCTTGTTCTACCCATTTCGCCACAGCCGGTGCACCGTGGACGCGTGTAGGTGGCTGTCCGCTGAGATTTGACGTATGGACCAACCTGCCCTTCTGAATCCGATCACCATACCCCTCTTTATATCGTCTGTCGGCTGGAACTGCCTCGGTTGGCCGCGGCCTGGAATTTTCTGCTACTACGCGTTACCTCTGAGACAAAAAAAAACAAATTACAAAATGATTTCTCCGGCAGACAGAGCGGTGCGACTATTGCCGATTCTGCAAGTTCCTTCATTTATATCTCACGCAAAGTGCGCAGGACTACTGCGCATTTCGCATTATTTACATAACTCGGTGAGCTGCGTCTACCCTGCAATTTGCATATTTTTCTGTTCACTCCTTCTTGATGTCTCATTTTCACTGTCACATAGTGCATTTAGATTATATCGAAATGTTAGTCGTCGTGAAGCCATACTCTGAAATTTCATTCTGGAAATCAATATTCATTTCCCATCATATATATACAAGTTATATACACATTATTTTTGTATATATAGAGAGAGAAAGAGAGAGAAAATTCAATTTAATATTTTCAAGAGTTCATATTTTTCTAATTAGTTTATATGCCTGTCGATAAATTGAAGCATTTTCAACACTCCTATTTTTGGCATTCTCAAAATTATTTTTTATCCCAACATTTTAACTAAACAACTTAAATACCCACAAACAGCTATAACTGAAACGAATATTTTGAAATAATGTTTTGGATTGACGAAAAGGAAGTAAAAGAAATAATTCGATCCTCTGGGTAATTGAAACATGGAAACTTTTTTCCGTGTTTGTAAGACGGCTAACGAAATAAACAATGATTGATGTATGTGAGATTGTTTTTTGTGTGTGTTTCAAGATTTTTGTAGCGAGAGAATAGCTTTTTTATACCCGACTCTTATGCGAAATTGTTGAAGCCCTTCTTCTGTAAAACGACTTGGCAGATTTTGAGTATTTTTTGCAAGTAGTTACAGAATATTGATGAGAAATATATAGAAAAGAAAAATCAGATATAGGTAATATTGTCGAAGAATTATCACAAAAACTGGGTTGTCTAATCTTTAGTCCATTACTTTAAAATCGGCGGCTCAAGGTCCCAAAATTCCATCTCCGTTTCCTATAGTAGGAAGGAGAACGCGTAAATGTGAGCTGTCAGATCTAAAATAGCCCTATATTTATAGTATGTTCCCAAATGAAAATGCTACAATGGTAATATGTAACAGTTATACCCGTGTCATTTTTATCCTGTAGCAAAAATCTGTTAAACGCAATGGAAAATATATGCATTTAAAAATCAATGACAAAATAAAACAGTTGACGTTAATTCTCGGAATATTATTTTCTAAAATCGTAACTGATATAAGGCAATTAAACATGTAATAAAATCCATCTATAAAATGTATTTTTACTTTCCTTATATACATAATGTATAAGGAAAGTATTGTAACGGGGTCGAAAATTCAAATTCGAGTTTTCGATGGGAGAGCACGTTTCAAGCATCCCTGCTCACGAATCAAACATTTTTGAAGTGATGTCTGTGTGTGTGTGTGTGTGTGTGTGTGTGTGTCAGTGAGTCTGTGGAGACGATAACTGACGAACGAATGGACCGATTCGAAGAAAATTTGGTACAAAGATCACAATCCGTATGCGTAAACACTGGAAGCCTATTGTTTTTATACGCAATCGAATGTTCAGAACCCCCCTAAATTTTCAAATGAAATTTTGAAAAAATCGTCAAAAAATCAAAACCGCTAATAAAGTTACGCAAATAGACATTTCGTATGTAATTTTTCATTTGAAAACGATTGGCATAAATTTTAGACCGCTAACATGAACCGTTCTCGAGATATTGCATATTTTTCAAAAAAATTATTAAAAAGTTATATAAAATAAAAAATTAAAATATTTCCTATTGAGAAACATGTTCACTTTTCTTATGTAATACCATGCGATAAATTTGGTGACATCATTCTCGTGGATCTAGCTCGTTCCATTCATGAAAAAAGATACTTTGAGTAATATTTTTGTATTTGAACGCCAATAATCATTTATCTGCTGTAAGAATAACTTATTTCTCCGTCCATAACGCTTGGCAAGATTTTGGCGACGAATTTGGCGGAATGTCGCCAACTTGGTGACATTTTTAATTGCTGCCAAATTAACAAAAATATCGCCAAATTGATAAAAATGACGCTACATCAATGAAAATGACGACTAATTGAAGAAAATTCAATATCATGGAAAGAATATAAGTATCTGCTATAAGAATAAAGTTTTTTAGCTGTAAAAGTAGTAAATTCATTGCATTATATAAGGAAAGTCATGTGTTGTCCACATCAGATCTTTTATTATTTAAATTAGATAGATTACCATATAAGTACATTTGAATTAATTTCGCTGCCAAACATCATGATTTAATTATTTTCTTCAAATAAATTGTCGTCTGCATAATGCTATTTTGATGGAAAGTTTATGTTTACATTCGTATATTTTATATCTCGACAACCTCAAGAAAAACTATAACAAAAATTTTAAAACAAACCCTTCAAAAACTATTGATTTGTATACGAAACAGACAAAGAAACAGATTTTCAATTACATATATATGTATATATATATATATATACATTACAACATTTCTGATTACTAAAATAAGTTGGTGAAGATCTATGTAACCATCCCGTAAAAATTATCTGCTGTATAATGAAAACAAGGTTTGGCACGATAAGCCATTTAACAGAATAAATATGCACTGTTCTTACTATGACTTCCATTATTATATGAATTTTTGCATGAGATATGTTTTAAAATACTAAAGATTTCTATAAGATTTCTATTCGTATTATTTTATCGTAAAAAAGCAATATTTTGAAGGGTGACCACCCACTTAAGGCAATGGTTCCCAAACTAACTCTTAAATTGCAGGCAACGCCAGATATTCGTGCTGGTTGCAATACTTATTTAATTAAAAAAAAATTTAAAGTTTCATAATTCTAAATATTTTGTCATAATAATATAATAAATTAACAATTAGCTAAGTACCCCTTTGAATTTTTTCATGTACCTCGAGAGGTACTACCCCAGTTTGGAAATCTTTGCGCCTTAAGCTATCCTCAATTTGATGACGTCGTAGTACTGTTTCTGATACAGTTGGGCATAAAATACATAGGATTTGATTGTATTTGGAAGTGTGGTGAAGCTTCACAATGAACATATTTTGGTTTTCACACCATAAAAAAATCTGATGTGGGCAACACATGACTTTCCTTATATAATGTAATGAATTTACTACTTTTACAGTAAAAAAAATAGGTTTTTCTTACAGTAGATACTAATATTTTTCCAAGATATTGAATTTTCGATAATTAGTCGTCATTTTCATTGATTTAGCGTCATTTTTATCCATTTGGCGAGATTTTCGTTAATTTGGCAACATTTTAAAAGTCGCCAAGTTGGCGACATTCCGCCAAATTCGTTGCCAAAATCTCGCCAAGCGTTATGGACGAAGAAATAAGTTATTCTTACAGCAGATAAATGACTATTGGCGTTCAATTACAAAAGTATTACTTAAAGCATCTCTTTTCATGAATGGAACGAGCTAGATCCACGAGAATGATGTCACGCAATTTATCGTATGGTATTACATATGAAAAGTGAACATGTTTCTCAATAGGAAATATTTTTTTCTTATTTTATATGACTTTTTGATAATTTTTTTTTAAAAATGTACAATATCTCGAGAACGGTCCATGTTAGCGTTTTTAAATTTATGCCAATCGTTTTCTAATGAAAAATTACATAAGAAATGTCTATTTGCGTAACTTTATTAACGTCTTTTATTTTTTAACGATTTTTTCAAAATTTCATTCGAAAATTTAGGGGAGTTCTGAACATTTGATTGCGTATAGAAACAATAGACTTCCAGTGTTTATGGATTGGGATTTTTGTACCAAATTTTGTTCGAATCGGTCCATTCGTTCGCCAGTTATCGTCTCCACAGACTCACTGACACACACACACACACACACACACACACATACATACTTTCACACACACACACACACACACAGACATCACTTCAAAAATGTTTGATTCGTGATCAGGGATGCTTGAAACGTACTTTCCCGTCGAAAACTCGAATTCGAATTTTCGACCCCGTCACTATACTTTCCTTATACATTATGTATATAAGGAAAGTAATACATAATTCCTACTAATGGCGTTAATGCTAATGGCGGTTACACGTCAAATCCTCAAATCGATCAACTTATATAACAGAATGACAAATCAATAGATCACAAAAGTCATTTTATTAAAAACAGCCTTCAGACGTACATACAAACTTTAAAAAAACCAGAGCGCTTTCGGGTATCATCATATCCTTCCTCAGTGGCGTTAAAATAAGAAAAATTGACAACATATTTAAATACAATCTACTACAGGCAAGCTGAATTTGCATATCCTAAAACTGACATTACCACAAAACATATTTTATGCATTCATACACCAGATTTAAAAATTACAAAATCAAGAAAACACATTATAAGTCAATTTAAACAGCAATACACAAAATTAAATTTTAAAAATTAAAGGTAACATTGTAAAGGTTTGTTTCACATGGAATCGAGAACGAGTCGCTAAGCATAACTTAAACCTGGACGGGCTCAAAATTACAAATAGAAGTGCGATATAGATAAATAAAGAGAAAGATCAATCTTGCATAAAGTATTGATTATGAAACACTTTCCAACTTTAATGCAATTTTATTTAAACATCTCTAAAATGCGATAGCTTCCTCGGTAATATTTTTAAAATTATCATAATACTACAATAATTTATTAAATTTGAGAACTTCATCAAAAACAAGTGAACTTTATTCAAATGACGTCATCGAAATATAAATCGCCTGAATCTCTATATAAAAGCAGCATTCAATTCATAAACGTTTTTCCATATTCCTTTCATTCATCACAATACTACAATAATTTTTTTTTTTTTTAAATTTAAAACCATAGAGGTACAAGTTATTTAACTCTTAAAATTTCATCGAAAAAATCGTCTGCTTCTCTATGTAAAATCAATGAATGTTTCATTCATATCAGCTATATTGCAGACTCCATGAGCTAAATAATTTTGCTTTAAAAAATGCAGCAATTCTTATGCAACTCATTCTACATCTTTTGATGTTTACATTCCCCATAAGTGAAAATTAGGCTTCGTTGTAGAAATAATCAAATTTGGATGATCATTTAAACAAAAATATATTGTAATTGCGTTGTTTCAGAATGTAGATGCACAGAATTTAAACAAAAATAAAGCGGTTTTAGGACGGATACAAAACTAAATATAACTTAAACAGAACCTTAAAAATCACGATTTTGACACAAGATGGATGCCATATTTTATTTTGAAGTAGGTCAAGTGATCTCTTCATATAAAGGGTGTAATTATTATTTTAATTTATATTTAAAGAACTACTTAATATATTTGGCTGAAATTTTTTTATATATTTTGTGGGAATAAATTCTGTGCATCTGCATTTAAATTCTGTGCATCTGCATACTGAAACAACGCAATTACAATATATTTGAGTTTAAATGATCATCCAACTTTGATTATTTCTACAACGAAGCCTAATTTTCACTTATGGAAAATGTAAATACCAAAATATGCAGAGTGAATTGTGTAAGAATTGCTGCATTTCTTTAACGCAAAATTATTTAGTTCATGGAGTCTGCATTATAGCTGATATGCCTGAAACATTCATTGACACAGAGACGCAAACGATTTTTCTCGATGAAGTTTTAAGCATAGAGTAAAATTACTTGTACCTCCATGGTTTTAAGTTTTTAAATAAAATAAATTATTATAGTATTGTGATGAATGAAAGGAATGGATAAAAATTATGAATGAAATGCTGCTTTTATAGAGAGAGCCAGACGTGTTATATTTCGATGACGTCATTTGAATAAATTTCATTTGTTTTCGATGAAGTTTTCAAATATAATAAATTATTACAGTATTATAATTTTTAAAATATTACCGAGAAATGTATCGCATTTTAGAGATGTTTAAACCAGGCAATTTATATCTCAATACCGTCATTTGAATGAAGTTCGTTTCTTTCGGTGAAGTTTTAAGTTTTCGAATATAATAAATTAATGTAGTATTGTGATAATTTTAAAAATATTACCGAGGAATGCATCGTATTTTAGAGATGTTTAAATAAAATTGCATTGAAGGTGGAAAGTGTTTCATAATCAATGCTTTATGCAGGATTGATCTTTCTTGTTAATAAAATGACTTTTGTGATCTATTGATTTGTCATTCTGTTATATAAGTTGATCGATATAATTCCTACTTCCGTGTCCTCAAATCACCACCGCAATATATATATTGCTGTCATTTTCGCCGACGATGCGAGTTTTATCATCCATTTACTGCATAATATCTGCATTTATTACTCTTTAACGGGGTCTCTTTGAATCTCTCTTGTTTCTTTCTTTATAAATTATGTATATTTATGGCTTATATGAACAGTATAAAACTCGTTCGATGCATATTTTTGCAAGCATGTACTTTGATATTTTGGTGCAAAAGAAACAGGAAAATATTTTCAAAACATTTGAAATGCTATAAGTAAAGTCTACAGCTCTAATATATCTCAGAAATTATAACATCATTTTTGCTTTCATTATCATAGTATGCTATTTAAGGTTAATGTATAGGTTTCATTATCATAGTACACTGTTTAAGGTTAAAGTATAAGTTTCATTATCATAGTATGATGTTTAAGTTATAGGTTTCATTTTCATAGTATGCTGTTTAAATTATAGGTTTAATTATCATAGTATGCTGTTTAAGAATAATATATAGGTTTCATTATCATAGTATGATGTTTAAAGTTAATGTATAGGTTTCATTATTACAGTGCGCTATTTCAGATTAATGTATAGGTCCCATTATCATAATATGCTGTTTGTGATTAATGTATAGATTTCATTTTCATAGTATGCTTTTTAAGCAAAATGTACAGGTTTTCCTAGGCGTTATGCTTTGTATTACATAGCATCATGTAAGGAAAAGTATTGGATGCAAATTGAAAATTCGAATTCAAGTTATTAGTATACTTTAAGCAACAGCACCATTATTCGGCAAATTTCACAGTCAAGCGAGTCATGAGTAATCCTAGTTACTTTCCTTATATACATAATGTATAAGGACAGTATTGTGACGGGGTCGAAAATTCGAATTCGAGTTTTCGACGGGAGAGCACGTTTCAAGCATCCCTGATCACGAATCAAACATTTTTGAAGTGATGTCTGTGTGTGTGTATGTGTGTGTGTGTGTGTGTGTGTGTGTGTGTGTGTGTGTGTGAAAGTATGTGTGTGTGTCAGTGAGTCTGTGGAGACGATAACTGACGAACGAATGGACCGATTCGAACCAAATTTGGTACAAAAATCACAATCCGTAAACACTAGAAGCCTATTGTTTTTATACGTGATCGAATGTTCAGAACCCCCCTAAATTTTCGAATGAAATTTTGAAAAAATCGTTAAAAAATCAAAACCGCTAATAAAGTTACGCAAATAGACATTTCTTATGATTTTTTTTAATTGGAAAACGATTGGCATAAATTTTAGAATGCTAACATGAACCGTTCTCGAGATATTGTACATTTTTCAAAAAAATTATGAAAAAGTCACATAAAAAAAAAAAATCCTATTGAGAAACATGTTCACTTTTCATATGTAATACCATGCGATAAATTGAGTGACATCATTCTCAAGGATCTAGCTCGTTCCATTCATGAAAAAATATACTTTGAATAATACTTTTGTATTAGAACGCCAATAGTCATTTATCTGCTGTAAGAATAACTTTTTTCTTAGTGCATAACGCTTGGCGAGATTTTGGCGACGAATTTGGCGGAATGTCGCCAACTTGGCGACTTTTTTGTAATGTTGCCAAATTAATGAAAATCTCGCCAAATGGATAAAAATGATGCTAAATCAATGAAAATGACGACTAATTGTCGAAAATTCAATATCTTGGAAAGAATATTAGTATCTACTATAAGAAAATCCTATTACTTTCCTTATATACATAATGTATAAGGAAAGTATTGTGACGGGGTCGAAAATTCGAAATTGAGTTTTCGACGGGAGAGCACGTTTCAAGCATCCCTGATCACGAATCAAGCATTTTTGAAGTGATGTCTGTGTGTGTGTGTGTGTGTGTGTGTGAAAGTATGTGTGTGTGTGTGTGTGTGTGTGTGTGTGTGTGTGTGTGTGTGTCAGTGAGTCTGTGGAGACGATAACTGACGAACGAATGGACCGATTCGATCCAAATTTGGTACAAAAATCACAATCCGTAAACACTGGAAGCCTATTGTTTTTATACACAATCGAATGTTAAGAACACCCCTAAATTTTCAAATGAAATTTGGAAAAAATAGTCAGAACATCAAAACCACTAATAAAGTTACCCATATAGACATTTCTTATGTAATTTTTCATTAGAAAACGATTGACATAAATTTTAGAACGCTAACATGAACCGTTCTCGAGATATTGCACATTTTTCAAAAAAATTATCAGATAGTCATATAAAATAAAAAAAAAATATTTCCTCTTAAGAGACATGTTCACTTTTCAGTAATACCATGCGATATATTGGATGACATCATTCTCGTGGATCTAGCTCGTTCCATTCATGAAAAAAGATACTTTGAGTAATACTTTTGTATTTGAACGCCAATATTCATTTATCTGCTGTAAGAATAACTTATTTCTTTGTCCATTATGCTTGGTGAGATTTTGGCGACGAATTTTGGCGGAATGTCGCCATCTTGGCGACTTTTTGAAATGTTGAGAAATTAACGAAAATCTCGCCAAATGGATAAAAATGACGCTAAATCAATGAAATGACGACTCATTGTCGAAAATTCAATATCTTGGAAAGAATATTAGTATCTACTATAAGAAAAACCTATTTATTTTACTGTAAAAGTGGTAAATTCATTACGTTATATAAGGAAAGTCATGTGGTGCCCACATCAGATTTTTTTGATTAGAATTTGGTAGAATTAAGGATTAAATAAAGAAGGGTATAGCTGAATGAGGTAGAATATAGCTTCCGAAAGCGTATGTTTTTCTTCAATTTTTATATACTACTTAATTCTAGTCTCATTCAATAGTGTCTTAAAGTACTTTATTTGTATATTATTCCAATATAGCTGATGAGGTAGCTGTCTTAAAGTACTTTATTTGTATATTATTCCAATATAGCTGATGAGGTAGCTGTCTTAAAGTACTTTATTTGTATATTATTCCAATATAGCTGATGAGGTAGCTGTCTTAAAGTACTTTATTTGTATATTATTCCAATATAGCTGATGAGGTAGCTGTCTTAAAGTACTTTATTTGTATATTATTCCAATATAGCTGATGAGGTAGCTGTTGTAGCACTTCAAAACCGGTTGTTTTCTTATATACACTACATCTGTTCTTCATTGTTTAGAAAGAGTTTTTATCTAGTTGAGCTCTGTTAATCTTTTTAATGATAAATAAGCAATTCCTTACATTTTCTTAGCTGGAGAATTATTTTTTATACACATCGTTAACTTTAAAAGTCAGCTTATATAGCTTAAGAAACCAATAGTTTTCTCTTCAATTTGGTTATATTCATTCTTAATTCCAGTCTCATTCACTAATATTTTTAAAGTGTTTTAATCGAATGTTACTTTCATTTAGTTGATTAAATTAGCATGTTATCGTTCTGTGCGTTATCTCATTTGCTTCTACATATAAAAATTACATATTAAATTTCTATCTTTTCTGTTTTCATATTTTTTTTTCGATTTTCGAAACAAATTGTTCAAATCTGGATTTAATATCTCCGATAATCGTTAAGCTTCTCACATTTAACAATTCGAAAAATCATATCAAATTTTATTTTATTTGCTCAATATTTTTAATGGATGCAGTGTTTGTTCTATGTAGAAAAGAAATAAAATGTCCAGTATCTCAGGAACGGCTTGTGATAATTTCTAAACAAAGAGGCACAATGCTTTCGAATTAATATTATCTACAAATTATTCATTAGTTGTATAATTTTGAGTTTGTGGTATTTTTTTAGGATTTTTTTCCATTTTAGTTAAAATCAATTTCACTATCTAGAGGATGTCAGCGTATTGCATAAAGCAATAAAGTATGACATTTACGTTTAATAAAAGAATGGATATTAAATAACCATTTTCGTAACGTCGTTTTACATAATTGTTTTTATAACGTTTTTCAATTTTTAAAAATAAAAGTTTGAAAAATGAGGTATTTTTGTTTAATCAATAAGTCTATGATATACATCGATTGAAATAATCATACCAAATTTCATTCGATTTTCTTAATTTGTTCGAAAGATATAGCGTTCACAGACTCAGAGCTAGACAGACAAGCAAACATTATTGAAAAAAAGCTTTTTCGGTATGCTCAAGAAGTGCAAATTCATCAAGGATAGGAATTTTGACCTCATCACAAAACATTCTCTTCGAATGTGCTATATGAAAAGTAAAAAGTATTTTATGGAAAGCAAAAATATGAAAATAAAATCATCAAACTGTGTAAAGAACTTCGCAAACTTTTGTTCAAAAACTGCAATCTCATCAAAATCTGGGCATCGGAAATTTGACCTCATCACAAAACATTCCCTTCGAATGTGCTAAATGAAAAGTAAAATGTACTTTATGAAAATGAAAATAAGTAGCCTCATCAAACTTTGTAAAATGTTGAGAAAATTTCCAAAAACATAAGAAATTATATTCGAAAAAAGAAATTCTTAGCTTGCAAAAGCCAAAAGAAAAAATATTCAAAAAAATTTAAAACAACGTATACGTTGACTCAGAATAGCTTTAATGTAAGAACTCTAATGGATCCAAACAAACAACTATATAAAACACTACTAAAAGTCGGATAATCAATAAAGTTGTTGTTGCTCGAGTAACAAATGGATAGTATATTGACCGCCTTTCAGGAATTCATTAATAATGATGCTTCTCTTTGTACCATTACACTATACATCGCCAGTTTGAAAGTTGAGAATGTTTTTTCACTAATTAAACCTCTGTTAAAATATGACTGTCATAGTCAAATCGCATATTCTTTCTTCCTTCCTTGTAACTTATATCACAAGCAGTTTTTTTTTTTAATACGCTTGAATTTCTTTTTTTTTTTGCCAAAATTGCCATATGGAAAGGGAATGTATTGAGATGAAATCAGAGTTACGACTTTCTTATTTGATGGGAAACATGGAACTACGAAACATGGAATTCTCCTTGTGAACATGAGCACTTAAAGAGGAGGGAAAGGGGTGGTACTTCCCCCCTCCCTAGACATTCAAGATCACAAAAGTGGCTATCAAACTAGTCAATATTGTATGTCTTCGTACGTTTGAAAACTCTGGAAAAAGTTTTATAGGCGCCCATGCTTGTGAAGAATGAAAAACCACTATATAGGTGATTACTAGTTTCTTTGTACTTTTTGGATAACAGCAGACATGAAAAATTTATCTTCGCCGCTAATCCACTAAGTCACTTTATTTTCATACGTCTGATTCTAGCAAGGAAGTACGAAGAATTTGTTTTCTTGCAGGCAATACTTATATGAAATGAGTTGATTATTTTGAACTGAGCGAATTGATCTCCCTACTGCAAACGAATTTAATTCCCTTACGGTTGAATAGTCTTGTCTGTCTGTCTAAGACCACTTTTTTGCCCACGATGATTCATTTCACCAGGCCTGTAAAGTTCAGTGCAAAAATCCTATTTCGAGTATATCGATGGCTTTGAGCCAGATGGGCCAGAAATAATTTCAGACAATCTAAGAATATTAAACTCATCTATCCAGTGGCTCAGATTAAAGGTTTTCTTATCCCCAATGCTAACAATTAGTATAGGATTTTTTTCTTGATTCTTTGAACAGGGCAGCCCTGCTTTCGATATAAATTCGACAACTGAAATATAAGTAGCAGTCTATGTACAGGGGTAGTTGATTAGTCTTCAGACTGGTACAAACGCTGCTACACACAAAAGGGAATTTCAGTTTTAAACTGCTCAACTAATAAAATCGAACATCGCTTTCTCAAAGAAAACCTGTTCTCAAAGTGATCATTAATGTCTGCATATCACCATGTATTTGCGCCTCTTTAAAAGGTCATTAAGTGACTTGGGACTGTAGCAAAGTTTTATATAATTACTTTTTATACTGACTTTCTCGATGATTTCTTATACTGATTGTTTTTTATCCAATGAGCTTCTCATACTTCATGTTATGAATGTCTTACGCAAACGCTACAGAAGTCTTCTTCTTCTTCTTAGACCCAGGCCGTCCAACCCAACCTATCCTAATGTGTAAGGCATCTGTTTGAAGGATCGGTAAGTGTCATTCAATTTAGGCCGTAATCTACAGAAATTTTGAACAACATTAGGAACTGAAACATTGTCCATGTTGAGCAGCAAATGTGATAAACGACATCCAATACCTCAAAAGCAAAGTAAGTCGCCCAAATTAACTAATAGCCAATAGCCACTCTAACTGGTTATGAGAAGTCCTTGAAACTTAAACGTATTTTAAGTCACTACATACATTCATGCATATTTAGGGCTTTGCTCGATTTCAGATTGCGAGAAGGAGAGTTCGTGGTTGTTATTTACGACAGCTTTTACTTAATTAAAAAGTGGAGATAAAGTTCCGGAAAAGTGCAAAATACCATCATTGACGTTAAGGCAAAATGTATGACAAAATATAAAATCGAACATCGTCTTCCAATAGAGAGTCTGTTCTCAAAGTGATCAATAATATCTGTATATCATTAATGTCTGTGTGTGTACAAGTTTATATTTTGTATTCCGAATAATATTATGCTTGCGTGACCATTTTTTCTGGACCCAAATATAGATCAAGTACCATTTTAAGCTGAAGCTAGTCAAACTCTAGCGACGAAATAGCATTTTAAAGAATAACTTGAGCACGAAATCCGAATAAAATGCACCTTTGTATTCTAATAATGACTGTAATACAAGTAAATCTAATGGAATATGAATGCATGAGAAAATCCTCCTCTCGGTGGGAGTCTCATACGCCAATTTCATCTTGTTTGACTTCACTTGCTAAAGCATACAAATAGGACTGAACAAATAGCTCCTAAATAAGTAAATAAGGCCGAGCTTCTGAAAATTATGAGTCACAAACATTGGGTAAGACAAGACAATCGTTATGCTAATTTTATTGGGTGCAGGTCTCTCTGTAAATGCTTGTGATAATGCTTTTGTTTTTATATTCGCGTATTGCCATCTAATCAATCTTTCAAACAAATTTCGAACATAGGAAATGAACACAAATACTATTTTTACTGTACAAATTCTTAAAAATCCTTAATTTTACAAATTTTATTTACTTAACACACATTTACGTAAGCAATTTAAATATGACGGCTAACTTTTTAGGGAGGGGCGATTGGTGGTGGAGGGGGGGGGGGGGTAACTAGAAAATTGGAGCAGCTAGAAAGTTTAAATTTTAAATCTCGTAGTATTTTGCTATATATTTCTTTGGATTTTGAACCTTATCGAGCTATCCCATTTGAAGCCCACTATAAAAATGCACTCATTTTTCTGCTTTAAAACAAGATCTGGAGCAGCTAGAAAGCTCAAATTTGGCACATCGCTGTTTTTCGTGATAATTTAAATGTTTTGGATTTTGCACTCAACCGACCCAATCATCTCTGGACCCGCCGAATGAATATACTAGGGGGTTTTTTGTTTGTTTGTTTGTTTGTTTGTTTGTTTGTTTATTGTTTTTAGGGGGGAGGGTATAACTCGAGAACCAGAGCAGCTAGAAAATTCAAATTTAGTATATCGTTGTATTTCCTACATTTAAGTTGCATACTATACATTTTAACGAATACATTTTTCACACATTTAAGTTACATGCAAATAATAAATGGGTGTACTTTAAAATACTGTTTTTGCTTTTACTTGTTTCGTTCATTATTATCTAGAAACTAAAACATATTAAGTATTAAAAAATTCCCATTGTTGTGAAGTTATATGACGGCATAAGATTAGCACATAGCTATGAATAATTTTTTATACCCTGATGTAATTAATTATGTGTGTAAAAGTTCTTGCAATAAATGCTAATTAAGGACGGACTCAAAATCAAAACAAAGGAACATTCTTAATAAGGCTGCCGTTAATTAACTTATTTCATTTAAACTCAATAACAAAGATTTAAAATTATTTCTAAAAAACGTATCTAAGAAATTTATAAAACATCTTCTTTGCTGCATTCAGAAAAATTTGAAAAACTGTACTTTGACATTAAATAAATTTTTATCCTTAGAATTCTAAGGAAAATTAAAAAAAATCGTAGGAAATGAAAAGCATTGAAAAAATCAGGTTTATGTCACACACAATACATAAATATTTTTATTATTTCATTAATAAATATAGATATGGAAATATATTGTCATAGCAACGGAAAAGAATCACCAGAAAAGTTGAATCTTTATTTGATGAGATAAATTTTATGAAACTACAGAACGTTACTTTTCGCACAAATATTAAATAATAAGAACGCAGCATAAAATGCTGCGCATATAAAAGGTTTTAAAACATACGACAGTTTCGAAAACACGTGATAATTTTTCTTCATCAAGATTAATTTACTTTTAATGATTTTTTGCCACGTCCGCTTGAAAAAGTCATTTCTGGTCACGGGTAAGCACACTCCCTAATGACGTCACTTTCGTCTACAGTACACCTACGCCTACTACTATCGTATGTTTAAGACATTTTACTTGCGCAACATTTACGTCTTGGCCTAGTAATTTGTAATTTTATGTGACTATATTAATGCAACTTCGAATTATTTAAAATAATAATAAAGTAAGTGTTAGAATATTAGAATGTAAATTTATCCAATCAAGTTCCAAAACTACCAATAATAACATTTTTATAGAATTAAGAACTCATTTTTGTTTGTTTGGTTTTTTTATTTTTTTATCTCTCAAACAAATTGAGAAAATCAAATGAAATCTGTTGCAATTATTTCAATCGAAAAACCTCAAACGATGATTAAGTTCCAAGGAAATCGGACAGAGAAAACGACTTCCAATTTTGATACATATATTCTTTTTTGAAAATAAAAAAAATTGTAAACGATTGGTTTAATAATGGTTACAGAAATAATCATCATATTTAAGATGTAATATTTTGGTTAGACGTTAATGGCATCATTTAGATGCGCCGTTTTCAAGATGTTGCACATTTCTAACCTAAATTAAAAACATCATAAAAATCTATATATATTTTTATAACTGAGCGAACGCTTTGTAAAAGATTTTAATCATAAATCAATTTATGCAGTTGTTTAGAAATTATCACGAACCCTTCTCACAATATTAGAAACTTTACTGTTCCGCAAAGATATGTATTTCTCAACAAAATCAAGCTATTTTCGTAAAATTTGATATGTTTACTTGTTTCCAAATTATGTCACTACACTCATGATTCAAACATGAATCATATGATCTAAAAGATGGCTATTGAGGGTTTTCAGAATATCCTAGGGCTTTGCAGAATGTTCCCTACAGATAGATACAAATCTTAAAACTGTACCAAAAGTTTGAATTTGATTTTTATCAACTGACGTTATTGTTCCCATCCAAATATATGAAAACAAACACCTCTATCGCTTCTTCAAATTGCAAAAAGTAAAATCTGAAAACACTGGAATACATTTGACAAACCGCTGGTTTCCAAACATTTCTAAATTTAAACTATAAATTATAAAGAATCCCAGTCCGGAACGTTTGAATTGACATACCAAACTTCAGCTGGCATATGACATTCTAACAATTAAGCCCATGAGACGATTATTTTTCCTTCAATATTTGAAGTGCAGAAACCCTTATCAAACTATTTTTCTTTTATCCACCTATCCTATTTTCTCACGTCCCAATTCTACAAGGAATTCCTGTGTTATATTTAACAAGGACTGTACAGAAAACTGCCATTTTTTTTTACAGATTATTTTCACTCAAAATACGCATTCTTCAGTTAAAACATTTCTACACAGTCGACAGAAAAACTTGTTTTTTTTTCCCTCGGGATTTGTCAAGTAGCGATAAACAAGTAACTTACGAGAAACAAGTAACTTACGTGCAAGCAATTACTAGCAACACCAAAGTGGAATATATATGTTATTATATATTTAGAATCCAGTTTAGAATTTTGATGTAACGGTTTACTTTATTGGTATATAAAAAGCTGAATAAATAAAATCAGAGATAAAAGTTGATAAACAAATTTGCATTTCTGTGGAGCTTACATAAGTTGAAGCGGAAATGGGAAAAAGTTCGACTTTAGAGTCTATTTATCTAATTGCATTATTGGCAAGAGTCTTATAATTTTAATAAAAGACGTTCCAAACTCTGAAATAATGCCCTCAGAGCAGTAACCATCATCGGTGCACCTATTTTACTCTCGTTATAATTCACCAACAATGATTTGCTGATAACTTCACTGGCAGTACTATTATACGTATTTATTATACGTCAATTATGCCACTCCACTAGGTGATCTAAAAGTTGCACACATCAAATTTTTAAACTTATATAATGTACCGAGAAATTCGAATAGTAGATTTTTTTCTGGTAGGTGGCACTAATATAGTCTCAAAAATATATTAAACATGCCATGTGCTCTTTTTAATACATCTGCTTTTAATACATTTTTCCAGTTAGGTGACACTAATATAGCCCCAAAAATATATCATAAATATCGTCTGATTCTTTTAATACGTCTGCTTTTAATATATTTTCCCAGTTATGTGGCACTAATATAGCCTTAAAAATATATCAGAAATACCGTCTTCCCTTTTTAATACGTCTGCTTTTTTTAATACCTCTGCTTTTAATACGTTTTTTCAGCTAGGTGGTACTGATATAGCCTCAAAAATATATCACAAATATCGTCTGCTCATTATAATACGTCTGCTTTAATTACTTTTTTTCAGTTAGGTGGCACTAATATAGTCTCAAAAATATATCAGAAATATCGTCTGGACTTTTTAATGCGTTTGCTTTTAATATGTTTCTTAGTTTGGTGGCACTAATATAACCTCAATTTATCAGAAATATCGTCTGCTGTTTTAATACGTCTGCTTTTAATACTTTTTTTTTCATTTTAGTAGCACTAATAAACTTCAAAAATTTATCAGAAATATCGTCTGCTCTTTTTAAAGCATCAGACCATCATTACAGCCCTCTATTCATCAATCGAAAAACATGGCATTTCCCAGAGTGAAATATTTTTTATTTTAGAACAATATTTTTCTATCTATTCTTAAGACAATGTCAATTAAAGTGTTGCAGAAGAGTTCATTGAAGAATTTAAGCAACACACTCTCTATTTCTGACGGTTTATCCTGGGTTTATTAAAGGGAAAGCCTACTCGCTCTTGCTTTGTATACTACAAATCCAGTTTCTAGAAAACGCTTTATTAACCTCTTGACTGTTGAATTATTAGGGGGGTGTTAGAGCCATGGGTATTTTTTTAAACTCTTTAATGACACCCCCATAAGAATGGGTAGAGAAATATTATTTTAAAATAAAAATGTTTTGACTTTGAGAAAAGGCCATGCCCTTCAATTAATGAAAACATAATTAAGGGTGACGATACAACGGGATTTTCAAAAGACTTTCACCACTTTGCCTCTCAGAAGTAACAAAACCATACTTTCGCTGCCAACGATTAAAACTGTTAAAAAGAAATAACTTTATAAATGTCACGTGCGGAAATAAGATTCAATATTTCTATATTTCTATATAATATATATTTCTATTTAATATGATAACAAAATCATAAAAATGTGAGTCGTTTTCATGCTTAAATCTGAAAGTATTTTTGATATTCAGGAAATCAACAACTTTTAAACAACTTTTTGGCAACGTGTGTAGGCGTCACATTTAATAATCGCTAGCCATTTTGAACGTGCAAAGCGCGAGTGGTAATGACTAAAACATTATACGGACTATGTAGAGAAAGTGAAAAGAAAAGATATTTCTAGAATAAATTCAGGAATTGTATAAAGAGATGTGCCAACATTTTTCGATAAAAGATAATAAAATCAGCTTATGATGAATATTTGCGTTATACTCACAAAAAATACACTAAATTAACATGTCGGATATTATCGGAGGGTGCATTAATTTTTAGAAAAGTGAAAAGAAAGGATTATTAGAAAGATTATTAGGGGGGTGTTAGAGCCATGGGTATTTTTTTAAACTCTTTAATGACACCCCCATAAGAATGGGTAGAGAAATATTATTTTAAAATAAAAATGTTTTGACTTTGAGAAAAGGCCATGCCCTTCAATTAATGAAAACATAATTAAGGGTGACGATACAACGGGATTTTCAAAAGACTTTCACCACTTTGCCTCTCAGAAGTAACAAAACCATACTTTCGCTGCCAACGATTAAAACTGTTAAAAAGAAATAACTTTATAAATGTCACGTGCGGAAATAAGATTCAATATTTCTATATTTCTATATAATATATATTTCTATTTAATATGATAACAAAATCATAAAAATGTGAGTCGTTTTCATGCTTAAATCTGAAAGTATTTTTGATATTCAGGAAATCAACAACTTTTAAACAACTTTTTGGCAACGTGTGTAGGCGTCACATTTAATAATCGCTAGCCATTTTGAACGTGCAAAGCGCGAGTGGTAATGACTAAAACATTATACGGACTATGTAGAGAAAGTGAAAAGAAAAGATATTTCTAGAATAAATTCAGGAATTGTATAAAGAGATGTGCCAACATTTTTCGATAAAAGATAATAAAATCAGCTTATGATGAATATTTGCGTTATACTCACAAAAAATACACTAAATTAACATGTCGGATATTATCGGAGGGTGCATTAATTTTTGAAAATGACCGATTACCGTAATCTGATCAAAGTAAACAGATTTTGTCGTGGTATTACTCTTTCATAATTGATGATCTGAATATATTTAGAAATTTACTTTTAAAACTCGTGTCATATTAAAATAAGTCCTCCAATCTTGGTTGCTTGTGGCGAATTACTGAATTTACGGATAGATCGTGGTAATAACTTGGCGTAAAATGCAATTTTGACGCTTGATGACGATTTGCGCACTGATATCGTAATGGCAGTCGTATACCAAAACTTTGAGTTTCATTCACGGCTATTGAGTTCCATTTATAGTTATTGAATTTCATTAATGGTTATTGAGTTTTATTCATGGTTTCATTCATTAGTCAGAAAGAGAATAGCAATTGTTTTTTATTAAAAGGAGTATTATAGCGCAAGTTTGTTTGCATTTTGCCGTAGTAATAGATGTAAATTTAATCGTTTTCTGTCATAAAATTAAATACATGTTAGAATGTTTGCTTATTTGATTCCATTTATTATTTATATTTACCTTTTCGTTTCAGAAATTCGATATTTTTCCACGGTTTGGCTTGATATAGTTTTTGTCCATTGAGTGGAAAAATCACATAAAATGTACTATTTACATTTCTGGATTCTATATCCATATGAACACAAATATACCAATAAAAATTAATCATAGTATAAATATGAAAAGTACACACATACTGCTAAAAATATACAAAAGTTAAACTTTATTGTATACAGCAATCAATTTATAATTAGTTTCTACAGTTTTTAAGACAGACCACAGCCTCCTACTTCTGGATAAAAAGTCAAAGCAACTATCTCGGTTTAAGCAGAAAAGGTTTTGCCTCCAGAGAATTATGAACATAATCAACGAAATGTGACGTTGATATCCTAAAAACATTAACTTAAAGGGTAAAAGGATAAACCTTTCGTTTCCAAACCCAGTGAATTAGTTACCTTTCAAGCCGAAATGACTGCTTAAAAATAGGTGATGTAGAAGGACTAAGTGTTATGTAGCAACTGATGATCAAATCACGGGCCTCCATATAGCGATTTAATGCTCCATCCATTGCATACTGATTCAACATTATTTTCTTTTATATTTGAAGTGGATCATCATTCTCCTTCAAATTTCAAATCAAAATGTGACTTGTGGTTTGTACTGCTTTCTCAATCTCTATTTTAGACAGACTATAGCATCTCTATCAATCTTGACTCTGTGATAAATCGTAGAATGCCTCTGACTGTCTTGCCTCTGGCATAAATCGTAGAATCCTGAGAAAATTTCAATTTCGGAATTATTCAGTGCTCAGTCACTGAATAATACGTTTCTAACCTACAGGTTTAAATATCTCGAATGTCATTTTAAAAGTCCTTATCTCAGCAGGGAATCTGACCAACAATCTCCAACTAATCAAATGAAGCTCTATACATTGAACTTCTGAAGCGATTATATTTTCTTGTACATTAGATATGACACCTACAACACATACATGAGCAGCACCAACAACACATACATGAGCAGCACCTACAACACATACATGAGCAGCACCTACAGCACATATAAGGTCTAACCCGCCATATAGCTTTTATAGATTAGGCAAGTCTATGTGAACTGCCTAAAATACTAAATACTGCCAAATATTTTGTTTCAGCATTTCGTAAAAAATATGTTTTTTCAATTATAGTAGATAAAAACAAATGAAAAATAAAAAACTATCGGAATAATCAACGCTTCTTTTTAAGACAAGCATGAAAGTTAAAAATTTGTAATATTGGTATAATTTTGCCTGAAAAGATCAATGCAACATTTAAATTTTTATTATATGCAGGTTGACCGGTAATGTGTTGCAAGTAGGCCAAATAAGTTTTAAACGATGGCAGCTACAGCTACGAAAGTGAGATATTGGTAAGGCTATGCGCTATCAGATGAAACTGACAACAGTATCCCTAGCGGCAAAATTTGTAAGTTAGCACGCTTATCTCGAAAAGCACGAAAAATACAAAAAGCAGTATGAGAAATACAGGTTTTTGATATTCAGTAAAGTTATCAACAACTTTGTGAAGTGTCACATTGAATGGCCACTAGCCTTTTCAAACGCCCGAAGCGCTGGTGATATGGCTAGTTTGTGATATGTTTTTATTTTATTCAAAATAAATTAAATTTCTGGTTTAAATGGTAGAAAATTTCTTATCTTAAACCTTCTCTCTAAATTAGGCTGAATACGGTCATTTTAATTTTCATATTTTTATAACAACTGAAAGCTTAAATTTTGTGAACGTAATTACAACACCTGAAAGCTTAAGTTTTGTGAACGTAATTACAACTGAAAGCTTAAATTTTGTGAACGTAATTATAACAACTGAAAGCTTAAATTTTGTGAACGTAATTATAACAACTGAAAGCTTAAATTTTGTGAACGTAATTACAACAACTGAAAGCTAAGTTTTGTGAACGTAATTATAACAACTGAAAGCTTAAATTTTGTGAACGTAATTACAACAACTGAAAGCTTAAATTTTGTGAACGTAATTACAACAACTGAAAGCTTAAATTTTGTGGACGTAATTATAACAACTGAAAGCTTAAATTTTGCGAACGTAATTACAACAACTGAAAGCTTAAATTTTGTGAACGTAATTACAACTAATAAAACATATTGACAACAAATTAAAAATATTTTTCTTCACGATAAATTATTTTGTGTTCCGTTTAAACATGACCGATTGGAGAGATTTCCATGCATTTTAACTCGAATCACGATCTAGCTGTTTAATCAGTACTCCATTAGCAACTCTAGAAGGATTTAACAGGACACCCGAACGACACCTAATGGCTGGATATTTTGTGGTCATTAAGTCCCTCATTAATAACGAATGTAGTAGACACCGTCACCTTGCGTGTTTGTCTGAGCTAAAGAGCATAATGTTCACTTCCAGCAAAAAATGCTAGAAGAGTTTGTTGTTTACAAAAGAGAATTTTATGTCTATTAGATTTCTTTTCGCATATGTAATTATTATTCTAAAGACATGCATTTTTACTTTCCCTACAATACATGGCAGTGTATAGAAAAAGTATTGGAATCGTGTTGAAAATTGGAACACGAGTTTTGTCAATTCCTAGTTATGTGAAATATAAATTTATTGGGTACTTCGAAATAGTTTATATTATACCATTCGGAAAAGCGTCAAATGTACAATTCAACATCAAAAACATTGTAGAGTAGATCTTATACATCATTTTTTCATTGTGAAATCGTTGCGGCCCTAACTAATCAAGTGACATTCATTACAATAACATGGAATTTGGTATGTCGTTGCTTTTTGTGGTACATATTAATTCTTATAATTTTTAACCTTATTGTGCTATCCCGTTCTTTACCCGTCATAACGATGCACTCGGTTTTTTTTTAATAAAACAAGAACCGCAGAAGCTATAAAGTCCAAATTTAGCATGTCGCTGTCTCTTGAGGTACATTTAAGTTACTTTGATTACCTCTTCGGGATGGCCTGTCCTGAACCTCCCTCAGGAGTGTACTAGTCATTTGGGTATAATTTGAGAACAGGAGCAGCTACTAAATTTTGTTAAAATCCAAATTTGGTGTGTGGTTATCTCTCATATATTTAAGTTTCTACAATTATACATTTTTCATACATTAAATTACAAATAAAAATAAAAGGGTATACTTTAAAAAACTATGTATTTTACTTTTAATAATAAATGTGGTATCACGTTTATTCTAAATTCAATTATATAATCAACGACACAACATCATAGATAAAAGGTCATTTAATAAAATCATCCTACAAGACGTACATAGCTTTAAAAATCCAGAGTGCTTTCTGGCATTACTATATCTTCATCAGTGGCTATACGAAACATTAAACGCGGAATGCTTATATGTAGACCAGATCAGCAGACAAATTTGCATAAATAAACACGAAATAATGGTAGTATACGCAGGCTATTAAAATTAATCAATTACAAATACAAATTTAGGGGTTATACCCAAGAGATTTAATTTAAACAAGTGGTAAATCTTCTACAAAGAAATGACACAATTCAAAAATACAGCCAAGCACAATTGCAATAAAATGATGTCACAGATAACTGTGAAGAGGTTTGACATGCATAGAGTCCAGAACGAGTCGCCAGGCGTAACTTAAAATTTGAACAGGATCGAAATTACAAATGGAATCACGGTAGGTATAAATAAACAAGGATTCATAAAGAAGGATATATGTAATAACCCACGTAATATCCTTCTTTATGAATGTATGTTTATTTATATTATCTATGATGTTGCGTTGTTAATTTTATACCTGTTATTTACTTTTACTTGTTCGTTCTGACAATGATTGCGATGCTGGAATTAAACACTGTGATATATGAATGTATTAAGAAGTCGATTGGAGAATCATAATTCAGATGTTTTTCTACGTGTAATTACTATTACTCCGTACTGCTCAAGTACTGGTTATAAGAAATATTGAAAGACATAATTTATATCCTAAACCACATTACCAAAATTAAATCTATTTATAGGGTATTTTATATAAATATCTTACGTAGGTATCTTACATAAGGATTTTAATTCAAATATAAATATTAATGTTTATCTGTATATGTGAAGAAAATTAAAGCCTTATATCTGTTAAATAATGTATATTCGATTTCAAACGAATCGTGATCAATCAAGGATTTACGTATTTTATTTCCAATCACGAGCTAGCTGTGTAATCAGTACACTATTTGCATAAATATCTTACTTAGGTATCTTGCATAAATATTTTAATTCAAATATACATACTAATGTTTATCTGTATGGGTTAAGAAAATTAAAGCCTTATACCTGTTAAATAATGTATATTCGATTTCAAACGAAGCATGATCAATCAGGTTTTTACGCATTTCATTTCCAATCACGATCTAGCTGTTTAATCAGTACACCATTAGCAACTGTAGAAGGATATACCAGGATACCAAGCAGTCTAATAAGTGTATATTTCGTGGCCATTAAAGCCCTCATTAATGACAAATGGCACAAGAAAGGTTTCTGCACGTGCTTATCTAGTCTGGAAAATACGGTATTAATTTCCAACTAAAAGATGCGGAGGAAATCTCTATAAGGAGAGTGTAATTTCTGTGATAATTTAAATATCCAGTTATCTTCACTACGAAATCGCGTCTGACTGTACTTAAGTATATAATTTTGCAAATCAGATAATTTAAAACTGCTAATTTTTGACATAGAAAGTCGAGCATGTGCATATAATATTCGAAAATTTTAAAAACAATTAATAGATTTAATTTTTATTTATTTGCAGATAAAAACATTCAAAAAAGAAATAAATTTGATGACATTTCAACCTCTATAAAGCTTTGCATATTCTCGAGGCAGAAAGTCGCCATTTTTTTAATCGAAAAACAAATATATCGGATTGTTAATAATCTGTTTGAAAAATTGGAAAATGGATTTTTAATTGTTTGCAATTAATTACACGGGGAGATTTCTTCAGACCTGCACCATTACTGTTTCGAAAATTCGCGATTTAATTACTTTCTTCTTGGAGCAACGCAGACATCTTCACAGATGCCTGAAATTCCCAGAAGGGACACTTTGTAAAAACAAGGAAGACAAATTCTAAATTCTGAAGTTCCAGTTCTTCATGTAATTTTTGACAGCAAAACTAACAGTAAACTGACAGTAAGACTAACCCCATAACTGTAATCGAAATATATATATATATATATATATATATATATATATATATATATATATATATATATATATATATATATATATATATATATATATATATTGAAGAGCTGAAGACTTTAAAGTACATTAAGTTTCCAAATGAAACGAAGATACATTGAAATCCAAATTAGATATAATATCAGAAAAGTATCCTTATTATTTTCAGCAATAAAACTATTTCATGCATCATGAAATAAAAAATACAATGAATGTGGGTCTGTAGGGAAAGCCATGTGCTGTAAAAGTCATGTGCATACATCAGACTTTTTAATGCAGAATATTTGGTTTTAAATAAATTATTATATACTGTTAATTTGTATATCATTCATGTGTGAAGTATCCCTTCCTGATATCTAAAAGGGAATGTTATACAGGGTGTCCCAAAAAGATTGAAATGAGCTTTAATTCTTTACCTGTAGGAGATAAGTGGGCAATGTAAATTGCAAAAATGTTGAAAGTAAGGTAGAAAATAAGACTACGTTAATGAAATAGTCCTCCCATTCATTTTCAAAAAAGTTACACTTTTTAAATTTTTATACGACCCCCTTAGACAAATTTGGTCAACCAGAAAATTTTTATTTTTAATGCAACAAGATCATTAAATAAACCTCATATCAGTATCTTTAAAATCAACTGAATTATGATAAAGAAAAGAATCTGACTTAGCCTTTCACAGGATACGGAAAAGTGGCATATTTCATCCGTGAAAATAGGGATCATAAACAAATTGACGATGTAAATTGTTCAGATCAAAAATACGCTAATATATGTCAAAATTTTATTCCTCAGTTTTTTCAAATTATTTTACTATAAACATTTCAAACGACTAAATTAGAGGTAAAAGAAAGAAAAAATCGTCTATGAGGCCTATTCTTCGTTTTGAAAAATTATGTTAAATTTCAAAATTAAATACATACTTGCATTTGTTTACTTATTTATTTTAATTGTTTCGAATAAAAAATGGCATCTCTCAATGTGAAAAGTACTTAAGAATCCGTGATTGCATCGTGAGCCTACGCGGAATTCGCAAAAATGTCTCCTATGTATTACCATCCAGTTTTATCTTTTTTGTGATATATCAAAAATTTACATTTCTAATTTGATATATGATTCCCATTCACAATGTTCAATTTTCAATTAAATATAACTCGCTCAATTTTAACGATACAGATATGCGGGTTTTTTTTTTAATGATCTTGTTGCATTAAAAATAAAAATTTTCTGATTGACCCAATTTGTCTAAGGGTGCCGTATAAAAATTTAAAAAGTATAACTTTTTAAAAATGAATGGGAGGACTATTTCATTAACGTAGTCTTTTTTCCTACCTCACTTTCAACATTTTTGCAATTTACATTGCCCACTTATCTCCAACAGATAAAGAATTAAATCGTGTTTCAATATTTTGGGGGCACCCTATATATGAGTATGCTCGTCATCCGATCGTGTAGTATTACAGTTTACTAATCATCAGTCATTTTAATTTTAAACCAAAATATACACATCATGTTCTGTTATACAATATTTTTGATCACTTTATTTGACAATAATGTTTCAGAGCTAAAATATTTCATCCAAATTCGACTACAAAGCAGTATTGAAAAGGCGGTAAAGGAGCATCAATGTTGAACATTTGAATCATCCAACAAAAATTCCTTTTAGTCTATTTCACCTTATAAGAAAGCCTAGCCGTTTCCATGGTAACATTAAAGGTATGAGGATATTTTTTTTACTGTATTCCAGGGACTCAAATTCTGCCATTCGGAATGTGATCGTCCTCATATATATGCACGTGTATTATATAAATGCATATTTATACTTTTATAATTTATCCTTTATTAGCAGGTATACACGCCGTTGCTCGTAATTTAAAATATATGCTAATTTCAATAATATTCTTAATGGTGGTGTTCTTCAATCATAAAATTATCACAATTCTATAATTCAGCTAAAAGTTCCGCTTTTATTTTAGCATTCTAACAAAAATAATTTTCGATTTCATAAGTAATTTTATTTTTTATAATTTTTTAAGTGATCGCATTCAATGATCGCAAAGTATAATCCACGAAGTCATCGCACGTTCAAAGGTTTAGACTTTCTACCATTGCATTTTACTGCGCATGCTGGAATAGGATTTTAAACAGCACTTACCCACCTCATTGGGTTTTTTGCGCTTGCGGAGAGCGTGCAATTTCCGGATCGAAATCCATTTTAAATTGTATTCCAAAGTATTATTTAAGCAGAGGACGCTTAGTTATTTATAAATAGTAAGCGCTTCTTTAGGGCCCGGGCAACTTCGGGTAATTCGTTCTAGTTTCATATTTATCAAAATAACGGTAAAAACGTAATTATTGAAATTTTATTATTATCGGGATATGTCAATGATCAAAATATTTGAATTAATAAGTAAATGCAACCCACCTTATTTAAAGCGATATATGGACATTACGTTATATAAACAGATAACAAATTTGCGAATACTTGCATTTAGGATATGGTGCAGGTAAAAACGTTGAAAGAAATGCATTCCCGAGAAAATTACTTCCAAACACGTTGAGGTATATTCATCCAGAATATTAGAACGAAATATCTGCTCTGAGAGAATAATAAGCCTATATTTTGTTCGCTCGATAAATTGAGCACTTGATAAAATGAAGTGCTACGTTTAAATCCGAGCAACGCCGGATGAATTTTCTAGCAGCAATATCATCCGGCGAATATCATCCTCTAGAAGATCGAAGCAATTTAAAGACTCTCTAGACGTAGCAACTAAGCATTCGATCTCTGAACCATATAGACGGCATTTAAGGCAAATTCTATATCTCTATATACATTTTCAAACATTTCATTTCTGCATTCATATCTGCACAGTGTATTCAGTATACCACCCATATTGAGTCCAAATGGCTTTAGGGGTCTTCAAGGTTATTAAGAACCAATGATCTTGACAAAATGTCTTTTTATATAGATAAAGCCCACCGATGTATTTGTTGACTTATAATTGTATTACGATTACCGTACTTTTACACCTACTTAAACTACATCGGTTAATAAAGTAAAAGGGTTAATTAATCTATTGTTAAAAGCAATTAATCTATTATTAAAGCCTCATATAAAGTAAAAGGGCTAATTAATCTATTGTTAAAAGCAATTAATCTATTGTTAAAGCCTCATATAAAGTAAAAGGGCTAATTAATCTATTGCTAAAAGCAATTAATCTATTGTTAAAGCCTCATATAAAGTAAAAGGGCTAATTAAGCTATTGTTAAAAGCAATTAATCTATTATTGAAGCCTCATATAAAGTAAAAGGGCTAATTAATCTATTGTTAAAAGCAATTAATCTATTGTTAAAGCCTCATATAAAGTAAAAGGGCTAATTAATCTATTGCTAAAAGCAATTAATCTATTGTTAAAGCCTCATATAAAGTAAAAGGTCTAATTAATCTATTGCTAAAAGCAATTAATCTATTGTTAAAGCCTCATATAAAGTAAAAGGGCTAATTAAGCTATTGTTAAAAGCAATTAATCTATTGTTAAAGCCTCATATAAAGTAAAAGGACTAATTAATCTATTGTTAAAAACAATTAATCTATTGTTAAAGCCTCATATAAAGTAAAAGGGCTAATTAATCTATTGTTAAAAGAATGTCTGTCATGAAAAGTTGTACTCGCAATCTACGATCGCCGTTCTTTTACAGCGTGCTTCGGCTACACCAGTTAAAGTAAAAGAGGCTACTTAATCTATTGTTAAGAGCATATGTATCATGAAAAGGGGTACATCTGGACAATCACTACCCCCTATACTTTATGTAGCTTAACCTGAAATGAAATGGAGTGTGGCTCAACTCGACTTTCTCATACCTTAATCCATGATTTTTTTTTTTTCAAATTGTTCAACAGTACCAGGTAACATGCTATAAGCTATAATTGTAATCATTTGGAACAAAGATATTTCCGGATACGGTTACACCGACAGACAAACACTATCGATACATTATTACAATACTCTTTCTTAACAAAACATGATTAATTTCATTGATTTAGCATCATGTTTATCAATTTGGCTATATTTTTATCGATTTGGCGATGATTCTGTCAATTTGGCAACATATAAAAAACTCGCCAAGTTGGCGATATACCGCCGAATTTTTCGCCAAGCGCTATGAACGGAGGGATGGAGAAATAGGTTATTAAGATATTAAATTAATAATTCCCACAAAGAAACTTTGATTATCAAGGAAATTGAACTTAATTATGCAAGATATTGAATTTTCTTCAATTATGCGCCATTTTCATCAAGCTAGTGTAATTTTAACAATTTGGAGATATTTTCGTTTATTTGGCGACAATAAAAAAAGTCACTATATTTGTTGCCAAGTGGGACGGTTGGTTTGGCAGACAAACTCTACCGAAACATCATTTTATACTATCTCATGACAAAACATATTAAATTTAATTAATTTAACGTCATTGTTATCAATTTGGCGATATTTTTTATCGTTTTGACGACATATTTTTTAGATTTGACGACATTTTCATCAATTTCGTAACATTTAAAAACACTCGCCAAATTGGTGATATCCCGCCAAATCTGTCACCAGAGTAATTCAGAGATGGACTGATGGAGAAATGGGTTCTTACAGTAAATTTTAAGTAGCTTGAGATATTTTTTTGCAAATTTTCGCAATTTTTTTTTTTTTGGCAATGAAAATTAGAAAAATCTGTACTGTTTGTCCAAGTGAACACAATTGTAACATATTACCCTTCGCTTTAAAAGGCTTGAAAAAATCTTTCAATTAATATCATACTTGACAATGTACCCCCTCCCCCGTGGAGTAACTTTTCCTCCTCCCCCGAGGGGGGCTAATGACGCCACTAACATAAAAATTGTATCGCGGCTTTTTTTTCACAACAGTGATTGAAACTATTAAATCTTGTCATTGAACCGTAAATAAACGCTTTTATGCATAATTATGTCAAATTTTGTCCTATACTGCCATGTTAAAAAAATATAAAATTTCGAATAAACTATGAACTTTTCTCTCGAATTTAAAAAAAAAAATCTATCTAGTTCTAGTTTTTTATAACAAAGTCGGATATAAAGTTTCGTAAAAATCCGTTAATATTTGCGGCAGCTACAGCGCACAGAAAGAAACGACCACAGACGGACATCACTCCAAAAATAGTCAAAACGTGTTCAGAAGGTCCTAGAACACTGGCATCAAAATCTTGAATTCGGAGATTTTCGTAAAAATATTACTTACTCAATACTAAATATGAGAAAGTAAAAAGTAATACCAGTTCAATAATTTAAGAAATTTCAGTTAAAGTGGTAAAGTCTTCAGGAAGTAAAGTAACTTTCTGTTTTCGATCAAGAAAGTTCACGCGAATTACTCCTTACATTTCACAACGAATTTCGGAAAATTCCTTTTCTCATTTTCACCTTTTCTCCTCATAACTGACGGCCATATCAGTTGCCATGGATACGCTGGAATAAACGAGGGAATTTTGATGAAATTCCTCCCTTACACTTTTGTCTTGAAAGCAGCCTTGCCTCTAATGGAAAGTAGATGGAGGTTGATTTTATAGCTGGTATTTTTGTTTAGGTAGATAGTGGTTGATCTGGTGGGGAAAATATTGACTGGAAAAGAATTACCCGCCGTTGCCCGTGTCTTAAATAAGCGCCAGCTACTTAAATAATATACAGCTAACATCATACATATATAAGATACAAGAGATATAAGATACAATAAAATACAAATAAAACCATTCAATTTATAAATCGTCTGTTTCAAACCAAAATCATTCTCGTGCTCCTTTTTTTAACGCTCAAATTTACCAACTATACGCCGTAAATAATCAATCTCCTTTGATACCCCATAAATAAGCACTCTGAAATTCGCCACACATGCGCATAAACATCTGGTTCGTCAATTGTCGGCAGAGCTGTACAAAAATTTATATATCTATCATTCAAATAACAAACCTATATTCAAGAAGTTAAAAAACTTATATTCAGGAAATTAAAAAACCTATAGAGAAGTTAAACTTTTGGATTGCTTGAGATAAGCATAAATAAATGAAATACTTCGTATTGCAAAAAAGGAAAAAGTTTTTACTCCAGACGTAAAATTCAAAAAACGTAATTGATATCTTAACGTGATTTTATTCGATCACGTCACATTTTCAGAGATTATTCGATCACGATTTCATTCGATTGTAGTCAGATTTTCGGAGAACACGTAATATTGAAATAATTAAATTCCAAAACATGAAAACTTATCTATACTCATGATTTTAGAAAATAACAAATAAAATGGCGCTCAAAGTCGTCTAAGCAGAAGTCTGAGATATCGTTCTGAGACCACCTTGGTGTGAAGCGCGAGCACAGCTGCGATGGATGAATTAGTTTTACGAAATGATATAAAATGACTATTTTTACTTTCCTTATATACATAATGTATAAGGAAAATATTGTGACGGGATCTAAAATTCGAGTTTTCGACTAGAGAGCACGTTTCAAGCATCCCTGATTACGAATCAAACATTTTTGAGGTGATGTCTGTGTGTATAAAGGTCCTTCCTGCACGCTCCCTTCAGATTCACTTCCTTCAGTTCGTGCGCACACAGGAGCCGCTACGTGTGCCTGTATAGCGGATCGGGTCGCCGCGGGCTGTATATGTGCCTGTCGAGCGATTATTCAATCCTCTCTACTCGTGGTATGCCTAGTCCGTCCAGAGCCAGTGCTCCGTGCCTGAGTGGAGTCCCGTGACCAGTGCTCCCAACACCGTCGGACTGTATGGTCCGAACAATCAACGTGACTGACTATCCGGCCCGCTGACCACCCTGCGGTTTTCAGCCCGATGATCAGGCATCTCCCGAAGTCAGCCAGTTACGTATATCGACGTTTCTGGCGTCTATCTACCATTCTTTTCACTACGTACTCATGCTTGCGTCGGCCGAAGATTCTCGCATTGATGAGGAGTCGACTACACGCCGGTTTATAAGGCCGCTGGCTCATGCTTTCAGCGCCACTCAAGAGTGTACGGTCATGCGCAATCACACCAGGCTGGAATCATTTGCATACCAGTCCGCCCTTTAGCTATTTACATCATTTCGCTGTTGTACCATGTTTTCTTCTTGGTGCGCAACTTTCAATGTCAGTGAGTGTATATTGTTTACTTTACTTGTTCGTATTTTGTCTTACCCGTGGCGAACATTTCACTAAAATATTCCAGCCTAACATTGTCTACTGAATTCTATATCCCAACTCCATCCTTTAGTTGACAACTCTAAACAGTGCAAATAAATGCACTGCTAGTGAAAGTTCGGTTGAGGTTGCCTGTCTGAATTTTAATAACAGATATATTTGAAAGTCATTATGTGAAATAAAATATCCGCCATGATGTTTCTAAAAAATCTCTCTGATCACTTACAAACAGAACCAACTACTGCATTTAACCAGCAAGGTTAAATTGCTCGAGCGCCAAACTCAAGTTCCAACTAGGGTCCGAACCCCGGATCTCTGCCTGGTCAGTCAAAACTCTATCCATTATGCTTTTAGAACAATGTTCTTGTCTTTTACAGTTAAGTTGAAGTCACGCATGCAAAATTCTCTCATCATTATAATAGCAAAATTCTGATGTAGACAGCACATTACTTTCCCTGCAGACTCATATTCACGTTCTCTTTATATCTTCTCACGATGATATCACGTTCTCTCAATAATTCATTAAATTGAGTTTAATTGCACAAAATAACACCCATAACTATTTTAAATGCCACTGCATTTGCACTTTTAATGCAATTTTCGTTTTCATTTGGTAACTGGAATTATTCTGAAATTAGCGTGCAGAAATACGAAAAAGCTAAACTATCTCGAAAACGGCTAGTCCTAGAGTAATGAGGATGATATTGTGTCTTATTCTTTTCATCGTCAAAAATTACATATAAAACAATTATTTAATTGATATATTTGAGCATACTTAGTCTTTTATTTTTAGATTTAACGATTTTTGCGGGCCATATTTCGCAAAAATAGGCAGGTTCTTTTCCCATGTCTCGGATCAGCATATACGACACTATATTATGGGAATTCTTACGACACTTCTTCACGGAGGTAATTTCTGTTGCAGCTCACTTTTGCAATCACAAGTCACAAGGTCGGACTTTGGATAAGGCGTTAGTGAACAGTGGAGAAAGATCAACTTTCATAGGCTTTACTGTTGCACTCTCACGTCTTAAAACACTTGAAGATTCAGCATCTGGAGTATAATATACATTTGACAGGTTTTACGATTTAAATAGTTTGTGCTTATTAATGTATTGAAAACTTGAAGAAAACCGTACGGAAATTGGCATTCCTGTACCTTAAATTAAACATGTTCTTATATATTCAATGCGCTTTTTGTGACTTTTACACGTTGCTTTGATTTGTTTTCTTATATTCTAAATTTGTGTAATTTAATATACAATTTCTAAGAACTTATGCGCTCTTCTGTATTTGAATTCTCAAATATTGAACATTATTAACTTTGAAATGTAAATATGGTGTTGTATATATATATATATATATATATATATATATATGATACATAAATTTTAAGCCTTTCCCAATAACGCACCCTTTTCTTTCACAATTAGTATTCCAAATTCCTATCTCATGTCCAGCACATATTGCAACCATATTGCAACCCCATTAAATTCTGTCCCGTGCCACTAATATTAACAAGTCTGCAATCACTTGAGCTTTTCATCAATCATACCATATATGGTCACTAATCTTAACCCTGTAAACGTTATAAAATGAAACTGCATTCCAATCATATTTTTAAAGCCTAATGAACGCGAAGAAAACAGCCACATGCCTCGTATCACCCCTCCCCCCTCCAATATAAATGTAATGTGTACCTGGAGAGAACTGCGCAGACTGCATTGAGATTTCTTGAGAGTTGGATGCCGGAGCTCGGCTGTCCGATGTAATCATATCTATTTCGAGTGTGATATAAAAAAGTAGATTTTGGTTGTGTGAAAATGTCTCTTCTCTGGTTTATGTTCTCGAGTATTACATATATATGTATGTATGTATGCATGTATATATATATATGTATGTATATATATATGTATACATATATGTATGTATATATATATATGTATGTATATATGTATATATATGTATGTATATATATATGTATGTATATATGTATATATATGTATGTATATATATATGTATGTATATATATATGTATATATATATATGCATGTGTATATGTATATGTATGTGTGTATATATATATATGTGTATATGTATATGTATGTATATATATATATGTATATATATATATATATATATATATATGTATGTGTATATATATATGTATATGTATATGTATATATATATACATATGTATGTATATATATGTATGTATATATATATATATATATGTATATATATATATATATATATATGTATGTATATATATATGCATGTGTATATATATATATATGTATATATATATATATATATATATATGTATGTATATATATATGCATGTGTATATATATATGTATGTGTATATGTATATGTATGTGTGTTTATATATATATATGTATGTATATATATATATGTATGTGTATATATATGTATATACATATGTATATATATATGTATGTATATATATATATATATATGTATATATATATGTATGTATATATAAAAATAAATTATTAAATCCAAAGTTAGAATGTATGTAGTAACTCATAATACACTATTCCAAAATTTTCTACAAATACAAAGAAATTAAGACAAAAAGAGGAAATAATAAAGCATAATGCAAGTCATAAGGACAAAGACAATCAACAAATTTCAAAAATGAGGAATGCAAATAAGAAAACAAAAAAATCAAGCAAAAAAGCTTGCACATGGAGGAGATTTAGGCTTACGAGATTAGGCTTACGAAAAGTTCATTTCGAAAAAATTCTCGTCGGGTCCATATATCTTTTCGAAATGAACACAAAAATGCTTGTTTCTGAAACACAAGATAGATTTTATCTATAAACTTGTGTTATATGGACGACAAGCATAAAGATTGGAACAATAAAGGAAACATAAATACCTCAAAAATCACCTCTTCAGCGCAACCATGACGAGCAAAATATGACTGGATCAACGTTGCCATATGCCAAAATGAAAAGATGTGATTTGCTGTTGCCAAAGAGAGTAATAAAAACAGTACTGCGCAAAAGCAATAAAATGAGTTATTCAACTGTTAAAGCTTCGAGATAAAAAGATGAAAATATAATTGCAGGAGAATGAAGAAGTACGGCTAAAATAAGATAATAAGGGGAGAATATGAGAATTTTAGGCTAATCGAAACTTATTAACTATACTATTGACTAAATATGCAGGATATTGATACATTTTACTGGTAATTTTGAGGTTATTAATGTGCAAAGCATGAAATTTTTTATCTGATAATCTATAAATTCTAAAAAGTTGATTAAGTATAATATTTCTAAACAATTGAATCGAGTTGCAGGAATTAAAAGGTAATAATTTATTAATATTAAATTTAAAAAAATCTTTTTTATCATATAATTTAGTAACTATCCCATGAGCAGGTTCTATAATTAGATTTAAATCCAAATAATAAACATTATTACTAATAGAAGTTTCATTAGGTATTAATTCCAAATTATCCGGATAGAAATCTATATCTATGACATAGTTATCAGTAAATACAAGACAAATCAGATCATCTACATATCTATAAATTTTATAATCAGTTGAAGTAAAGAATTTTTCATAATGATATAGGTATAAATTAGCTAACATACTGCTACTACAGCCACCTTGTGGAACACCTGAGACTTGTAAGTATAATTTATTACCTTGAAAGATATAATTATTGAAAAGAACAAAATGGAGAAGCTTAGGAAAATTGGTAAATTTTGTAAGATTAGAATGTTTAGTAATATAAGCATTATATAAAGCTAAAATGACATCATATAGATCAGTGATTTTAATATTATTAAATAGATCTTTAAAATCAAAAGTTTGAAATCCTATTATTTTACCAAGCGTTTTTAATTTATTTTTTAATTCCTTACTGTTATTTAGAATAATGTAGCTATCACCAGAATCTCGTAAATTGCTATTTAGTACATTTAAATAATTTAGTAATAATTTACTAGCAGTAGTAGAGTATGAATTATGACCACTAGTAACAGTTCTAAATTTAATAGGATTTTTATGAAATTTAGGTATAAGCACAATATATGGAAATGTCAAAAATTTATTATTAATATCTAAATCACTATACATATTGATAATTTTCAATTTGATACTATTAAGAGAGTGTGAATCAATTTTAAATAGACTATTATTTTTTAAATAATCTAGCAGATATTGAATATAGAATTTTTTACAAATAATAGCATAATTATTATATATATATATATGTATATTTATATATATGTATGTATATATATATATATATATGTATATGTATGTATATTTATATATATATGTATATATATATATATATATATATATATATATATATAGCAATCTATATATATATAGATTGTATGACAAAATATAAAACTATGTTAGCATCCAATTAACTTATTATTCGCGTAACTCTAAATTGACACTTATTAATATTAACAGCATCCGCAATAAGCAATATGAGCAATTTTAATAAGTAATTCATCAACTTTGTGTCATTTTCGTTACTTTGTCATCTTTTTTTGCAATTTTGACCATATTTTTGTCGATCTAGGAACAAATATCACCAAATTGACGATGTGTCTCTAAATGAGTTACCAAATTCCTCAAATTTATCGCCAAGCCAATTTCTGCAACGAAACGGAGTGACGCGCTTTTCTTATATGATTACTGGCAAACTATTGAGCGTTAAAATACAAAACTATTACTCAAAGTATCTTCTCTCGTAAAGTAAGCGAAATAGATACACTAGAAGGATGTTGACACATTTATCGCATAGTAATGTATATGAAAAATTAACAGTTAATGTATGTGTATATGTATATGTATGTGTGTTTATATATATATATGTATATATATGTATGTATATATATATATATGTATATATATATATGTATGTATATATATGTATATATATATGTATGTATATATATATATGTATGTGTATATATATGTATATACATATGTATATATATATGTATATATATATATATATATATATATATATATATGTATATATATATATGTATGTATATATATATATATATATGTATATATATATGTATGTATATTTATATATATGTATGTATATATATATATATATATATATATATGTATATGTATGTATATTTATATATATATGTATGTATATATATATATATATATATATATATATATATATATATAGCAATCTATATATATATAGATTGTATGACAAAATATAAAACTATGTTAGCATCCAATTAACTTATTATTCGCGTAACTCTAAATTGACACTTATCAATATTAACAGCATCCGCAATAAGCAATATGAGCAATTTTAATAAGTAATTCATCAACTTTGTGTCATTTTCGTTACTTTGTCATCTTTTTTTGCAATTTTGACCATAATTTTGTCGATCTAGGAACAAATATCACCAAATTGACGATGTGTCTCTAAATGAGTTACCAAATTCCTCAAATTTATCGCCAAGCCAATTTCTGCAACGAAACGGAGTGACGCGCTTTTCTTATATGATTACTGGCAAACTATTGAGCGTTAAAATACAAAACTATTACTCAAAGTATCTTCTCTCGTAAAGTAAGCGAAGTAGATACACTAGAAGGATGTTGACACATTTATCGCATAGTAATGTATATGAAAAATTAAAAGTTTTACAATATTTAATACTTTCAAATTCTATGTGTTTTTTTAATAATTTTATTTGGAAAATGTGCAATATTCCGAGAACGGTTCATACTTGTGTCATTATTTTCTAATAAAAAATTGCATAAGAAATAGTCATTTAAGTAACATTATTGAAGGATCTAGTTTTTTAATGATTTTTCAAATGTCATTAGAAATTTTGAGGTGTTCTGAACATTCGATTGCGTTTAAAATTAATAGGGTTCTGTTATGCATCAATTGTGATACTTTTGCCAAATTTCATTCGAAATGCTCCATTCGTTCGTGAAATATCCATACACAGTCTCACAAACACACACATGCACACACACGCACGCACACGCACACACATACATCACTTCAAAAACGTTCGATTCGAGGTCAGGGATGGTTAAAACGTGCTCTTCTGTCGGAAACTTGAAATCAAATTTTGGACCCCGCTACAATACTTTTCCTACGAAACTATGTAACTGCATTACTATGTAATGTATATAGGAAAAGTAAAAATGTTATCAACATGCTAAATATCGTGTGTTCTAATAATATAAATTACAAAAATTCTATATCGATATAATTTAAATAAATCAGAATATAAAATCTGCTCGATACGTGAGATTTTTTCTTGATTTAAAAAGTGATGTTATGGACGAAATTTTACTAATTTGCACACGTCTTCCATTTGTGAAATTTCGCCTAACAACGCGTTCAACAAGGTACCCCAATTTTAATATTTCTTATTTAGCGAATATATCAAAAACTATTTTTACAGAAAATACCTCAAGTGGCAATATGCCACTCACCATACGAATACCGTAGCGAACCGAACTGCTACTGTAAAACTATCTTCACAACAACATGACACACTTGCATCAAAAGCAAGCGTTACAGGCAGAACGTCAGCTGTGCAGTGCGGCAGCAAAAGAAGATTAGCATTCTGATTATTTAATTTATTATTTAATTGATGAAAAGTTAATACATTGGTTTAAAACTTTATTAGGCTTTGCATAACATATTTTTTCTAAAATAGAAGCGGTTATTTTGGATTCATTTGAAACTGAAAAATATATGGATATTGAACTACTTACGGATCCCTATTGGTTGTTGCTAGTGTTTAGTGAATTTTATATTTACATTGATGCGTAAATCAGATTGTATTTTTAAAATATATTTTTTATTTCTCAAATTTGGTATTTTTATGATAATATTGCATCCGTTAAGTCTATTACACTTTATAAAATATGCATGTATGTGCTTATGAAAATATTGATTGGAAATCAAATATTGCAACTTTTAAAATAAAATAAAGTTTCTTTTCAACTTATGGAGTGTTTTAATTACAGTAATACAGAAAACGCATGAATTGATTGGAAATTTAGCTTTTTAACTTCAATTTTCTAAATTACAATAAAATGATGTACGTATTTAAAGATATATAAATATATACGGTACATTATAAGTATACCTAATAACTCCCCCAAATTCGCTTCATTTATTTATTTATTCTCAATCATGCATAAAATATCAATCATGCATAAGACATTGATTATGAAACACTTTCCAACTGCAATACCATTTCATTTAAACATCTATAAAATGTGATACATTCAGCAATGATATTTTTTAAATTATCACAATACTACAATAATTTAATTATATTTGAAAACTTAAAACTTCATCGAAAACGATGAATTTTATTCAAATAACGTCATTGAAATATAAATCGCCTGGCTCTCTATATAAAAGCAGTGAATATTTCATTCATACACTTTTATTCCATTCCTTTCACTCAGTGGTAATACTTTTAAAATTATCACAATACTACAATACTTAAAAACTTTTACTTAAAAACTTAAAACCATGGAAGTAAAAGTACTTTCTAACTCCATGCTTAAAACTTCATCAAAAAAGACAATACTACAAAATCTGCTTCTCTATGTAAAATCAATGAATGTTTCATTCATATCAGAATATATTCCAGACTCCAGAGCTAAATAATTTTGCGTTAAAATAATTCTTATACAACTCATGTTACAGATTGATGTGTTTACATTCTGCATACTTTATAATTAGGCTTCGTTGTAGGAACAATCAAAGTTTGATGATCATTTAAATTCAAAAATATTGTAATTGAGTAGGCCTAGTATACAGATGCATAGAAATTACGCAAAAATAAAGCGGTTTTAGGACAGATGCAACACTAAATGTAAATTAAAAAGAACTTTAAAAATCACGATTTTGACATTTGGAAAAAGATGGATGCCATATTTTATTTTGAAGTGGGTCACGTGATATGTTCATATAATATGGATGCAATTATTATTTTGATTTTTATTTAAAAAACTATCGGACATATTTTTCTGAAATTTTTTATGTATTTTATGGGATAATTTGAATATTTCCAAAAATTTTCAAAGCAATTTGTGAATTTTAAATTTGCTTAAAAAATATTTGAAAAATTAAGTTCCATAGGATTCAATGTATTTCAATTTTCCAATCCGGGTTCAATCCCAAACTAATTGGGTGATATTTTTCATTTACATTCCCATATGTCCCACAGACTGTCTCAACAACATACTAAAATTCTAGTTTGATAAAGTCAGTTCTACGACAGTTATCATGCGAACGAACAGACAAAAGACAGGATAAACAATATCATAAACACTATTCAACTATGTTGTAAAGTGTTAAAAAATCTGATGTTGGTAGCACACTACCTTGTCTGCATGCTGAAATTCATTTTCTCTTTAATTCATTAATAATTCATTAAATTGAGTTTAATTGCCCTAAATATATAACACACATAATTATTTGAAATTACACTAAATTTTCACTTTTAATTCAGTTTTCGTTTTCATTTGGTAACTAGACGTATTTTCCAAACCAGCGTAGCAAAAATGCTAAAAAAACTAAAATATCTCGAAAACGGTTAATCCTAAAGTAATGGGGTTGATCTTTTTATTTTTATCGTCAAAAATTACGTATAAAACGAGTATTTAATGGTTACATTTGAGTTCATGGTATTTTATTTTAGATTTTGATCATTTTTCAGGCCTTTTCACAAAAACAGGCAGGTTTCTCTTCCTGAATCAAACCCAAATCTTATCAGCTACAGGGTAAACCTCAAGTGACTTACCTGTGAAATTTTATTGTATTTGGTCCATTAGTTTTTGAGTTAGAGAGGATACATACGCTGCACACACAGACACACACACAGAGAGAAAAAGAGAGAGAGGGGGGAAATAAGTGAAAGCGTGACGTGTTCAAGAGGTCCCAAAACGTGTAAATCCGTCGAAAACCCGAATTGCGATTTTCGGCATGATTCCAATACTTTCTCTATACATTACCATGTATTGCAGGGAGAATATGTTTTTAATTCTATCTGTAGCTCAACTTTTCAAGAACTAGGAGTTTTATGTTTTGTTTAATAAATATTTTAATTGTAAATTCTATGGGTATTGTTGTGGTGCAGCCACTTTTTTTATATATAAACTATAGTTAATATTAGTAAATCCTTTTTTATTAATCCAATCAAAGGGCCTTTTGTGGCAACAAGAGATACAAATTAGGAAAATAAAATATTGGAGTCATTAGAAAACATATTTTATTGAAGCGAAATACGTAGATGTGAAACAACTGGGGGTATATTGGAATAAGTTAAAACGAAGACGAAAAATCATCTTTCACCAAAAATAAATAAAAAAAATTCTAGAAACTGGATAAAAAAAGAACTTAGTGGATGCTTCTGGCGATAAAAAGAGCTATTTTGGCACTTATGAGAAAATATTAGTTCTAACACAGGCCTAGGTAAAACGTCTATCGCAGTACATCAGTAGACCACCAAGAAATTCTGAGTAGACCACCTGAATTAAAATAAATATATCGTAGTTTAAAAAAAAATTATCAAATATTTTTTATTCTAATTATATTATCAAAATTGGCAATCACGGCTTGCCAAAATATTATTAACTATTTTCCGTGATATTTTTTCACCGCTATTTAATCACGTAAATCAATTTATTGCGGGATTGCAATTGTTCAGAAATTGTAGAAGCACAAGTGATGCAAACGGATGGATAAGAAGAATGCACCCCGTGAAACGTTATATTTGAAAAAGGAAAGTATTGTGATTGTGCCAAAACTGGAGTCTCGAGTTTTGATGGATCTGCAAATGTTGAGCATCCATAGATACAAATCATCCAATGTTTTAAAGATATCTATGTACCGTCCTCTTTGTGGGAAAGATATATTTTAAACGATGAGATATCTTCAATTTTTTTATCATTTTTCTCAAAAATAAAAAAATTACAAAAAAAATGCCTATGTGTGTGTTAGTCTCTCTGTGGGAAAGACATCCCTCAAACAAATTCAGCAAATCAAATGAAATTTATTATTTCGAATTAAATTTATTATTTATTTCAATCAATAAACATCAGGCGCACTATATTTGTTTTTGGGGAGCCATATATTTCAAACCGTATTTAGACATTTCGATTTATACCTGCGCCATTTTATTTGTTGGTCAGGACAATTTTTTGCGCTCCTCAAGTCCGGCGCAAAGATTAACTTGGAAAAACCCTCCTTTTTTCGAAAATTAAAAAAATTATATCACACATTATTTCAAAAATAGCCATTTTATATGCCACAATAAACATATTCAAAATTTCCAATCTGCTTATAAAAGTTAAAATGTGTATGACATTTTGTAAAAAGCAACATAAAACATTAACATAGGAGCGACAACTAGTTTCAAAAGCAAAAACCAATCATATTTATCGAAACAAGTTGACTAACACTCATCAGAGCAAGATCAACGTATGATGGATAGCTGTATTTCTGATTCCTACAGGACAACTGGGTTCATACTTTATACAGTGTAACACATTGAAGATATTTTATATTGCCTCGCGATTTATTAACTGCTGCGACATAAAACAGAATTCTTATTTCAATTCTCTTTCGAAGAACATTCTAAGCATTTTCTCAGAATGAACGAACCACTTATAACATTAGCCTATTCGTAAAATCCCCGCAAAAGCTGACTTGAAAAGTTTAACAACTACACCAATATGTGGTACACAATTGAATATATCACTGCGCATGTCACTGATGTCGTAAAATCTAATAATAAGACATGTATTCTGGTGAAGTTCTAACCGTATTTAGCCATTTCGATTTTTACCTGCGCCATTCGATTTGTTGCTCAGGGCTATTTTTTGCGCTCCTCGAGTCCAGCGCAAAGATTAATGGCACGCAAAGATACTTAATCACGCGAGATGAGTCCACTAACACGCAAACTTACGGCGGGAGAAATTATAAATTTATAGAAACGATGTCGCCCTTTTTTTTTCTTTCTCTCCCTCTCTCTCTCTATGGCTGCAGGTTTACTAAAAGAAATAAAATGGATAGCTTCCAACTTCACCCATACACTGCAAAACGTTTAATTGAGATTAATTTGCTAAAAAATGAAAGTTCGAAAGTCAGTTTTTTTTTTTTTTAGGAAACGGAAAGTTTTCCATTCTAAGTGAAGTGTCCACCAAACAGACTGCAATTAAGTTTTGTTTTCTAAAATGGGCGCACCTTGTTTAGGAAATAAAACAGACACTATGTTTCAATCAAACCGATTGAAAATAAGCTGCAGTTTTGTTTTTATTTTCAAGCATTTCTACTAAGCAGACAGTTGACATCATATCATTAGTACAAGTCGACGACGACGACTTTGTTATTAGCGGTTGGGGATATTTTTGTTATAAATTCCCTGGGTAACCAAAAGAAAACACGAGAGAAGCCAAGAAATGAGGCGTATTACGCCCGCGCAGCGATTTATTTATATTTTTTGCTCGTGGAGAAGTGGGCGTATCATAAAGGCGTTCATTTATTTCCTGAATTCAGTGTATGTTTCGGTGAAAGTTTAATAAAAAATTTGCATCTTAAATCCCAGTTAAAGCCGGGTACATTTTCTAGTTAATAAACAAAAGATAGACCAGGGTGATGTATATGCTAATAATCGAACGGTAAATTATTACAAAAAATATTTTTCAAAACACTAAATTTAATGCATGAATATACAAGACAACGAAATGTAATGAAACCTAACAAAAATAAATAAAATCCATCCGTTTTGTAAAGAAATAATTACCATCATCTGAATATAGAAAAAAATGCAAGTAGCAATATAATGAAAGCAAAATTAACAAGATTAATCATGCATAAAGCATTGATTATGAAACACTTTCCAACTGAAATGCAATTTTATTTAAACATTACTAAAATGCGATACATTCAGTGATATTTTTTAAATTATCACAGTACTATAATAAATTATTTTACTTTAAACTTAAAACTTCATCAAAAAAGGCAATTCTATAAAATCGTCTGCTTCTCTATGTGAAATCAATGAATATTTCATTCATATCACTTACATTTCAGACTCCAGAGCTAAATTTTGTGTTAAAAAAAATTCATCAATTTTTATACAACTCATAAAATCGCTGAATTTGTTTATTTTCTGCATACTACGTTAAAATCGGGCTTCGTATTAGAAATAATCAAAGTTTAGTGATCATTTAAAATCAAAATTATTATAATTGCGTGAGCACAGTATTTAAATACACAGATAATATGAAAAAATAAAGCGGTTTTAGGACGGATGTAACACTAAATATAAATATAAACGTTCCTTAAAAATCACGATTTTCACTAAGCAAAAAAAAATGGTTGCCATATTTTATTTTGAAATGAGTCACGTGATCTCTTCATATAATATGGGAGTAATTATTATTTCAATCTTCATTTAAAAAACTATTTAACCTATTTTAATGAGACATTTTTACACATTTTACGTGATAATTTGAATATTTCCTAAAATTTTCGAAGCAATTTGTGAGTTTTAACTCCGCTTAAAAAATGTTTGAAAAATTAGGTCCCATGGGGTTCAATGTATTTCATTTTTTCAACCCAGGTTAAATTCAAAACTAATTGGGGGATATTATTCTTTTACATTCCCAGAGCGTCTCAACAACATACTAAAATTTCATTTTGATAAAGTCATTTTTACAGAAGTTGTCCTGCGAACGGACAGACAGACAAACAGAATGAATAAAATCATAAACACTTTACAACTATGTTAGAAAGTGTGTAAAGTTTCTATATCTGTATATCCTCTTTACATGCCTTTGTGCAGGATTTCTTCTTAATTTGTCAAAAGTGTCTTAACTCAAACTTAGAGTACTTGATATTTCGACCTTTCGGTCCAAGGACAATAACACAGGACGGTACTGATTGAAATCAAATTCAGTCTATTGCGGACTTCATAGAAATTACAGCAGCTTGCTGTTTAAGCTAGCTTGCTGTTTGCAGCAACGGATAACATACACTAATTGTTATTGTACATGCCCATAATAATTTACAAATCTACGAATTACTACAATATACTAGGCTGGTGATAATAATTACATGGATACGCATTTACAAAGCTTAATGCTTACCCAGGCATTCTGTTGTTTCGCCCCTTATTGCAGCCACACCCCGAATACTAGACTCTTCCTAGTCATCGTTGCATCGAATGGGGTTTCCTTCCACTCACTACTCGAATCCTTCATCGTCTACTCAAGAACCCTTCTTTCATTCCAAGAACCCACTACTCAAGAATACAACCCACTATACAGTAAGCCACTGAAACTCTCACGATCCCAAACATATTCCTATTCTATCATGGTAACGCAACAAATGCTGATTAGATCGGTGATTCGTCTAACAACCGAACCAGTTAGAATGATTAGTTTAAGAAAGCATAAATTATAATGCAAACTGGGGGAAATAATAATCGAAAGGTTATTTAGACCTCACAAGTGTTAAAAGTAGTCAATTCGAGTTCCTGATATCAGAATCCAATTTTAAGTAGCAGGTTATTCCTTTTTATTAACACTTTACAACAAAGTTGAAAAGTGTTTATGACTTTGTTCATTCTGTCTGTCTGTCTGTCTGTTTGTCTGTCTGTCCGTTAGCACGATAACTGCCGTAAAAATGACTTAATCAAAATGAAATTTTAGTATGTTGTTCAGACGGTCTGTAGAACCTATGGGAATATAAATGAATAATATTACCCAATTAGTTTTGGATTAAACCCGGGTCGAAAAAATGAAATACATTGAACCCTATGGGACCTAATTTTTCAAACATTTTTAAGCGAATTTAAAATTTACCAATTCCTTCGAAACTTTTATCAAATATTCAAATTATCCCATAAAATATAAAAAAAAATTTCCGCAAAATATATTCAGTAGTTTTTTAAATAAAAATTAAAATAATAATTACACCTCTTACATGAAACGATCACGTGACCATTATATGAAGAGATCACGTGACCCACTTCAAAATGATATATGGCATCCATCTTGTATCAAAATCGCGATTTTTAAAGTTCTTTTTAATTCATATTTAGTGTTCTATCCGTTCTAAAACCACTTTATTTTTGCTTAAATTCTGTGCATCAATGTTCTGAAACAACGCAATTACAATATATTTGAGGTTAAATAATCATCAAACTTTGATTATTTTTACAACGAAGCCTAATTTTCACTTATGGAAAATGTAAACACCAAAATATGTAGAATGAGTTGTATAAGGATTGCTGTATTTCTGTAACGCAAAATAATTTAGCTCATAGAGTCTGCAATATACTGATATGAATGAAGCATTCATTGATTTTACACAAAAAAGACGATTTTTTCGATGAAGTTTTAAGCATAGAGTTAAATTTCTTGTATCTCCATGGTTTTAAGTTTTTAGATAAAATAAACTATTATAGTATTGTGATGAATGAAAGGAATTTAAAAAATTTATGAATGAAATGCTACTTTTAAATAGAGGCGATTTATCTTTCGATGACGTCATTTGAATAAAGTTCATTTGTTTTCGGTGAAGTTTTCAAATATAATAAATTATTGTAGTGTCATGATAATTTTAAAAATATTACCGGGGAATGTATCGCATTTTATAGATGTTTAAACCAGCCAATGTGTATTTAAATGCCTTCATTTGAATGAAGTTCATTTTTCTCGATAAAGTTTTGAGTCTTCAAATATAATAAATTAATGTAATATTGTGATAATTTTTAAAATATTACCGAGAAATGCACCGCATTTTTGAAATGTTTATAACAAAATTGCATTGAAGTTGGAAAGTGTTTCATAATCAATGCTTTATGCATGATTGATCTTTCTTGTTTATTTTTACATTCACATATAGATTTGAAAACCATTCGCTTAGATATATCTCACTTTAAATTTTGTGAAGTATTGCGTAGAATTTCAATATGCTCTTCCACTCAAATACACACCCATCTGAGACTCTGGGAGAGAGGAGGGACGGAGAGGAAAAGAGAAAGAGAGAAACGTTCGATTGCCATTTCAGAAGCATTTCAAACTTATCAAATTATCAAACTGTCGAATATTAGAATTCAAATTTTCATTCCCGTCATAATCCTTCTTCCCCCTTTAATTGATCCATTTATATTATGTACCTACGGAAAGTTTTATAAGTTGATATTACTTATTCTCCTCAACTTCTTCTGAGCAAGCAACCATAAAAAATAATAGATTTTCCTTACATTACTGAAACTTTCATTTCATTAAATATTGCGCTTAAATTTGATGGCCCTTTTTGATGGGTTTACCCTTCTTTTATTTAGGTCGTTAGGTTTAGGTTCGTTCTTTTATTTACGGGATCTGGACGTTTTATTCTTCAGACCTGCCTGTGAAGATAATCTTGTATGGCGAGAACAGAGATTCTTATACTTCTTTTTAGGAGAATTAAATTAAATATTTCGATAAAATACTTTGAATTATACTGCTTTTAGAATACTATAAGAATTGAATAACAAAATTGTAAATTGTGCTTCTATTTGTCTGTTTTTTATCTCACCTCAGGAGAATTCATCTTTTTCCTTTTCCTTAAAGTTATCATAAAATTTTAAAAAGAAAGTTTCTAAACATAAAAGGGCTCACCACAAATATTGAATTTTAAGTTTATTTATATTACATATTCTGTATGAAAAACTCGTATACTGCTAGTACTACTCTAAAAAAATCTGATGTGGGCAGCATATGACTTTCCTTATATAATTCAATGCATCTACTACTTTTACAGTAAAAACAAAATAGTTTATTTTTATAGTAGATACTTATATTGATATTGAATTTTCGTCAATTAGTTGTTATTTTCATTGATTTATCGTCATTTTTATCCATTTGGCGAGATTTTCTTTAATTTAGTAATATTTTAAAAAGTCGCCAAGTTAGCGACATTCCGCCAAATTCGTCGCCAGAATCTCACCAAGCGTTATGGGTGGAGAAATAATTTATTTTTATAGCAGATAAATGACTATTGGCATTCAAATTCAAAAGTATTACTCAAAGTATATTTTTTCATGAATGGAACGAGCTAGATCCACGAGAATGATGTCACCCAATTTATCGCATGATATTACATATGAAAAATGAACATGTCTCTCAACAGTTACTATTTTTTTTAATTTATGGGATTTTTTGATAAATGTATTTGAGAAATGTGCAATATCTCGAGAATGGTTTGTGCTAGCGTTCTAAAGTTTATGTTAATCGTTTTTTAAGAAAAAAAAATTACATAAGAAATATCTATTTGTGTAATTTTATTCATGGTTTTGATTTTTTGATGATTTATTTTAAAATTTCACTCGAAAATTTAGGGGGTTCTGAACATTCGATTATGTTTAAAATCAATAGGCTTCCAGTAATCATGGAATGTGATTTTTGTATCAAATTTCATTCCAAACGCTTCATTCGTTCGTGAGATATCGTCTCCAAAGTCTCACTGGCACACACACACACACACATACTTTCACACACACACACACACACACACACACACACACACACACACAGACATCACCTCAGAAATGTTCGATTCGTGATCAGGGATTCTTGAAACGTGCTCTCGCGTCGAAAACTCGAATTCGAATTTTCGACCCCGTCACAATACTTTCCTTATACATTATGTATATAAGGAAAGTAATGAGGCATCTAAAGCAAGTTTTAAAAATTATCAGCAATTACTGTAATATAAATTTGAAAAACAGAAGTTTAAATATCTGATGTCAAATAAAACATAAATGTGGAAAATATATTTAAATACCAATAATTCTCGTAATATTATATTCAATCACTTTCTAACAACCTATTATTAACCGCACTATGTAAAATATTACAGTGCATTTATTAAGTTCATTCATCTAAAGTTTTCGTTATTATTTAATCTATATTTCGTTATTATGAAAATCTTCAATATCTTAAATCTTTCAATTTCCTCCCCCCCCCCCAAATTTTACAAGTAATATTTTGAAAAATCGTTATCGTTGATCCAAATGATTACAATTATAGCGTGTCACCCTTCACTTTAAAGGTCTTGATAAAATCTTTCGATTGATACCATATGTGGCAATGTACCCCCGGCCATCTTACCCCCTCCCCTCAGAGGGGGACCAATGACGTCACAAGCACAAAAATTGTATCACAGCTATTTTTGACAACAATGATTGAAACTATTATGTCTCGTGATCACTGAGCCATAAATAATTCCTTTTATGAATGATTATATCAAATTTTGTCCTATGCTGCCGCGTTAAGAAAATATAAAATTTTGAATAAATTTTGAAGTTTTCGATCGAATCAAAACAAAAGTCTATCTAGTTCTAAATATTTAAATACAAAGCCGGATATAAAGTTTCGCGAAAATCCAATAATATTCGTAGCAGCTATCGTGCGCACAAGAAATCTACCGCAGACATTAACCAGACAGGCAAACATAACTCTAAAAAAAATCTGATATGGGCAGCACATGACTTTCCTTATACAATGCAATGCATTTGTTACTTTTACAGATAAAAAATGTTATTCTTATAGTAGATACTTATATTATTTCCAAGATATTGGATTTCAATGAGTCGTCATTTTCATTGATTTAGCGTCATTTTTATCCATTTGGCTAGATTTTCGTTAATTTGGCAACATTTAAAAACGTCGCCAAGTTGGCGACATTCCGCTAAATTCGTCGCCAAAATCTAGCCAAGCGTTATAGATGGAGAAATAAGTTATTCTTACAGCAGATAAATGACTATTGGCGTTCAAATACAAAAGTATTACTCAAAGTATCTTTTTTCGTGAATGAAACGAGTTACATCCACGAGAATGATGTCACCAGATTTATCGCATGATATTACATATGAAAAATGAACCTGTTTCTTAACATTTAATATTTTATTTTAATTAATGGGATTTTTGATAAATTTATTTGAAAAATGTGCTATACCTCGAGAACGGTTCATGCTAGCGTTCTAAAATTTGTCAATCGCTTAAGGAAAAATTACATAAGAAATGTCTATCTGCGTAACTTTATTAAAGGTTTTGATTTTTGATGATTTGTTTCAAAATTTCTCTCGAAAATTTAGGGGAATTCTGGACATTCGATTGTGTTTTAAAACAATAGGCATCCTGTTTTCACGGATTGTGATTTTTATATCAAATTTCATTCGAAACGCTCCATTCGTTCGTGAGATATCGTCTCCAAAATCTCACTGGCACGCACACACACACATACTTTCAAACACACACACACACACACAGACAGACAGACATCACCTCAGAAATGTTCGATTCGTGATCAGGGATTCTTGAAACGAGTTCTCCCGTCGAAAACTCGCATTCGAATTTTTGACCCCCTCACAATACTTTTCTTATACATTATATATATATAAGGAAAGTAATAGTCAAAATGTGCTCAGGAGGTCTTAAAACATATTTTGGCATCAAAATCTTGAAATCGAAAATTTTCGTGAAAACAATACTTTCTCAATACTATGTTTGAGAAAGTAAAAATAATTTCAATGAAAGGCAAATATCCCGTTTAACTACTCACTTATATTTTTCTTGCTACACATCTCTGCGTAACTTAGATGAACCGAAACTTGTTTATCGCGCTTGTTAATGCTTTCAACAACTGAATATTCATTTACTTAGAAGTATTGCAATAACTCAAGATTCAATCCATCACTTCTGCGTTATAAAATCATGGAAAAGCACAAGGGAGACAAACGTAATTCATTCCTTTCCGAAAGTGAAGCAAAGATAAATATTAGACTGAGTTTATATGTGCAATAGGCAGAAACACAAGACAAAATACTCTCTGTTCCGCACGAAGACAAAATAACGCTGCAGGTATGAAAAAAAATAGACTCAGTTACGAACAACACAACCCCGAGGAAAAAACATTTGATCAATATATTACGTTTACTATTCTGTAAAGACACGGAATATTTGGAGCTAGCTAGTTAAATATAAATAGAATATTTGTGTATTTAATTTAAATTATCAAATAACTTAAATTACACTAAGCAGAATTTTATTCTTTCATTATCAGTATCTGATAAATTAAAGTGAAAATTTGAATGCACGATCCTAATCGAAATATCACTTGAACTATGAGATACATTGCGATTAAATTTTTTTTCTGGAAATGCAACGAAGTCCAAGGAATGTTCTGTCCCCCTCCATGGACGTGCAAACTAACGGGAATTGAAAAACCTGGTTATATTTATTTCCCTGTCTATAATGATATCTTATAACTCGATAACAACTGAAAGTAGGTAACGAATAAAAATAGGTAAAAAAATAGGTAAATAGGTTAGTTTGCGTGCTTTTTCATAAAGTTTTTTAAACTTTAAAAATATTTCAAAATTTGCACCGCGTTAATGAATAAAATTCGAAAACACATTAAGTTATATATCTATAAAAAAAAAATACTCGGTCGATTTTGGCGAAACCTTCTTGAGTGCAATACAGATGAGTCACGAGTATATTTTGGAATTAGTTTTGGAATTAGATACCTATTCGCGGAACAAAGGGAATTAAATACATTATTTCTACCTAACAGTAATGACCGCTTATGTGATAAGGCTTTCACACCTCTGTGTTAAAATTGTATATTAAAGTATTGTTTTATTTCTGTGTGATTGAAAGTGTCAATTTCGAAATGTAAATGTCTTTTCTACATGTTTTCAATTACATTGACTTTTAAGGGAAGTGAACTCTAAAATCGCAAAAGTGTTTATGTTCCAGAAAAATAGTAATAGTTTTGTATTTTCGCTTCTCAGTCGCTAGTTGGGAACTTGCAGGTTTTGCGCACGCGCGCGTTTGAAAAAGGATTTTGGAAGCAGTGTGGAAGGAGTCGTGGAGAAATGTAGACGTGTGTGTTTGATTCGCGTATGATCGCGAATTTTAAGAAAAGGTGGATTAATTTTGAAAGTGGAAGGATGTGATTAAAATATGTAACATAGTTCGACAAGTTGTGCGTAGAGTCGTTTGGCTCGGTTCAGAGATGAGTCACTCGTGTTTTTAAATGAATCAGCCTGGTAGTAATGGAATAATGAGTCTTGTGAAAAGAGAAAATGGTTCTTTCACTGGTCGGCTTGAATCGCTAATAGGGCTAGAGGGAAAGCTCATTTTATAGCGATTTGTATTTGCCTGACTCCTCCTTGTGTCCTAAGGTACGAATCAACCAATCTCCGTAACCAACCAAGATGTCGAATTCCGCCAGCATGATGTTGTGTAGTCAAGTTTCCCGACCATTATGGATTTTGTTCTGCGCAAGAATCTCGATGAGTTTATGCCGAGAGTCCATCCTGATATCCTTTCCCATGGTACAGAATTGTAAATGTTATATTTAAAAGAGACGAGGTAAAGTTTTATATATATTTAGTCTTCCACCTAACGAATAGAGTGTTAATTGTCAAATCCTCGTGAGTATCAAGTCATTGATGATGTTATATGAAAATGTCGTATATGTTCAAAGTATACAAATGTGATATATAAATGTCAAGTATAATATGAGGAATATTGTGTTTATTTTATGTATCAGAAAATATGTGTATTCTCTTGGTTCCTCTTCCTCCAGGGGTGTTCTTAATGGTCACCCTACCGAGTGTAACTCTGAGTATTGCGAGAAATGCTTGTACTCCACTGTTTTCGATCAACTGCCTTGTTATTTCATGTTTAATAAATGTGTTTGATTTCAAAACTTTGTCTTCTCTGTCGAGTATACCAAAACGTTCGCGACAGAATTGGTGCCGTTACTTTTCTCGGTGAGTGGGGAAGAGCTGAGAGAATTAAAATTTTTAAAAATTTTCTTAAGAATTGAAATTTTGAAGGTTAAAAATTACCGTTGTGCTAAAATGAGTGTTTTCTTAAGTAAACAGAGTTCCATGTTCTGTTTTCGGTGTTCTCAAAAACGAGTGTTCTTGGAATTTGATATGTGCCATTTGATAAAAAAAATTGATTTGTTTGCATATTTATGTCATTTGATTTGATAAAAACTGGTTTTATTGTAAATACTGTTTAAGAACATTGCAATTGCATATTGTGTTAAACTATATTGTTATGCAAAATGGCTCCAATTACTAGAAACAAAAAAGTAAATGTCGGTAAGATGAGTAAAAATTCAAGTAAAAAATTAAATTCCTCCTTGAATTTGTCGCTTGATATTGCTACTGAGTCGGATACTGTTAATTCTAGAAGTAAAGTTAAAAATGTTAGCCACAAAGCTAAATCTAATGAGGAAAATATATCAGATAAATCGCCGGTATGTCTGAATTCTTCTTCTGGCACTTTGCCAAATCAAAACAGTGCTTCATCGGTAAATGATAACATGTTAAAATCATTCCATATTTTCACACCTAAGTTCGCACATCATATTCCAAAATTCTCGGGAAATTCAGAGCTTTCGTTGTCACAGTTTTTGGAAAAGTTAAATTTAGTAGCCACTCATGCAAACTGGAGTGAGTGTGACAAATTAGTTTGTTTGAGATTGAATTTAGAGGGGGAAGCAAATAGATTGATTGAAGAGAATCCAAAGCACAGAAATTGTAAAAATTTGCAGGAAATTATTCACATTTTGAAAGATCATTTTGAAGTGACCGAAAATGTTACTAAAAACATAATTTCACTCGTGAACTTTACACAGAGACCAAATGAGTCGGTTAAACAGTTTTCGATGAGAATCGAAGCTGCTTCATTTAAGGTTGTTCCGGAAGATGTAGATTCCGAAAGTGAGAATAAAATCAGGCAAACACTTTTAAAAACTTCATTTATTAATGGTTTATATCCGGAACTAAAAAGATTGGTGTTGTCACAAAACCCTAGAGATTTTTATTCGGCTAGAAAACTTGCAATTCTTGAGGAATCTATTTTAAATGAAAATAATGCTATGTACTTGACTAATCCGGTACTTACAAAAAAAGGTGTTCTCACACCAGAAAAATATGTTCTCACACCAGATCAAAGTGAAAGTATGTCAGATTTAAAAAGAAAAGTGTTAGAACAGGAAAGGGACATTGAATTTCTTAGGGGTAAAATAGAAAAATTTAAGTTTAATTCAGATAAAGTTAACGAAAAGCGTTCACCGCGTCCAAAGTGTGACAAATGTGGTAAATTAGGTCACGTTCAAGAACAGTGTTGGAAAAAGGTTTTTCAAAAAAGAGATGTGTACGGTATAAAATGTAGGAAAATTTATACCAGTCCTGGAACTAGGTATCACCAGGGTGAAAGACACAGAGGGCAAATGTCTGCAAATGAGTGGAAGTATAGAAAGCAAGGAACGCAAAATTATAAAAATAAGGAGTCATATAAATCTTTGCAAAATTCCAAAAATCATTCTTCTGGGAATCAGAGTAGATATCCCATGCACAATTATAATAATAGAAAAACTTTTGATAGGCAAACATCACATTTTGAGGAAAATAATATTTGTCATAATATTACAAATTCTTTGTCATCTTCTTCTATTATAAAAGGAAAATTAGTGAGCAGTGAAGTGTCAATATTGATTGATACGGGTAGTTCAATTAATTTAGTGTATGAGGAAGCTTTAAATACTGTACCCATTGCACATATGTTGCTAACATACAAACCAACAATTTTGCGTAGCTTTAGTTCACAAGATACTAAAGTTGAATGTTTAGCCACTATTTCGCTAAATTTGGGAAAAGAAAGATTCCCTACCGAATTTTTTGTGTTAAAATCACCAGCTCCTATTTCATATAATGTAATCCTTGGTAACAAGTTTTTACATAAACATAATGCTATTATAGATTATAATCACTTCTGTTTTAAGTTTTCAAACTCTTCCATTCCTTTTGTTGGTTATCAATGTACGAATAATTTACTTTCAATTTCAAATCATGAACCGGCAAATGAGTCGGAAATTGCAGACTCAAACCTAAGTAGTGTCGCAAAGCGTATTGCTGTGCCTGACTCGCAGATGAGTAGTGGAAAAAATGTTCGTGTGGTAGAGGACTGTAAACCGAAAGAGTTCCATACGAATGCATGTGCCAAATGCAAAGCAGATCTGGCACCGGTAGTGAATGAGTCTCAGGTCATTCGGGAAGAGTATGTGAGCAGAAATTTTTCGGAAAATAATGTAGTGCCACATTTGGGTAGTGAAGAGGTACACATTAACGATTTGGAAAATGGAAGCAAATCTTTTAGAGATTTGGTAGTAAATGCACAGAATGTTACTTTGCATATGGGGGAAAAGCAAAATCATGTTAGAGGTGGTACTGAAGTTAACTTTGTCATTCAACACAAAAACAATCCATGTAATCAGCAATTGGTCCACGTTAATAGATTAACTCCTTTACCTCCTAGACGTAGTGAATTGATTTCTAGCACATATAATGATAGCATTGATAATTCTTCAACTCAAGAAACAAGACAATTTAAAAGTAGATATTTTCTAAACCATCAAAATAGGGTTAAAACTCAAAATGTTCCTAATTCACACAGGTATGACTTGCGCCCAAGAGGCCAATTTATTCATTAAAGTTACTTGTCAATTAAGGCAATATGTCAAGAGAGCAATTGGCTCAAAAGTAAAGTAAAATGTTTAGATTATGAAATTCTCACATTTTCAAAAAAAAAAAAGACTGATATTGTTGTGAGATGGACAATTATGTTTCATAATATTATATTTTCAATTGTTTCACAAAATGTTTTGCAAAACTGTATGCTATGTTAAAATGGATCCAATATTTCTGAACTTCTGTGTAATTTGCTTTATGTGTCAGTCAGCTGAATGTTCTGTACTGCAAGTTCTGTGCCAGTGCAGCTTTCTGAATGTGAGTGCCATGTTAATCAGGTTGAAGTAGTGTTTTAAAATTCTAAATACTTAAATAATAATTTTTTTTTGCTTTACTTTAATGATAAGCAGTAATGTTTTAAAGTAATTTTAAGATAATTAAGTACTTGATGGATTAGAGTTTTGGTAAGGATTTTTAAGGATAACTGATAATTTTTATCTCTGTTTTATTTTATGAATGTGTGAATGATTTTTTTTTTAATTTAAAGGTCTAGTAAATTTTAGAAATTTTTTTTGTCATTTGGTGTTTGTTGACTTATTGGTTGGGGGTACCGCCACCTCTAGGTTTGCAACTTTCTAATGGACTTGTTTCTTGCCTGGGTGCCTGATCAACATTCTTGGTTTGAAAATTTGTCTCATTTTCTAAATTAGTAAATTTTTTAAATGTCCTTTAAAGTAATTTGTTGGCAAGGTTGGATAATAGTTAATAAATTGATTTCTGTGAAAAGTAAATTTATAGAATTTTAATTGTAAAATTTTTGAAGAAAGAAAACTTTTTGTTTAGTTAAACTTTTTGTGAGTTGAGTAAATTAAATTTTCATGTCTCTGTGGTACTCACCAGAAAATGTATTAGTGTTTAAATTTTAAAAGGGGCAATTTCATCATTTGTGTCTTGTTAATTTGGTGTTGTCTTGTAAAGGTCTATGCTTGTATTGAGACTTATTTTTTTTGACTCACGAGTCAAACTTTAGGCCACTCTTGGATTTTGGTTATTATGCTGGTCATGATCTTGTTTGTTTTTGTTTTTTTCTTTGATGTACATGTACATCGCTCAAAATTTACACTAAATTCCTCTCAATGGAACATATGTCATTGGGAACTTAATGCAGGTATTTTCCTAGTATTGTGCGGAAAAATTCCCCGCTTTGCAGGAAATTTTTCTCCCGGGCCCCGAAGGAGTGTGATAAGGCTTTCACACCTCTGTGTTAAAATTGTATATTAAAGTATTGTTTTATTTCTGTGTGATTGAAAGTGTCAATTTCGAAATGTAAATGTCTTTTCTACATGTTTTCAATTACATTGACTTTTAAGGGAAGTGAACTCTAAAATCGCAAAAGTGTTTATGTTCCAGAAAAATAGTAATAGTTTTGTATTTTCGCTTCTCAGTCGCTAGTTGGGAACTTGCAGGTTTTGCGCACGCGCGCGTTTGAAAAAGGATTTTGGAAGCAGTGTGGAAGGAGTCGTGGAGAAATGTAGACGTGTGTGTTTGATTCGCGTATGATCGCGAATTTTAAGAAAAGGTGGATTAATTTTGAAAGTGGAAGGATGTGATTAAAATATGTAACATAGTTCGACAAGTTGTGCGTAGAGTCGTTTGGCTCGGTTCAGAGATGAGTCACTCGTGTTTTTAAATGAATCAGCCTGGTAGTAATGGAATAATGAGTCTTGTGAAAAGAGAAAATGGTTCTTTCACTGGTCGGCTTGAATCGCTAATAGGGCTAGAGGGAAAGCTCATTTTATAGCGATTTGTATTTGCCTGACTCCTCCTTGTGTCCTAAGGTACGAATCAACCAATCTCCGTAACCAACCAAGATGTCGAATTCCGCCAGCATGATGTTGTGTAGTCAAGTTTCCCGACCATTATGGATTTTGTTCTGCGCAAGAATCTCGATGAGTTTATGCCGAGAGTCCATCCTGATATCCTTTCCCATGGTACAGAATTGTAAATGTTATATTTAAAAGAGACGAGGTAAAGTTTTATATATATTTAGTCTTCCACCTAACGAATAGAGTGTTAATTGTCAAATCCTCGTGAGTATCAAGTCATTGATGATGTTATATGAAAATGTCGTATATGTTCAAAGTATACAAATGTGATATATAAATGTCAAGTATAATATGAGGAATATTGTGTTTATTTTATGTATCAGAAAATATGTGTATTCTCTTGGTTCCTCTTCCTCCAGGGGTGTTCTTAATGGTCACCCTACCGAGTGTAACTCTGAGTATTGCGAGAAATGCTTGTACTCCACTGTTTTCGATCAACTGCCTTGTTATTTCATGTTTAATAAATGTGTTTGATTTCAAAACTTTGTCTTCTCTGTCGAGTATACCAAAACGTTCGCGACACTTATAACTCAAACACAGCTCAATCTTAAGACTCTCATTTGGCTTTCAGGTCCAATCTTTATGGCATTAAAGAAGAAAATCCAAAAATTTTCAAAGTGTGTGTGTTTTTGAGACCCAAACCGTCCGACCTACCAGAAAAGTGTAAGGTAACCGTTTGGATGGTCGACAAAGTGTGTGTGTGTACTAATTCCCCCGTAGTGAAGGGGCGCCTACGCATCACCTCCACAAGACTTCCCAGGGTGTCCCATGGCGAAAGGGAAAAGGTTTGCAGCTTCACTTTTATAGAAGCCCCCCGAAGGGTGGAAGTCTGATTTGGCTTCGACATAACAACATCCATGCCTGTTGGCGAGATTCGAACCCGCAATCCCGCAATCCAGCGATCAGACGGAAACGCATGCCCCTGACCGCTCGACCACCGGATCAGCTTTTCAAAGTGTACGTCTGCTTACTGTTTACGTTGGCATCTATGTGATTCCATTATATAGAGACCTTTCCATGCAGTTTATGTTAGTAATATTGAAATTTTTAAAATAAATATTTTAGGTGTTTGTATTATAAAGAAATTAACAGAAGTGTGGTTTAACTCGACTGTCTCATACCAAAATTCATTTCTTTTTTTTTTCAAATTTTACAAGAAAAATTTGTAAAAATGGTATTTTGGATCCGAATGATTATAACTATAGGGTGGTACCCTTCACTTCAAGGAGCTTGAAGAAATATTTCGATTGATATTATACTTGACAATGTATCCCCCCAGGGGGGTTACTTCCCCTCCAAGGGGAGATAATGCGTCACGAACAAAAACAATTGTAGCTCGAGTATTTTCCACAATAATGATTTAAACTATTAAATCTTGTGATCATTAAGCCATAAATAAACCCTTTTATGCATGATTATGTCAAGTTTTATCCTGTGCTGCCATGTTAAAAAAAATACAAAATTTTGAATAAATTTCAAAATAATTTTTGCTCGAATTTAAAACAAATTCTATCTAGTTCTATATTTTTTGATAAAAAGCCGGATTGAAAGTTTCGTGAGAATTCAGTAATATTCACGGCAGCTATAGTATACACAAGAAATCAACCACAGACGGACATCACTCCAAAATTAGTCACAATGTATTCAGGAGGTCTTGAAACATATATTAGCATCAAAATCTCGAATTCGTAGATTTTCGTGAAGACAATACTTTCTCTATACTATATCATATACTATGAGAAAGTAACTAGTAATTACCGTAATGCATTATCTATTATCTATTTTTGAAATGTGTTTATTGTTAAAAGCTTACAGAACACAGATTACATACTCGTTTCTTTCTTTAATAATATACTGAATAATAAAGTAAAAATATATTCAATAATAAAGTAAATAATGCGTTCAATAATAAAATTGATTAATGAGATCGGGTTTCATGTTCCTCGTACTCAACTAGGTCTGCGATTTTATTTGTTGAAACTCATTTCAGCACTAATATTGCAAGTAACTGTGCCATTAATAACGTTAACAAGCTTTACAACAACTTTCCTGGTGATATTGATGTGTTTATTCATCTGCTACTGTTTTTAAAAATCCATTATTGTAAATGCTTTGTATTTTATTTTTCTTCTACCTTATCTGTAAATATTCTCTATTGTAATTTATCTTGTGTGCTAGCTGTTACTGGGACTTTGTCCTGCGCGTTTTAATTCTTGTAAATAAATAAAAATATAAATAAATAAATGTCTTTATTTTTGAACCATTTACTTATTTTTTACACTGATTTATTCTGAAACTTTGAGTGCAGATTCATTGCTAATATGTTTTCATATTTTGTTGCTCGCTGAAAATGTACAGTCATTTTTAAGTTAATACTGCTTTAATTATCTAAAATAAAAAATAAGTGTCGTAAAAATATATTTTGAAATATTTCAACGCATAGGCTTGACTATCTAAAATGATCACTCATTTCAAAAATTTTCGCAAAATAATTGAGTACAAGAAATTTGTGAAGAAGCCTTCATGTGGTGGCGTATGGTAAATACGCTTCATTTTTACTTTCCTTATATACAATAATGTATAAGGAAAGTATTGTGACGGGGTCGAAAATTCGAATTAGAGTTTTCGACGGGAAATCATGTTTCAAGCATACCTGATCACGAATCGAACATTTTAAAAGTGATGTCTGCGTGTGTGTGTGTGAAAGTATATGTGTGTGTGTGTCAGTGAGTCTGTGGAGACGATATCACCCGAACAAATAAAGCAATTCGAATGAAATTTGGTACAAAAATCACAATCCATGAATGCTGGAAGCCTATTGTTTTTAAACGTAATCAAATGTTCAAAACCACCCTAAATTTTCGAGTGAAATTTTGAAAAAATCATCAAAAAATCAAAACCTTTAATAAAGTTACGCAAATAGCCATCATTTCTTATGTAATTTTTCCTTAGAAAACGATTGGCATAAACTTTAGAACACTAGCATGAACCGTTCTCGGGATATTGCACATTTTTTAAATAAATTTATCAAAAAATACCATAAATTAAAAAATATATATTAACTGTTGAGAAACATGTTCACTTTTTATATGTAATATCATGCAATAAATTTGGTGACATTATTCTCGTGGATCTAGCTAGTTCCATTCATGAGAAAAGATACTTCGAGTAATACTTTTGTATTTAAAGGCCAATATTTATTTATCTGCCATAAGAATAACTTATTTCTCCGTCCATAACGCTTGGCGAGATTTTGGCGCCGAATTTGGCGGAATGTCGCCAACTTGGCGACTTTTCAATGTTGCCAAATAAACGAAAATCTCGCCAAATGAATAAAAGTGACACTATATCAATGAAAACGATGACTAATTGACGAAAATTCAATATCTTGGAAAGAATATAAATATCTACTATAAGAAAAACCTATTTCTTTTATTGTAAAGGTAGTAAATTCATTGCATTATATAAGGAAAGTCATGTGTTGCCCACATCAGATTTTTGGCATTAGTACGTCCTTAGTTGTCCCCCTCCAACCACTTTGTGTTGAAATCGCTTAACATCACACTTTAACATAAAAAAACCGAATTAAGTAGAACAAAAAAGACTTGGCACGGTCTGCCGTATATCAGCAACAGTTGTAAATTCAACAGTAGCGAATTTTCCCGGTTGTCCGATACTTAGATTTTCCGCTACAGACAGCCGTACAGACGACACACACATCGTCTTTTATTATGTAAGACTAGTCATGTAAACCAGAAATTTCACTTAGGAATATTGAAAACAATTACTCAGCAATCCATCCTCTTACTATTCTCAACGCATCATAAAAAGAACCGTCAACCTTCCACAATATACACCAGATGATCATTCATTTTTGAAAGTGAGACAAAGATAAATGCAAGATGACGTTTATAGAGAGGCATACCTATGGGGATCCTCGATTTCTTCAAAAATTAATCACGGCCTGGCTAATAAATAAGCAACTCAGATAGAAACATCTCTACCGGAGAAAAATGTATGATCAATATCTTGTTTACAATCTGCGAGGAGAAAAATAAGTAACACTATTATTCATTATAGATTGATATGAAGCATCGCATTTTTCGTCCATTTTGAATGGGAAGATGTTGTATTGCGTGTAATGATGAACTACCAAGAGAATGATTTCGATATTTTTAATTTAAAATTTAATTCTTACCAAAATTGTTCTATAATACAGCTTAAAGGGTGTATGAAATCAATCTATTTTGGGTAGCTAATTTTACTCATATCACGTCAACAAACCAACTAAACGATGACGAGCTTATTTGAGGTCTGTGGAAAGTTCTGGAAAAGAACGTAACTCCTGAAGATCTTTCAGAGTCCACTTCGACGATAAGAACTTGCAATTTCTTCCCAGTAGCTCAACGGTAGAGCGTGAGCTGGCCAGTTCGAAGATCGAGGGTTCGATTTCCAGCTGAAGCAGCAAGGTTCTTTACAATCTTAACCGATTGCTAACATTCCACAAATTTATAAAAATCACCCAAAGCTACCATATTCTGCCAAAATCTTATCCAAAGTCATTGAATTTGTCACCGAGGTCAAGAGATACGAAACTTTAAATTATATGAATGGTTTTCTGTTACGTGTTCGTAACAGTGTGATACACTTCGTTACATACTTCCACTCCCATGTCATCTACGCCACATTTCTTTCAAGATTTACTCTACCCCCATGCCCTAAGATTGTTTAAGATTGTTCACAGCAAAAGGATTATTTTGAGTTTTAGTAGAAATACAAACAATTTACATTTTAAATTATGCGATAAATTTCAAGCAGATATATGTGTATATATATATATGCATGTATGCGTGAGTATATATATATATATATGTGTGTGTGTGTGTGTGTGTGTGTGTATGTGCTTGTATATATATATATATGTATATATATATATATATATATATATAGAGAGAGAGAGAGAGAGAGAGAGAGTGAGTCCATAATTATCAACTACATCTCCATATTATTCAAAAACAAGCATATTTCTTGGTTAATTCAGATGGATACTCAGTACTGACAAAGATTATATTCTGAATGGACTTCTATCTTAGGTCTAGTGTTATTCCACTTTATATGCGTGATTGCATTGTTCCATTTTTCTGTGTAAGAATAGTCGACATTGTTATCTGTTGTTTCTTGCTAGCTATTAGGCATTGTTTCCTTTTCCTCCATATATTCCTCTTTTTGAATCTCACTCTTGATCGTTGAATATTTCTACTTTAATTTGTATTTTTACGGATATATATATATATATATATATATATATATATATATATATATATATATATATATATATATATATATATATATATATAAAGGTCTTGAATTACTTCAAGAACGTACATTTATAACTTCTTAGTTATATACACGAGAGATTTAATTTTTCTAGAATCATCGCAAAAATTTACTAAACAATCCATCAGCTCAATATTAACGTGTGATAAAAGAACCACCAGCCTTCTATAACATACACCGGCTGTCAATCATTCTTTTTCGGAAGTGAAACAAAGATAAATGCAAGAGGACGTTTGCTGTGTGCAATAGCGAGGCCCGCAAGATGAACGACCGCCCGATTTCTTCAAAGAAAATGGATGTTGTGGTAAAAAGTAGCGAACTCGGAAACAACACAGCCGGAGGAATAAAATATGTTCAATATCTTGTGTTTACTTACAGTGAAGAAAAAGTGATTATTTTAACCTAGCTATATGGGAATGTTGCTTTTGACTTGATTAAAATAATGAGGAATTTTTAATTCCTTACAAGACTAAAATTTAATATTATATAATAATTTTCTTATTCAAAAAGATACTTAAAAAGTAGAATTTTTTTCGGTTACATAGCACTAATATACCCTCAAAAATGAATCAGAAATATCGTCTGCTCTTTTTAATACGGCAGACGATACTTTCAAATCTATTTTCTTATCAATAAAAGAGCATGGTATTTTCCCAAAGTGAAAGATTTTTTTTTTATTTTAGAGCAAAATTTCTTTAACCATTTTTAAGAGAGTGTCAATGAAGAATTTGACAACAATGATTGAAACTATTATGTCTCGTGATCACTGAGCCATAAATAATTCCTTTTATGCATGATTATATCAAATTTTCACCCGATTTATCGCATGATATTGCATATGAAAAATAAACATGTTTCTCAACAGTTAATATTTTTTTTTAATTTATGGGATTTTTTTGATAAATTTATTTGAAAAATGAGCAATATCTCGAAAACGGTTCATGCTAGCGTTCTAAAATTTATGTTAATCGTTTTCTAAGGAAAAATTACATAAGAAATGTCTATTTGCGTAAATTTATTAAAGGTTTTGAGTTTTTGATAATTTTTTCGAAGTTTCACTCGAACATTTAGGGGGGTTCTGAACATTCGACTGCATTTTAAAACAATAGGCTTCCAGTATTCATAGATTGTGATTTTTATACCAACTTTCATTCGAATCGCTCCATTCATTCGTGAGTTATCGTCTCCACAGACTCACTGACACCCACACACACCCACACACACACCCACACACATACTTTCACACACACACACACACACACAGACATCACCTCAAAAATGTTTGATTCGTGATCAGGGATGCTTAAAACGTTCTCTCCCGTCGAAAACTCGAATTCGAATTTTCGACCCCGTCACAATACTTTCCTTATACATTATGTATATAAGGAAAGTAAAAACAATAGCATTTTCGCATTTTAACACTTTCCAACATAGTTGAAAAGTGTTTATGACATTGTTCATTCTGTCTGTCTGTCTGTTCGCACGATAACTGCCGTAAAAATGACTTTATCAAAATGAAAGTTTAGTATGTTGTTGAGACGGTCTGTGGGACATATGGGAAAGTAAATAAATAATATCACCCAATTAGTTTCGGATTGAACCCGAGTTGAAAAAGTTCACAAATTGCTTCGAAAACTTTAGGAAATATCCAAATTATCCCATAAAATATATAAAAAAAAATTTCAGCGAAATATGTTTGGTAGTTTTTTAAATAAAAATAAAAATAATAATGACATCCATATAACTTTCCTTATATACATAATGTATAAGGAAAGTATTGTTGTTGTTGAGACCCAGACCGTCCGACCTACCAGAAAGGTGTAAGGTAACTGTATGGACGGCCGGGAAGTGCCACCCAATTTAGACCGGAACCCAGTGGGGGAGGCATCCACAGGGACCGTACCCTCCTTCCCCTACCACCAACCTCTCGGAAGGACTTACGGACCCACATGTTTAACGTGATCGTACTCCGCATGAACACGGCGGCATTTGTGGTAGCGTGCAAATCTAGCGCGCAAACCACGGGGATACCGCACCCGAGATGGCCAACAGCACGCGGTGTTCAGAGGTGGTCACCCACCAAGTACTAACCGCGCCCGATGCTGCTTGACTTCGGTGATCTAACGAGAACCAGTATTTTCAGCACGGTACGGCCGTTGGCCCAAGGAAAGTATTGTGACGGGGTCGAAAATTCGAATTCGAGTTTTCGACGAGATAGCACGTTTCAAGCATACCTGATCACGAATCAAACATTTTTGAAGTGATGTCTGTGTGTGTGTATGTGTGTGTGTGTGTGCGTGTGTCAGTGGGTCTGTGGAGACGATAACTGACGAACGAATGGACTGATTCGAACCAAATTTGGTACAAAAATCACAATCTGTAAACACTGGAAGCCTATTGTTTTTATACGCAATCGAATGTTCAGAACCCCCCTAAATTTTCAAATGAAATTTTGAAAAAATCGTCAAAAAATCAAAACCAATAATAAATGTACGTAAATAGACATTTCTTATGTAATTTTTCATTAGAAAACGATTGACATAAATTTTAGAACGCTAACATGAACCGTTCTCGAGATATTGCACATTTTTCAAAAAAATTATCAAAAAGTCATATAAAATGGAAAAAAAAATATTTCCAATTGAGAAACATGTTCAATTTTCATATATAATATCATGCGATAAATTGGGTGACATCATTCTCGTGGATCTAGCTCGTTCCATTCATGAAAAAAGATACTTTGTGTAATACTTTTGCATTTGAACGCCAATTTATATGCTGTAAGAATAACTTATTTCTTCGTCCATAACGCTTGGCGAGATTTTGGCGACGAAATTGGCGGAATGTTGCCAACTTGGCGACTTTTTGAAATGTTGCCAAATTAACGAAAATCTCGCCAAATGGATAAAAATAACGCTAAATCAATGAAAATGGCGACTAATTGTGGAAAATTCAATATCTAATAAGTTATATAATATATAAATATATAATAATAGTTATATAATATATGTCGAAAATTCAATATCTAATAAGTTATATATATATATATATATATAACGTATTTCTTCGTCCATAACGCTTGGCGAGATTTTGGCGATGGAATTGGCGGAATGTCGCCAACTTGGCGACTTTTTGAAATGTTGCCAAATTAACGAAAATCTCGCCAAATGGATAAAAATGACGATAAATCAATGAAAATGACGACTAATTGTCGAAAATTCAATATCTTGGAAAGGATATTAGTATCTACTAGAAGAAAAACCTATTTATTTTACTGTAAAAGTAGTAAATTCATTTCATTATATAAGGAAAGTCATGTGTTGCCCACATCAGATTTTTTTATGAAGAGATCACGTGACCCACTTCAAAATAAAATATGGTATCCATCTTTTTCCCTGTGCAAAAATCGTGATTTTCAAAGTTTTTTTAAATTTATATTTAGTGTTGCATAGGTCCTAAAATCTATTTATTTTTGCTTATTTTCTGTGCATCTACATTCTGAATCAACGCAATTACAATATTTTTGAGTTTAAATGATCATTAAACTTTGAATATTTCTACAACGAAGTCTAATTTTAATGGATGCAGAATGTAAACAAGTGATTGTAAGATGAGTAGTATAAAAATTGCTGAATTTTTTTCACGCAAAATTAGTTATTTCTGGAGTCTGTAATAAAGGTGATATGAATGAAATATTCATTTTTCTTTACATAGAGAGCCAAACGATTTATATTTCGAGGACGTCATTTAAATAAAGCTCATTTCTTTGGATGAAGTTTTAAGTTTTCAAATATGATAAATAATTGTAGTACTGTGATAATTTAGAATATATCAGCGCTGAATGCATCACATTTTAGAGATGTTTAAATAAAATTGCATTTCAATTGGAAAGTGTTTCATAATCAATGCTTTATCCATGATTGATCTTTCTTGTTCCATATATGTAGTTAGTGATACATGTCTGTTTAAGTGACTTCAGTTTTATACTTGTATCTTTAAGACTGTGTTTGATAATGCCTAAAAAATAGAAAACACTGTCATTTGCATCATTATTACGCTCAAAGAAATTTGCTAGTGCACCTCGAGCATTAGCGTAAGATGGTGTAGGGTTCAATGATGAAGATTCTGCTGTACTTCATCGATTTCGCCACTTCATCAAGAGCATTTAATTCTTATCTTCAAATATAAGGTTAAAAATACAATTTGAGAAGAAAAAATTCATTCATTATATCCGTGATATTCTATATATATTAATACTTTAAATCAAACTAAACAAAATAATTTGTTCGATATAACTGTGAATTCGTTATATCCGTGTTCGTTGTAGCCAAGTACGACTGTATGAAAAGAAAAAAGAATAATGATGAAATTTGAAAAGGTGAAGACCTAATCAGAACTCTATAAAAATCAAGACGCCTATGTTTAGAGATTGAAATAATACACTATATGGCCAAAAGTAACCTGAAACACCGCCGGTGACGTGGATATATACGTCATAGAATGAAATAACAGTGAGGACCACAGTCTTGGATCGTCGTAAACGTGCTTTAAAAATACAATGAGTAAATCGGCAAAGTTGAGTGAGTTTTTACGTGGCATGATAATTATATGCCATTTTTGCAACAAATCGGTTCATGACATTTCTTTATTGGTGCAGGTACCTAGATCAACTGTAAGTGGTGCCATTCTAAAATGGACACGTCTAGGATCTACAACTGCAGGAAAACGAAATGGTAGGCCTCAGAAACTCACAGATCGCAGCTGTCGAACCCTGAAGAGGGTGGTGCTGAAGAATCGCAAGGCCCCCGTCTCAGCGGTCACTGGTGGTTCCAAAATGCATCTGGCGTCGTCTGTAATACCAAGACTGTTCGTCAGAAGCTGAAAAAAAGTTTCCACGGTCGTGCAGCCACTCACAAGCCCAACATCAGCACAGTCAATGCGAAACGCCGGTTTCAGTAGTGCAAAGCTCGCCGCCATTGGACTGTAGAGCAGTGGAAACAAGTACTTTGGAGTGATGAATCCCGCTACACTGTCTGGCAATCCTACGGACGAGTCTGGGCTTGACAGATACCGAACGCTTCCTGTACTAATGTATTGTGCCAACTGTAAAGTTTGGTGGCTGCGGCGTCATGATTTGGGGTACTTTCGTGGTATGGCCTGGGCCCCTTAGTTCCTGTGGAGGGAAACATGAACGCTGCAATGTATATTGACATTCTTGACAATTATGCACTTCCAACTCGCTGGCAACAGTTCAGGGAGGGATCGTTTCTGTATCAACGGCATAACTGTTCTGCCCATACAGTGAAGGCTATGCGGACGTGCTTTGCAGAGATGGGTGTTGAAAAATTAGACTGGCATTCACAGAATCCCGATCTAAATCCCATTGAACACCTCTGGAATGAATTGGAACATAGATACAAAGCTATATGATAAAAGAAATTATTTTGATATAAACATTAATTACATCATCGATTGGAAATCGAACTTGAGCGCCAATATTTTCCGCAATATCGTTAGAAACCATTTTCTACGAAACTCAAGATTGCATACTTATAAGGATGATCGTATCAAAAGTGATAAAAAATTCATAAAGGAAGCGTTGAAACAGCACTATCCAATGGGATACCTCAAACACCACTATAATGCTTTGCACTGCAAGGAAATTAATGCATTTGATAGTGATATTGGCAACACCTATTTTATATAATATAATGGCAACGCATCGAATGGCTCGGCACTTTATATTTGAATTGATGAATGATCTGTCATTCGGGTTAACTTCTTATTTCAACCTGTCTCAATCCAAAATATTTTTCTCCACTCAGTCCATGCATTCACTTCTGGCATACGTCTTTTGCTTTGACGTTCCAAGGAAATATGGCCACAGGCACGTAACGGTTCTGTGAGTGTTTCCTCAGGAGTAATAGCTGGCTATAAACGGGAACAAGGGGTCACAATCCCCCTTGGCCATTTGTTATTTCCCTGTTGGCACTTATATCACCTCTCGATCATTTTTGATTTTCTTATATATATATATATATACTCATGTTCAAAAGTTAAGCATAGTTACTGTTTATGTGAAAATTTCAGGAATTCTACATCGGAATGGAAGGAAACGCGGTATGCGGGTGTAATAAGATTACAGAAGAAGAAAACAATGCAAAACAAGGATAATAATAACATTTATTATCCAAAGAAAGGGGTTGAGAGAAAAAGGGCCACACTACGAGTGTCAACCTCGGTGAAACAGAATGATTAAAACAATGCGATGCTGCAGTTTAATACGGTGTGTGGGAACCTCGGGTAGTCACGCATGCTGCACAACGATTTCCCATACTTTCGATGAGAGTTTGGATGAGTTGTGTAACCAAAGAGTTCCAAACCTTACGAACAGCAGTTCTCAATCCCGGAACGGAGCTTGGTGGGTAGCGGGGGCTGCGAGATGTCTCCCGGGCATATCCCACACATGTTGTATTGGATTCAGATCAGGAGAGTTGGCAGGCCATTGCATGTGCTGGATATCTTCAGTTTGAAGAAAGTTGTCGACCAAGGCCACACGGTCAGGAGGAGCGTTATCATCCATTAATATGAAATCAGGATCAACAGCACCTCGAAACAATCGAACGGTAGGCTCAAGGACTTTGTCTCTGTATCTTTGACCGGTAACCGACCCCGTGTCAAAGATGTGAAGATCTGTGCTGCCGTCCATCATGATGCCTGCCCAGACCATGACTCCCCCAAATGGAAAACGATATCTTTCTATGATGTTTCCCGAGTAAAAACGCGTTTCTCGTTCTCTCCAGATCATGGTATGACGAGAATCAGTTTGCAGGATAGATCTGGACTCGTCACTGAACATGACATTATCCCACTGTTGTCCACTCCACTGCCGATCTTCCAAACTCCACTGTAGACGAGCTCGTTTCTGTACAGGCGTCGGGGGTATGCAAAGTGCTAGCCGTCTGTCATAGAGACCAACGTGTCTGAGTCTCCTGTAAGCAGTTTGCCTCGACACAGTGACTCCTGTGGGAAATGTCAGGGCTGAACCCAGTTGTCTGGAAGAACGGTTCCTCTGACGTCGCTCTGTTATCACCAAATATAGGTCTTGCCAAGCAGTGTTACCCTTGGCCAACCTGGCACTGGTCGTCGGATAGCATCTTCAGTGGTTTGGAACCTCTGCCACAGTCTGGAGATCACACACTGAGGCACATTCAGAATTCGAGACGCTTCGGTTTGGGATCGACCGGATTCCAGCATTCCAATAATTCTTCCATTCAAAAACATGTTCAGTTGGCATCTTTGTGACATCTTTATTCCGTTTTCATTGTTAACAACGCTCCGTACCATAGCAATTGCGAAATTCTGCCACAACTGGCCATGTCGCTCGAGGCCGTTTTATACTCGTTCCGGCGTGCGCCGGTGCTATGCGCAAGTCGTGGCGACTGAACTGTTCTGCATATGCACAATGATTTACCTTCGTCCCACGATGCTCCACAACCGATTGTATTGTATCCATATTAACTCCGAATTTTTCGCATTTTACGAATTATGCTTAACTTCTGGACATGAATGTGTGTATATATATATATATATATATATATATATATATATATTGTAAATTATTGTGATGGGACCAGACATTCGAATTCGAACTTTCGACAAAAGCTAACGCTAAGTATCACTGAACTCAATTCGAACGTTTTTGAGGTAATATCTGAGTGTGTGTATGTAGTTATTGTATGCCTAGGTATGTTAGTATGTGTGTATTAGTGTTTGTGTGAGTATGTGTGTTTGTTAGTGTGTTTGTCTGTGAATCTGTGAAAGCAATATCTCAGAAATAAATGCAGCATTTCAAAAATAATTTGATACGATTATTGGAATCCGTGAATGCTGGAACGCTATTAATTTCAAACGTGATCGAATGTTCGGAAGACCCCCTTCCCCTTCTAATTTTCGGACGAATTTAAAAAAAGAAATCATTTGAAAATCAGAATTTTCAAAAATAATAAATAAATAATAATTTCATAACTAATTTTCGTTAGCAGACGAATTATACAAACTTTAAAACGGTAGCATAAACGATTCTCGAGATACTGCACAATTTTGAGTGATTTTTTAAAAAAATCATTTAAAAATCAGATTTTTATTATTGTAAAAATGTATAATCAATTCAAACGTTATTTTTTATGGCAAAATGAAGGACACAAACTTCGGAGCGCTAGCATGAACCACTCTCGAGATATTGTACGTTTTTTTAAATAAATTATCGAAAAAATGACAAAAAATTATAAAAGTAGCAATTGTCGTCAAATATCATCATTTTCTATACACGAAATTGTGCTACAAATTTTGCTAACATCATTCTCGTAGATCTAGGTCCTTCCATTCAGTAGGAAAGATGCTTTTTGTAATAGTTTTGGATTTAGATTCAAAAGAAGTCCCCGCAGTCATTTATTTCGCGGATAGTAAGTAAATGCGAATTGTATTTTGACGAAGATTTTGCTTGTGAGTATGAGCAAGCCATTCCGTTTGGCATAAAAGCTTTCCAAAAATGCTTAATTTCAATCTACGTAATGCTATCTCAATGCCAAAAATATTGTCCATGGAGCTTATCTTCTGTAGCATCCCAATATCGACTCAATATCAGTGGGCCATATATAGCCAATATTTGCATGTCAATATATACCCAATATTTAGCTAATATTGTCTGCCAATCTAACCCAAACATTAGAAATATTTCCAATATAACGCCAATACCGGCATAATATTGTAGTCCCAATATTTTACAAAACATTCGCGGCCAATGCATCCCCAATATTGGTGTTATATTGGAAAGATTTCCAATGAAACGCTAGGATATACAATGTTCTCTCAATACTGAACCAATATTGGCCTGCTACTAGGGATACACCCTCATTTTGCTGTGGAATGTCTAAAGTCGCTGCATCGTGTAAGGAAAGTCACGTGCTGCTCACAATAGATTTTGTATTTCCCAGCTGCCCCAAACTTTAAATCGACTAGTAATAGACAATCTGCGCTCCGAGATCTATTTTCAGCCCACACCACACCACCCACCCCTCTAGCTCGCGTATTTTCCGAAATCTAACCTACACAGTGTTCAACCCTTCATCGATTAAAATATAGATTATAGGAGTGAAAATAATTCCTCAGAGAAAAATGTTTAAAACTCTTTTATATGGATTTTCTTCTTTCCTTTCACAATCGCAAATATTAGACAAAGATCCTTCGATTGTACCTTTCAAAACTGTCTTTACTGGAAGTTTGTTTTTAGAATTATATTTTTAGTGTAAACACGCAAGAGCAGAATTGAATACAGGAGAAAATTTAATTGAAGGGGGGGGGGGGGGGGTTGTTGTTGATTGAAACCCAGACCGTCCGACCTACCAGAAAGGTGTAAGGTAACTGTGGGGGGGGTGAAATGTCTTCAGTGAAATCAGAACTGCATGAAAAATCAAAATTTTGTTATTCTGTAAAATCGTTTAGTTTTAAAATCGCGTAAAATCCACGCGTTTGTTGAGCACAAGAATCATTGAAACTATATATAATTCAAAAGTTATTAATATTTTTGCAAAAATTTACTATTATATTCAAATGCAAAACACAATGCATTTAAATAATTTTAATTTGAAAGGCACTTTCAGGTTTATTCTACCCTATAAATACAAAAAACACAACTAGTGTAATTGGTCTGTCCATTTGTCTATCCGCCTGTCTGTCAGCAAAAGAAAAAATCTGGTGTGGGCAACACATGACTTTCCTTATATAATGTAATGAATTTACAACTTTTACAGTAAAAAAATAGGTTTTTCTTATAGTAGATACGAATATTCTTTCCAAGACATTGAATTTTCGACAATTAGTCGTCATTTTCATTGATTTAGCGTCATTTTTATCCATTTGGCGAGATTTTCGTTAATTTGACAACATTTCAAAAAGTCGCCAAGTTGGCGACATTCCGCCAGATTTGTCGCCAAAATCTCGCCAAGCGTTATGCACTAAGAAATAAGTTATTCTTACAGCCGATAAATGACTATTGGCGTCCAAATACAAAAGTGTTACTCAGAGTATCTTTTTTCATGAATGGAACGAGCTAGATCCACGAGAATGATGTCACTCAATTTATCGCATGGTATTACATACGAAAAGTGAACATATTTATCAATAGGAATTTTTTTTTTATTTTATATGACTTTTTGATATTTTTTTTAAATGTACAATATCTCAAAAACGGCTCGTGTTAGCGTTCTAAAATTTATGTCAATCGTTTTCTAATGAAAAATTACATAAGAAATGTCTATTTGCGTAACTTTATTAGTGGTTTTGATTTTTTGACGATTTTTTCAAAATTTCATTCGAAAATTTAGGGGGGTTCTGAACATTCGATTGCGTATAAAAACAATAGGCTTCCAATGTTTATGGATTGTGATTTTTGTACCAAATTTGGTTCAAATCGGTCCATTCGTTCGTCAGTTATCGTCTCCACAGACCCACTGACACACACACACACACACATACTTTCACACACACACACACACATACTTTCACACACACACACACAGACATCACTTCAAAAATGTTTGATTCGTGATCAGGGATGCTTGAAACGTGCTCTCCCGTCGAAAACTCGAATTCGAATTTTCGACCCCGTCACTTCCTTATACATTATGTATATAAGGAAAATTAAAAATGTGATGACAACAGATGACTTTCGCTGCAGCTTCAAACTCATTTACTCTTTATTTTTGTTTTTATAATTCATTAAATTAAGTTTAATGGCACAAAATAGCACGCATAATTATTTGAAATGCTTCTGAATTTGTACTTTTAATTCAATTTTCGTTTTTATTTGGTAACTGAACGTATTTTCAAAGGCGGCGTAGCAAAAATGCGAAAAAACTAAAATATCTCGAGAACGCCCAGACTTAAAATAATGGAGTTGATCTTATTCTTTTCAGAGCTAAAAATTTACTTATAAAAGGAGTATTTAATTGATAAATTTGAGTATACGTATTCTTTTATTTTAGATTTCACGATTTCTGCTGGCCATTTCATAAAAAAGACAGGTTCTTCTTTTCCGAATCGTACCAAAATCTAATCTGCACCAGGGTATCTTACAAGTGAGTTATCTACCAAATTTTGTGAAATTTGGTAAATTAGTTTTTTAGATAGAGTGAGTACATGCAATTTTTTGCGGCGTATTTCGCAAAAAATGACAAGTTCTTTTTTCCTGAATCGTACCAAAATCTAATCAGCAGCAGAGTCACCCCAAGAGTAACTTACCTACCAAACTTTATGAAATCTGGACAATTAGTTGTTCGAGCGGATACATACATTGCACAAACACACACAAACGTCAAGCTAAAAATAGTTTTTTCGTGATCTAGAGGTCTTAAAACGTGTAGATCCATCAAAAACTCGAGTTGAGATTCTTGTTATGATTCCAATACTTTCCCTATACACATTACCATGTTTTGCAGAGAAAGTTAAAAAGGTTAATTCATACAAAATTTGATATACGAGTACATTAGCTAGAGATCCATCTGTCTGTCAGCATTGTATACAGCAAATGGAAAAAAGTTGATTCTTATAAAATTTAATAAACGAATATATTAGCTAGGGACACATTTCTCTGTCAACATTTAATACAGCAAAAAAAAATGTAATGTGGGCAGAACATGACGTTCCTTATATAATGTAATGAATTTACTACTTTTACAGTTAAAAAAAAAGGTTATTCTTATAGTACATACTTATATTCTTTCCAAGATATTGAATTTTCTTCAATTAGTCGTCATTTTCATTGATTTAGCGTCGTTTTTATCCACTTGGCAAGATTTTCATTAATTTGGCAACATTTGAAAAAGTCGCCAAGTTGGCGATATTCCGCCAAATTCCTCGCCAAAATCTCGCCTAGCGTTATGGACGAAGAAATAAGTTATTCTTACAGCAGATAAATGACTATAGGCGTTCAAATACAAAGGTATTACTCAAACTATCTTTCTTCATGAATGGAACGAGCTAGATCCACGAGAATGATGTCGCCAAATTTATCGCATCCTATTACATATGAAAAGTGAACATGTTTCTCAATAGGAAATATTTTATTTTTATTTTAAATGACTTTTTGATAATTTTTTTGAAAAATGTGCAATATCTCGAGAACGGTTCATGTTAGCGTTCTAAAATGTATGTCAATCGTTTTCTAATGAAAAATTACATAAGAAATGTCTATTTGCATAACTTTATTAGCGGTTTTGATTTTTACACGATTTTTTCAAAATTTCACTCGAAAATTCAGGGAGGGTTCTGAACATTCGATTCCATATAAAAACAATAGGCTTCCAGTGTTTATGGATTGTGATTTTTGTACCAAATTCCGTTCAAATCGGTTCATTCGTTCGTCAGTTATCGTCTCCAAAGACTCACTGACACACACACACATACTTTCACACGCACACACACATACTTTCACACACACACACACATACTTTCACACACACACACATACTTTTACACACACAGACATCACTTCAAAAATGTTTGATTCGTGATCAGAGATGCTTGAAACGTGCTCTCCCGTCGAAAACCCGAATTCGAATTTTCGAGCCCGTCACAATACTGTCCTTATACATTATGTATATAAGAAAAGTAATAATGTTATTCTAATAGTAGATACTTATATTCTTTCTAAGATATTGAATTTTCTTCAAATAGTCGTCATTGTCATTGATTTAGCATCATTTTTATCCATTTGCCCAGATTTTTGTCAATTTGGCAGCAATTAAAAATGTCGCCAAGTTGGCGACATTCCGCCAAATTCGTCGCCAAAATCTTGCCAAGCGTTATGTACAGAGAATTAAGTTTTTCTTACAGCAGATAAATGACTATTGGCGTTCAAATAAAAAGTATTACTCAAAGTATGGATTCATGAATGGAATGGAACGAGCTAGATCCATGAGAATAATGTCTCCCAATTTATCGCATGGTATTACATATAAAAAGTAAACATGTTTCTCAATAGGAAATATTTTTTTTTATTTTATATGTCTTTTTGATAATTTTTTTGAAAAATGTGCAATATCTTGAGAACGGTTCATGTTAGCGTTCTAAAATTTATGCCAATCGTTTTCTAATGAAAAATTACAATAGAAATGTCTATTTCCGTAATTTTATTAGCAGTTTTGATTTTTTGACGATTTTTTCAAAATTTTACTCGAAAATTTAGGGGGTTCTGAACATTCGATTGCGTATAAAAACAATAGGCTTCCAGTGTTTACGGATTGTGATTTTTGTACCAAATTTCGTTCGAATCGGTCTATTCGTTCGTCAGTTATCGTCTCCACAGACTCACTGACACACACACACACACACACAGACATCACTTCAAAAATGTTCGATTCGTGATCAGGGATGCTTGAAACGTGCTCTCCCGTCGAAAACTCGAATTCGAATTTTCGACCCAGTCACAATACTTTCTTTATACATTATGTATATAAGGAAAGTAATATGTCATCCTTCTTGTGTCAAAATCGTGATTTTTAAAGTTCTTTTTAATTTATATTTAGTGTAGTATGCGTACTAAAACCGCTTTATTTTTGCTCAATTTCTGTGCATCTACATTCTGAAACAACTCAATTACAATATATTTGAGTTTAAATGATCATCAAACTTTGATTATTTCTACAATGCAGCCTAATTTTCACTTATGGAGAATGTAAACCAATAAAGATGTAGGATGAGTTGTATAAGAATTACTGAATTTCTTTAACACAAAATTATTTTGCTCTTTGAGTCTGAAATATAACTGATATGAATCAAACATTCATTGACTTCACATAGAGAACGGACGATTTTATTGCAGACTTTTTCGATGAAGTTTTAAGCGTAGAGTTAAATTACTTTTACCTCTATGGTTTTAAGGTTTTAAATGAAATAAATTATTGTAGTATTGTGATGAATGAAAGGGATGGAATGAAAGTGTATGAATGAAATATTTACAGCTTTTACATAGAGAACCAGGCGATTTATGTTCAATGACGTCATTTGAAGAAAGTTAATTTTCTTCGATGCAGTTTTAAGTTTTCAAATGTAATAAGTTATTGTGGTATTGTGATTATTTTAAAAATATTATCGCATTTTAGAGATGTTTAGCTCAAATTGCATTGAAATTGGAAAGTGTTTCATAATAAATGCTTTATGCATGATTAGTTTTTCTTTTATTTTAGATTATAATGATTTTTGCTTACCATTTCGCGAAAAAAGGCAAATTATTTTTTGCGAATCATACCAAAATCTAATCAGCACCAGGATAATCCACAAGTGACTTATCTACCATATTTTATGAAATTCGGTCCATTAGTTTTTGAGTTAGTGTGGATACAGGCAATTTTTGCGGGTAATTTCACAAAAAAACACAGGTTGTTTTCTCCCGAATCGTACCAAAAACAAATCAGCACCAGGGTCTCACACAAGTGACTTACCTACCAAATTTTATGAAATTCGGTCAATTAGTTTTTGTGTTAGAGTGTATACATTGCACCGACAGAGACAGACACACAGACAGACGTCAATCTAAAAATATTGTTTCGTGTGCTAGAGGTCCCAAAACGTGTATATCCGTCGAAAACTCGAGTTGCGATTTTCGACGTGATTACAATACTTTCCCTATGCATTACCATGTATTGCAGGGAAAGTAAAAATAGTTGATTCTTACAAATTTTGATATACGGCTATATTAGCTAGAGACAATGTTATCAAGGCAAAACAAGGTTTGCAAAAGTAAATTAAGATTTAAAAACGTAAGAAATAATTTTATATTTTCACTCCATTGTTACTTTCCTTATATACATAATGTATAAGGAAAGTATTGTGACAGAGTCGAAAATTCGAATTCGAGTTTTCGACGGGAGAGCACGTTTCAAGCATCCCTGATTACGAATCGAACATTATTTTGAGACGATGTCTGTGTGTGTGTGTGTGTGTGTGTGAGTCTGTGGGAACGATATCTCACGAAAGAATGGAGCGATTCGAATGAAATTTGGTACACAAATTACAATCCATGAATACTGGAAGTCTATTGCTTTTAAACACAATCGATCGTTTAGAACCCACCTACATTTTCGTGTGAAATCCTGAAAAAATCGTCAAAAAATCAAAACCTTTAATAATGTTATGCAAATAGACATTCGTGTGTAATTTTTCCTTGGAAAACGATTGACATAAACTTTAGAATAGTAGCATGTTCCGTTCTCGAGATATTGCACATTTTTCAAGTAAATTTATCAAAAATCCCATAAATTAAAAAAAATATTAACTGTTGAGAAACATATTCACTTTTCCACTTTCCATATGTAATATCATGCGATAAATTGGGTGACATCATTCTCGTGAATCTAGCTCGTTCCATTCATGAGAAAAGATACTTTAAGTAAAACTTTTGTATTTGAATGCCAATATTCATTTATCTGCTATAAGAATAACTTATTTCTCCGTCCATAGCGCTTGGCGAAATTTTAGCGACGAATTTGGCAAAATGTCGCCAACTTGGCGACTTTCTTAAATGTTACCAAACAAACGAAAATCTCTCCAAATGAATAAAAATGACTCTAAATCAATGAAAATGACGACTAATTGACGAAAATTCAATATCTTAGAAAGAATATAAATATCTACTATAAGAATAACCTATTTGTTTTTACTGTAAAAGTAGTAAATTCATTACATTATATAAGAAAAGTCATGTGCTGCCCACATCAGATTTTTTTAAGGCGAGCATAAAACAGCTTGAATTGAGTCAAACAAACAAATTTTAATAAATCCGTGTTGATATTTAACGAAAACAGTCCATTTTAAAAGAATTTTTAAATACTTAAAAATCAGTAAATCATCATCTTTGAGGAACAAACATTTTAACTCTCCGTAAAATCCTCCGGATTCGTATAGCTAAATTCTAGGATCTAAAATGAAACAATTAGGTTTAAAAAATTTTAAATGTTATTTTATTCTTATAGTAACGTTCTTGGAATGTGATAAGTCATTTGTTAAAATTAGTATTATTTTTGCTTTTTTCCAATGCAATGCGTTATGTTTTGGTATATATAATGTATTATAATTACATAGAATTGATATTTAAGTTTGTTTAAAATAATGTAAATATCTATTTTTTAGAGTTACTCGTTTCATGATGCCATGTGTTTTAGTTCAAGTTTACATTAACGAATCGGTATTAACGCTAGTTGTAGCCAATATTTATAAATGTCATTTGTCGTTTAGTTGAAAATTTGGATATAAAACTCTTGCATGTGTTTAAACACAACCATGTATTAAATTAGGATTTTAATTTATTTATAATTATTATTATAATTATTATATGCTCTGGGGGTGGGGTCTTGTGGACGTGGTGCGTAGGCGCTCCTTCACCATGGCGGAATTAGTACACACATTATTATCTGCTAAATACTTAATATTAATTTTCAAATTTCGAAAATTAATATTTAGTATTTAGCACTATTAGTAGTGCTTAGTAGTTTAGTATTTAGCAGTATTAATATTATTTAGTATTTAGTAACATTTAGCATAAAACTCTCATAAAATAATACATTATTCACTGGTATGTACTTAAAAATTACTACGAACCGAAAGCGCCCACAAGGAAGGGCCAGTGGGGCACTTGCCCCTCCTTGAACGTTCAAAGTCACAAAGGTGGACATCAAGCTAAATACGGTCAAGATGAAAGCAGAACATTTCCTCAAAAATAACCTTGAGTTTGCCCCCTCCTGGAAAAGTTCTATGGGCGCCCATACTACAAACACACCTTTTTTGTAACACACCTTTTTTGATACCTTTGAGCACTTTTCATATTGTTCTTATCTTTGAAACATCATTTTATATTTTTCCTTTTCTTTCTTTAAGCCTTGGTGAATATACGCATATTAATAAACTTGAAAAAAATTTCGTAGTATTCTGCATAGTTCAAATAAAATACCATAAAATAAAGCGCTTCATTACATGAACGAGATATTACGCCATTTAAACGATTTAATTTTAAGAACGCAGAAGAATAGACATTGATATGGCTCTGCGTATTTCGCCTTACTTTTCACTTTTGTACTAATGTAAATATGAAATTCATTCAACAACATTAAAAGTAATCAAGGCATGCAATTTTAAGAATATCTTTCAAAGTATGTGAATTGCTAGCCATTTCCACCCACCCTTCACGCGTTCGGAATTGCCAGTCGGTTTTGTGATTATCGGTTGTGTATACACGGAACACAAAATAATTTAACATAAAGAGAAATACTTTTAATTTGTTCATGTATATTGGTAAGTTCACAAAGTTTAAACTGTCATTTGTTATAAAAAATGCGTAAATTAAAATTACTATAATCAGAGAGAAAGTTTAAGAAAAAAAGTCTGTATAGTTTAAAATAGAAATTGAATTAACTTTGAATGAAAATTTAAAACATACCGCAAACTAGCTATTCTACCAGCGCTTCGTTTGAAATGACTAGGAGTCATTAAATGTAGCACCTACACATTTAATAAAAGTTGTTGATAACTTCTCTGAATATCAAAACGCTTTATGATTTAAGCATAAAAATACCGCACATTTTATAATTCTGTTAAAATTCTAAATTGAGAAATACCATGGTGTCCAAAATTATGTTTACATGCACAAAAATACTGATTTTTCAGCAACTGTTCTATATCAATGAATAAATTTTTAGGGGGTGATACATACATCATAACACATAAACACAAACTAAATTATCTTGAGTGTCACTCAACTAGACTTTCGCATACCAGAATCCTTTTCAGTAGCTTTTATTTTCCAAATTTTACAAGGGCATTTGTAAAGAACCTTGCTGCTCCAACCGGGAATCGAACCCTGGATCTTCGAACTGGCCAGTCGACGCTCTACCGTTGAACTATTGGAATGAAATTGCAAGCTCTTATCGTGGAAGTGGACTCTATATTCTCCACCATCTAATGTCAGATTGGCGGAAAACTAGCAATCTGACTGACCACTTCCTGCTATTTTTACCACAGGATAGCCTCCTGCTACTACTATTTTTACCCAGGTTAGTATCCTACGTGGTCGTTATCCTCTCAATCTGAAATCGGCGCTCAATCTTCCAGAGTCCACTGAATCTATACTAGTCGTACTAGGGTCGCTTTCAAAGAACCTTGCTGCCTTAACCAGGAATCGAACCCTGGATCTCCGAACTGGCCAGCCAACGCTCTACCTTTGAGCTACTGGGGCGAAATTGCAAGCTCTTATCGTGGAAGTGGGCTCTGCAAGTGCATACGATACAAAACTATTTATGAAACAATTTGCCACTTCTACCATTGTCTGCCCAAGCCTCTAAACGGCCGACAGCTCGTCGCCTCAAAGATTTTTTTTTTCATATGATGCTTCGGAGCCTTAAAAAACTATTTTGAGTCGAGATAAATACCAAAATTATATCCGGAATTGCAGAAGTTAGCGGAAAAACATGCTTCGTGCACTTATTTTCAGGTATGCAAGAATAATTTTAGACACCAGTATGTATTAAATCTTATTTACTCACGCGACAAAATGACTTAATTTTTACTTTCCCTGCAATACATGGTAATGTATAGGGAAAGTATAGGAATTATGCTGAAAATCAAAACTCGAGTTTTCGACGGATCTACACGTTTCGAGGCCTCTAGAATACGAAAAAACTATTTTTAGCGTGACGTCTCTATGTGTACGTATGTTTGTGTGTACCCTGTGTGTCTGTCTGTCTGTGTATCTGTGTGTATGCCTGTCTGTATGTTTGTCTGTGTGTCAGTCTGTGTGTCGGTCTGTGTGTCGGTCTATGTGTCGGTTTGTGTGCTGATTGTGCAATGTATGTATCCACTCCAACTCAAAAACTAATGGACCAAATTTTATAAAATTTTATAGATGAGTCATATGTGTGTGATTCTGGTGCTGATTAGATTTTGGTACGATTCGGAAAACAAAAACCTGCCTTTTTTACGAAATGGCCCTCAAAAATCGTGACATCTAAAGTAAAAGACTACATATGCTCAAATGTCTCAATTAAATGCTTGTTTTAAACGTAATTTTTAAGAGAATAAGACCAAGCCATATTACTCTAGAACTAACTAACCGTTCTTGAGATATTTTAGTTTTTTCGCGTTTTTGTACGCCGCATTTAAAAAATGTTCAGTTTCCAAATAAAACCAAAAACTAAATTAAAAGTGCAAATTCAGTGCTATTTTGTGCAATTAAACTCAATTTAATGAATCTTTAAAGAAGTATAGAGAACGTGAATATGAGTCCGCAGGGAAAGCCATGTGCTGCCCACATAAGATTTTTAGGTATGCAAAAATAATTTTAGATACCATTATGTATTGAATCTTATTTACTCATGCGACAAAATGATTTAATTTTTTTAATTGTTCCGATTAACAGCGAAAAAATATCAAATTCTGCTTTTATCATTTCTGAAAGAAAAACTGGTGTAATTTGTTTTTAAATCCCGTTTTATTGCGTCACCCATAATTCAAATTTTCTAAATTTTAGATTTTTCGGTTGATCTGGGAAGCTGAGACGAATAGAAAAACCAAAACAAAAATTCTAACTAATTAATTTCTATAAATAATTTCGATATTTCTTATAACCCTTCACATCGTCCCCGTTAATTGAAATTTTCGATGCTAAGGCGGATGGAATGAAACCAAACCCAAAATTCTGGCTAGAGTGGGCGTGTTTGGTAATTAAACAATGTGGTTTTGAGCTTTTCGATTATTCCTATGCATTGTCGTCCATCATTCGAATTTTTGGAACATTCAGAAGATGATACGGATCGAATAAGACCCAAACCAAAATTCAGGATCGAGTGGAAGCAGCGGATAATTAACCAAATTTATTTTAAGTTTATTCTTTATTCCTTTGTATCGTTCCAATGCGAATTTTCAAAATAATTTTGAAAAATTAGACTTTTCCTTTGACCTGGAAGCTGAGACGAATAGAAATAAACCAAAATCGAGATTCTGGCTCGAATAGAAGTGATCGATAATTTTGATAAGTTATTTTGAGTGTTTTGGTTATCTCTTTCAGCCATCACCCTTAATTCGAATTTCCGAACTTTTAAAATTGTGCCCTCAGTCAAGAAACTGGGGCACATCGAATAGCACTAAAACCAAGATTCTGTTTATAGTGAAAGACCTCCATAATTTTGATACATCGCATCTTCAATCAGTCACTTCAGTGCATATTAATATGATATTTTGTACATAAAACTTTTAATTTCTGATACTAATCCTATAAAGAAAGAAATAATTTTTCAAGTGGTACATTTAAAGGGAACTGTACGTTTCGAGGGTGCTTAAAAAATATTTAGACCACTTCGAAAACATGTGGTCTTCGTGTTTGTATGTGCGTGTATGTGGACGTGTATGTCTGTTTGTATATATGTTTGTACTTCTGTGTATCTGGGTATATAACTGAGATGTAAACACGATAGCTGATGAACGAATGCTTACAATGATATTGGAGTGTAAAAACTAGAACTGGGTAGAATTTTGTTTGATTAGAAAAAAAATGATTCGAAATTTAGAATTTTTATAACATTAAATCGTATGACAAACAATAACAATTCCTAAAGCAATGGTGATATTACAAGTATACTATGCAATAAAGTGATAGAAACGGCGTTATGGATGTAAATTGTATTAAAATAGTATGGTTTAACACATATAGGCTGAATGCAGCTCATTCATTTGAGTGCCTGGCCTGTTGCTAACTTTAAACATAAAACGTTGAAGAGTTTTTTACGAAAAACTTTTAAAAGAATAACTTGCGAACGAAATTTTATAAGAACATGCATTTTTATTATGATACTACAAATGGAATTAAATAAAGTAAAATATGAATGCATGAGGACGTAGAGCGGAGTCACATATGTTTCTGTTTAAAACAGAAAATGTTTCGTGCTTTTCCTAAAACAAGGAGTTGATAAATGAAAGCGCTAAAATACAAATGAATCCTACTCTTGTAGTTTCACTCAGAATACATTCAAAATCGCGATATGCAGAGATGTGATTGTATTAAGATTTCTTTAATGATTCCATTAAGATTCCTTTTAATTTATTATAAAAGCACTTCAATAATTAACTATAAAATTATATATTAATAAATAATTTAACTATAAAATACTTTACAAAGGCTTAATAATAAACTACTTAGAATATATTTTAACGAATGTATCCTGATAATCCGTGAGTTTACAGCAAATACATTATATATATATATATATACATTGTTACGAACTCGTTAAACGCCTCGGAATCAATCCCTCTTCCCCCCCTCTCTCTCTCTCTCTCTATATATATATATATATATATATATATATATATATATATATATATATATATTATATATATATATATATATATATATATATATAATATATATATTATACGGGGCAATGCAACAACTTTCGATTTCAAGGTTTAAGCATAAAGAAATTCAAATGTAAATTTTAATTAATAGAAAAATGATAAAAACTATGAAAAATCAAAGTTTTAATTAAAAATTATGAAATATTCGAAAAATGTCACGGGCCATATAAAATAATACTATGGTTGCCATTGTGTAGCTTACAGTGCACATTTACATGGAAAATAATTATAATTGCGTTTTTGTAAAATCTGAAAACAATTGGAAATAGAAACATATTTCCAATAACTTTTCAGTGCACAATATACAAATTTCCAATATAAAATTTCATTCACACTGTTCCTGCTAATTAAAAAAAAAACTCCTCTCGAAAGTACCATTTATAAAACCGATCCGCAAGTGGCACGGCATTAATGAACCAAACGGTTAATTAACTCACCCCAATTGTTCATGAGCTCCCGTCATCTTCTCCGACAAAAAGCGCGAGAAACCTCAAATCTGTCAGTGATATATCCTATCACTTTTTCCTTATGACCGATATGTTTCGGCAATTTCCACCTCCCACCACTGTGTGATGGGGTAAACCGGGTCTTTTTATGTCCACCGGTTTCTTTGGGAGATAGCGTGGTGGTTTTTCACTCACCGGAGATATCGCTGCTCTGATGGCAATCGGTTCAAGATGAAAAGGCTGTGAGAAGAAGTGCATCTCTGCGCCGATAGATGGAGCTGCTACGGAAGTTATCCCCGGCTCCCATTGGTTCTATGGCACGTGTGCTCCTGCGCCTCGAAAGTCACGCAAGCAAAGGGTTGAAAATAAGGTGAGATTGAGTTTTCGATAGGCATAAATAAAATGTTGTCTATATACAGATAGATATTTTCTACGTTTATAAAAGAGGTGCAAATGCACAAATATCCTGTACTTTTCGATGGGAATATAAAGTATTTTCCTTTAGATATTTAAATATATAAAGGTTTCTATTACATTCAAAATTCTAAATATATTTATCTATTACAGCGTTAAATAAATATATTTCTTTCATAATGTGGTCTAAAACTATTTCTTTGTTCACCGTCTTGTATAGTAATACCCATTCTACAACATATTAATTTCCAGCAACATATTCAACATGCCATTCTAACTTTACTATTAAAACACGTATGACCATGTGTGCGTGGTTATTATTATATATATATATATATATATTAATATATATATATATATATGATTATTATTATATATATATTATGTATTTATATATATATATATATTACAGAATATATATATAAGACAAAAACGTAGAATCCGCATTAACGAAACATGTATGGCCCTTGATAACGTACATGGTTTCAGAAATGCTTTTCACTTTATTCAATTTCTAATTTTTATTGGGAGCTAGTGTTAGTTTTTGTATTTACCTGACATCTCCATTCTCTTGTATTAATAATATTTTTATTTTTACATCCATTTAAACATTAACCTTTCTAATAGCCCCTCCTTTTAGTAGCTCTGATTGTATATTATCACTAATTCTTGCCTTTTCGCATTACCGTTATTTATCTCTTACGAATGGCAACAGTAGATCATTTCTTTTTCCTTTGCGAATGGCAACGCTGGTCTCTTCATTCTGGGTTCCGGGTTCGACAGATTCGTGCATTTGTAGTGTTATTTTTCAGGTATTCTTGCTTCCCTTTATTTTTTCTTCTTTATGTATGTTGTCCAAGTAGAAATAGTTTATAGATATAATCTATCTATTTCTTCAGAAACATACATTTTTTGTGTTTGCTTCGACAAAATACTTGAACCCGAAGAACAGTTTTGGAGAAGTAAACAAATCCATTATTTAGGCCTAGCCCTTGTCTACTTATATAGCATTAATGCTTGGATTTCATTTGTTTTTCTTTTATAGATTCCATACCATTGATTTTGGATGATTTTCTTTAACTTGATGATTCGAAATTTGTATTTTTTTCCATTTGATTGAAGATTTGCTGATTTATACTCTTATTTTCTAGGCTTGTTAGAAAGTTAGGTTTTTCGAGTTACTACTTCTCAATTTTCTTTCATTGGACTTTCAATCTGTTATTATTATTGAAATCATTTTATTTATTAGCTGTATTTGCGCAATAAATTAAATGTATTTTGCATTGTCATTCCTATTTACTCAATATTTTTTTTACATTTGCATATTTGCAAGGTATCCTTAACTTTTTTGTATGCTACGGTATTTATAAAAATGTATATATATATATATATATATATATATATATATATATATATATATATATATATATATATGTATGTATAAAGTCGTAACTCATATGACCATTATTTAAATAAGATAGCTACGTATAAAGATGCAAAAAAATAGAGATTCATCAATCTAGGGGAGAATAAAAAGCATATATTCAGTCATTAAACTATATATAATCTACAAATATCAATGGTAAGATTTCAAAATTGATAAACAGAAAATGGCCAAGCATTAAAGCCAAACACGTGGAAAGGCACTAGACTTAAAAATGAATTCATTTTGAACAGATTCTTCTTCAAGGCCTAGCATCTATTCAAAATGATATATATATATGATTTTAAGCTTTCCCAATAACGCGCCCTTTCTTTCATAATTATTATTATTCCAAATTCCTATTTCATGCCTAACACATATTTCAACTATATTAAATTCTATCCCACGCCAGTAATATTAACAAAGTCTGCCAGCACTTCCTCTTTTCCATACCATATATGGTCTCTAATCTTAACCACTACGTAAACTTTCTCATATGAAACTGCTTCCCAATTACATTTTTAAAGCCTGAAGAACGCGAAGGCAGCATCTTTCCCAGACCTCCATATCCCCTCGCCCCTCTGCTATGTGCATTGTGTAAAACGACGCAGACTGGACTAAGAATTGGTGAGAGTTGGTCGACTATTAGGAGCTCAACCAACCTTTGTAACTACCTCTGTTTTACGTGTCCTGTAATAAAGTAGATTTTGTTACGTAATATATATATATATATATATATATATATATATATATATATATATATGTATATATATATATATATGTATGTATATATATATATATAAATGTATTACGATTGCCGCCACTGCCAAAACTGCTGCCATTTTCACGCGGAGTACGATCACGTTAAACATGTGGATCCGTAAGTCCTTCCGAGAGGTTGTTGGTAGAGGAAGGAGGGTACGGACCCTGTGGATGCCTCCCCTACTGGGTTCCAGTCTAAATTGGGTGAATAAAAAGAAGGTTATGGAGATTGTCGCGGAGGGCGCGGTAGCCCAGTGGTTAGCGCGCGGGATTTGCACTAGGTAGGTCCGGGTTCGATTCCCGCCACTGCCAAAACTGCCGCCGTGTTCAGGCGGAGTACGATCACGTTAAACATGCGGGACCGTAAGTCCTTCCGAGAGGTTGGTGGTAGGGGAAGGAGGGTACGGTCCCTGTGGATGCCTCCCCCACTGAGTTCCTGTCTAAATTGGGTGGCACTTCCTGGTAGGTCGTTCCTTCTGGTAGGTCGCGCCAGCGAGTGTGTCACGGTTAGAATTTGCCACGGTCAGAATTTTCAAGGGTAGCGAACAGGCTGGTCGCCAAAGGCGGCTAGTGTAATAATAAGAATTATGTAAAAATAAAAATACAATTCAAGTAATATTAACATCACCATAGAAGCAAATTCACGGCCATAATGCCGATAAGAGAAAAGAATAGAACCTTCCCAAATTCGATGATTAATCAGAATAAAATTCATCTTCAGGTCTGAGTATTTAATTCTAATTAACCCAAACAAATGCCTGTTTCAGATTAAGCAATAGTACATTACTATAAATGCTTAAACTCAGACTACAGGCATCAAAAAATGAAAAAAGGATACATTAAGAAAATGTATTACCATGCGGCATGAACCATTCTTCTTCTACCACGTGTATACACGATCAACCTCAACAGCTTAATCTAGAAGCACCGGAATGAACAAGTCGAAATTCTACCAGGGAGGCAGTACGAACGTTCACGGAAATACTCCCAAACCCGTCCAGTGAGTCTAA